>CAFUXE010000085.1:432444-467297 GCA_903364295.1 Serranus cabrilla
CTAAGTCCAGCTGTGGCACTGAGTGCACGGACAGCCTCAGGAATGTTTCCCCTGCAATTAGGAGGAGCGCATCTGAGTTTTCCAGCCTGTACAGGACCATGCATCACATCCAGCGACCCAGCTCAGTCGGCTGCAGCCCCAACGGCAGCGTCCGGAACCTGGCCTCTCTTTTTGAGAAGTCAAAGGCCGACGGGGGCGAGAGGTCAGAGGAGGATGACGGGGGCAACATTCCACGGGATGCCGTGTCGTCACGGGTCAACGAGTTTGAAATGATCATCCAACAGTCCAGCTCGGCACCCAGCCGCTCCTCCTCCCTGCCCACCCTGCACTCCGGCCACAGCCACAGCCCCAACCACAGCCCCGCCCACCTCTACATGGCCTCTGCAGTGTCAGCGGAGTCCCTTTTGGTAGCTGACGCCACCCAGATAGATGCCTGCTCCCCAGTGGAGGCAGAGGGCAAGAGCTGCGGGGAGGAGGCCTCGTCAGCGGGCAGTGTGACTGTGGAGGAGGCTGCCTCCTCCTCTGAGGACAGTCACAACACCAGGACTGTGTCCCCCTCTAACACTGAGGCCGAGGTCGAGCAGATCTTCAGTAAAAGTTCATCAGAATTAATCCACCAAAATGTCAGTGGATCAAAGAGTCCCTCAGCACTGCTTACAGCATCCCCTCCTCAACACAACCATCTCCACCACCACCACCACCACCACCTCCTGCATCACCTGAACCACCAGCTCCTTCTCAAACCCAGCAAATGTAAAGGCTCTTGCCCGGCCTCCTACACCCGCTTCACCACCATCCTCAGGCACGAGAGGCAGCAGGCCACGACCCAACAGGAGAAGCCGCCACCTTTAGAGAAGAAAACCACGCTTCCTGGGAACCTCTTCCTCATGGGCCCTGCCCCCTTCAGGTTACGGAAGAACCTGCAGTCCCATCAAACTCGGAGGACCCTGTTAGCCACCAAGGTGACAATGGGCCACCATAGGCCCAGCACTTTGTCTCCTGAGCCCAGACCTCTGATCCCTCAGCGCCTGTCCTCCCTGGAGGTCCTGGAGAGGCTGAGTAACGGGGAGGGAAGCAACACTGACCACCTGAGTAACGGGCAGGGCTTGGACGCCAACGGGAACCTACTGCAGCCGCTGGCAGCTCACCGCAGAGGTGGCTATCTCCATCCCTTCACCACTGTCACCCTCCTCTCTCCTCCCTCTGTGGTCACTCATTTATCTCGACTCTCTCTTCACCTTGTGTCCCTTTTCTCCACAAAGCGACGCCGCCGCCCTTCATCTCTAGTCTGTGTGGTGTGTTTAGAAGTGACAGGGAAGCCTCCATCTCATTCTGAGTGTGCTGTTTGGTGCTCTTCCATTTCACTGTGAATGAGTATGGTCCCACAAACGCATCAAAACACTTCAGTGACTGTAGGAGGTTCAGGCAGCGTTTGGTAATGTATATATATCTCCTGGTGACATCAGATTTGAGTTGTATGCAAGAGTGCCAGAGCCTGCATAAGCCTTACATCAACCCAATTCTGTCTTTTATAACATCATTACGATGCAAGATAAATGTAGATGAAACATGATTTTTGTCTTTTTCTGATGAGAAATTAATTAATTTGATCTCAAACTAAATTTCCCAGCATTCCACTGTAAAGTTTAAGCAGGTTTTTTCGATAGAGCATTGCATACGCTCTCTCAAACTGATGTCTCACCATGTCTGTTTTTTCTGTTTTGGGAACGGTTTACATCTGCCATCTTTCATTCTCTCACCATGAAAGTTTGTTTTAGCTAGACAGGATGTTCCCTGCTTTGAGTTCTTTTATGTAACAGCCGGGACTTTATAGTCGTTACTTGTGGCCCTTGCTGGGACACAGAATGAAACATTTATTGTGATGTGGGGTAAAAAATAAGCCATGAAGATATCTAGCTAATATATAAAAGGTGAAGCTTCAGCAAACTAATGGATGCTGGTTGGTTGATCAGTAAATTCATGATGTTGTGTTTATTCTTTTGGCCAAGATACAGTAGGTTTCATATTTTTCCTGCATTTGTTTTTTCATGAACACACATCGGATCATTCTGTGTTCATTCCTACGTGCATGTACATTTTGCTTTTTGGATGTGTGTGCTTTTTGTTTTAGTGTTGCAAAGATTATGGTGTTCATTCAAAGCATGCGTAGTTGTACTTATTGTACATTTTTATGATTCTATTCATTGGAATTAAGGAGTTGACTGCAATATCATCATCTTATATTTGAAAATGTTTGTGTTTTGAGTTGGATTTGTCTTGAGGGTGACGGTAAGGATGCTTCACAGCTTAATCTTCTTTCTGTTTCTGTTCCAGACTCGTCCCCAGTTCCCGGGGAGAGCCAGGATGAAGTGTTGCGAAGGCGTCATGGGGACAAAGAGGTGAACTTCCTAAAAGTTTAAGCTAAACTTTCTCCTCACTGCCAATGCTTTAACCAAGAGGGCTGTGTTATGAATGAGGAAGTCATTTATTATACATAACAAAGAACATGTCACATGAATAAAAGACTGTAAGATATCTGAAGGGGACCAACAGTTCAGTGTGGTTTCCTGGCAGAAAATCTTGGAGGAGCAGCGGCGGCTGAAGCGGGAACAGGAAGAGGCTGACACGGCGTCCAGACGACACACAGGCATTGTCCCGACGCACCACCAGTTCATCACCAACGAGCGCTTCGGAGACCTGCTTAACATCACAGATAACACAGAGAAGAGGAAATCAGGCGTAGAGGTACAATACAGGGACGTGTCTTATCCTTCTGTAAGCAGGAAAAAAGACGGCAGATGCTTTGTCAGTTTGTGTGTGAGTCAGGCTGAANNNGTCAGCAGGATTTCTGCAGACACAGATGGTTTTCTCTTCTGGGTCAGGGTCGGTTGAATCTATCACTGAATATCAGCAGCAGGCTTCCAGGCTTCACTTTGACACTGTTTAGTAGCTGCTGTATATATCAGTGTCACTGGAATTAGTTGCACCCTTGTTGTGTTTACCAAAGTGTGCCTGCTCCTTTGGCAGACCAGTCTCACAGTAAACAACCCCCAGTGCTTTCTTACTGGGCATGCTCCAGAGGACAAGTAACCCAGCCTGTCACAAGCACCTCATTCCTGTCATTGCGGGAATATTTATGTTCGGACAGGGCACTGAAAGGACGAGCAGGCAGATTTACAGCTCACAACAAATTCCAAAAAACCTTTTTTTTTTCTTAAAGGGAAAGTTCAGATGTTTAGAAGTGGGTTTGTATGAGGTACTGAGCAAAACATATTTTAGCCACCCAAAAAAGTCTATATCCGTTTAAGTGTGCGCTATATTTAGAATATTTTTTACCTTGCAGTCAGATTAGTAAATGTGGAAGGGTAACTGAAGCCGTTATCGTGAATCTCCCATCAACAAAAACACTAATTTTAGAAGTTGTGTGACTTTGGGTTAGGTCACGCAATAACACAAAAAAACTAACCGATCAAGGTGGCAGTAGACAAGCAACTTAAGTGTTCTGTGAGTTAAAATGACTGTTTTTGTTAATGGAGTGTGGTGGTTTTTAGACGGCATAGAGCGGCTTTAGTCTATTGTAAAGGGCTGTCTGATGGAAAGGTGAAGCAGTGAAAATATTTATAATTTAATGTAAACTTAAACTGATACTGTTTTTTTTAGGTGGCTGAAATACAGTTTACTAGTTTGTGTGGTTTGTGTGGTGAGACATAAATATAGGTATATAAGGGTATTTAGTGTTTTGGATCATTGTTATTGCCTCTGGACAATATGAAGAATAATGTATAGGTAGTTATAAATCAAAAGTGGCCCATGTTTGTTTTTTATATTACACAGAGAACTCCAGCCATGGCTCGCTTCGACTTCAGAGCAGAAACTCTGAAGTAAGTCATCCATCTATTTACCTCTTATTAGTCTTGCAACAGATGGTGTTTGTTGCATACTTTTAAAGCAGTTTCTTACTACGGTTGTTTCATGTAAGTAACTAATCGCTTTGAAATATTTACAGGGAATTACCTTTTCAGAAAGGAGACATTGTCTACATTATCAGACAAGTGGATCAGAACTGGTATGAAGGGGAACATCACGGAAGAGTCGGCATTTTCCCTCAGAGTTATGTTGAGGTAAGTGAGTTCTTTCAGCGATTATTCCCCAAAGAAGTAAAAGTAGAACAATTTGTTGAGAGAATGTTTGGTTCAGTTCATCATTAACATTTGTGTAATCTTTCTGCTGCACAGTCTGATTAAATTTGTATTTTCTTGCTCAATAATTTATTTTTATTTGTTGCCTCCTTCAGCTCCTTCCCCCCACAGAGAAAGCCCAGCCAAAGAAAAGTGCCCCAGTGCAGGTACTGGAATATGGAGAGGCGATCGCTCGATTCAACTTCAACGGTGACACAGTGGTAGAAATGTCCTTCAGAAAGGTACGGAGTGTGAATGAGTCATTACCTACTGAAGAACATTTAAAAGCACTTTAAAGGAACATTTAATGATTTTCTTATGCTTTTATGCTTTTATCACTATGTTACTCAGCTGCATTATCCAAAGGAGTTTTTATCAATATTTCTTAAGGGGATAGTGTGGATTTATTGAAAAGAGGTACTTATTTCGATTTATGGTCGGTGTATTACCTACAGTTCATAACGCAGCACGCCCCTAGTTTGAAGAAACAAACCGGAGTAATGACACGGAAGCTGAGCTATTTACTGCTGTGAACAGGGGCAACAAACAAATGGATTTTAGCCACATTAAAAAATCTATATCAGTTTCAACAGTCTAAACTGGGGCCATGCTGACTGCAATCTACTGTAGCTACTACTATGCATAAGTACCTCATGCACCCCCACTTCAATAAATCCAAACTATCCCTTTAATATGTTCCAACCCATCTCCCTCTCTGCTGTCAGCCCTCGCTCTGTCTCCCTCCAAGCAGAAATGCCAAAAGAAATCTTAAAAACAAACAATGTTCTGAAGCTATGATATCTGTGTCTGCAGGGAGAGAGGATCACGCTGATACGCAGAGTTGATGAAAACTGGTATGAGGGCAAAATCTCAGGCACCAACCGCCAAGGCATCTTCCCCGTCACCTACGTAGAAGTGAACAAACGGCCCCGCGTCAAAAACGGGGTGGAGTATCTGGACCCTCCTGTTAGTCAGTCACCACAGCGCAGCACCAATGCTTCTCCTCAGGTAAGGAGGCCAATCTGCTCAGTCAGTTGTGGGATACATTTATAGATGTAGTGAAGAGTTGAAAAATATGTTAACTGCTGCTACGTCTCTGAATACAGATATTTTCTCACCTTGAAAGCCACCTTTTAATTCATTTTTTGCCCCTTGAATTTGTCTCATCTTTGGTTTCCTTTTCTTTCTCTCATCTTTGCTTCTTCCTCCCACGTTCCTGTTGCTCTAAAAAAGCTGTATCGTAATCGTCTGACCACCTCACCCCTGCCCCTCCCTCGCTCCCCCCGCCGTTCTGTCTCCCCCGAGGTCCACGCTATCTCCTCTGAGTGGATCTCCCTGACTGTGGGAGGAGGGAGCCCTCCCGCCGCCCCCACCCCTCCCCTGCCGCCGCTGCCCACCGTGTCCTACCGCTGCGGCGAATACCTGCCCCCGCCCTACTCTGCCAGCCCTGTGCCTCCCATCACCGGCAGCCCATACTGCGTCTCCCCCATGGCTTCCCCATCCGCCTCACCTCTTCCCCCGCCTTACCCGCCCAGACCCAACTCAACCACTCCCTTCCTCACGTTCACCCCACCTCAGGGGGGGGACTACCTGCTCTCCCCTCCCTCGGGGCCGGTGCTGGAGGGCTGGCTGAGGGGGGAGAAGGAGTTGACAGAGGGGGAAGGCGCAGAGGGGGACAGGGGGCACGCAGCCCCGGGCAGCAGGCAAAATAGCCCTGCAGAGGTATCTTCTGCATGGTGTGCGGTGTTGCATCTCAGGCTCACTCAGTTTGATTCCCTTTAATAGATTTTTGATGAAGTACTGAAGCCGACACTTCTTTGTGGAAGATGTGACTAACTAAAGTTGATTTTAGCCCCGTGGATGAATCTGCTGGTTTAGTGGAGGCAGTTCAAACTGGCCACACTGCTTAGAGCTGCAAGTCTGCATGTCATTGTGTGTGCGCTACTAACACGCAAGTGTTTTACATTTTCTCTCAGTGTTTATTTAGTGAGTTTCAGATTTCCCAGCTGTAAAGAACTGTAAGAAGAGCTATTGTGCTTGCATTTCCAGGATTGATTTGAGAGCTCAGGTTACTTTCTGTCTATAAAATTCAGCATTTGGTTGCATGTTGTTGTTGTTGTTGTCGTTCCATGCAGAAATGTGACAACTTGGATGCCGTTGGAGTTGGGAAGTTTATTTAGGACAGTGACATATTTATTAGCGAGTATTTATAGGTTTCACATGTTGGCTTGTGTTTCAAAAGCTGCTGCAAGGTTGAAATATCCACTTACACAGAAATGCAACCTGTCTGACTGAAGTGTGACCATATTTACAGCAGGTGGATACGTGGTGCGAGCTTTAGAGAAAAGCTTTTATTTTGAAATGTCCTTGCTGATTTGACATTTTTGTGTTGCAGTTTTTGAAGAATGAGGCTGACCATCACGGACGGAGCTCCAGAAGCCCTGTGATGCTGTTTGACATCCAGGATAACAACAATGTTAACTCATTTGCGGTAAGATGGTGCCGAGCTTTATTTAGTGACTTCATAATCTTTTTAACCTTTTAACCCCTCACCTTCAAACATCCATTCGACTCACATCATCTTTAACTCTCATCATGTGTTTTGTATCTGTGCTACATGTAGTTTGACATTTTGGGGAAAAATGTATTCACTAAGTAGTTAAATGAAAATATCACAAATACTCTCATGTTTGTTCAGAAGGTAGCAGCTTAGCTTAGCTTAGCATAAAGACCAGAAATGGGGAAACTGTAAGCCTGGTCCAAAGCTTATGAAAAGTACTTATACTTTTGATGCTTTAAGTACATTTTGATGCTGGTAGTTTTGTACTTTTACTTAAGTAAGGGATCCGAAAACCTGTCCACCACTGCTTTTTACTCCAGATAATCTAGCACATAATTCCCTGTAAAACCTGTAAAAGTTTTTATTTTTACATTGTTTCCCCTGTTTGTTTTTTTCAGTCTTTATGCTCAGCTAAGCTAACCGGCCTCTGCTTCATATTAAATGAAAACATATGAAAATGGAATCTCATCTGAGTCTCAGCAAGAAAGCAAATAAGAGTCTCCCAGAGTACATTTACCAAAACTTTGAACTATTTCTTTAAGCCGTACCTGTCATCTTCCTTTTAATACTGCATGTTCATACTTGTATCCTGTGAAAAAGTGAACTAATATTTCATGTTTCCTGTTTACATGCTCTCACTCTGGTGTCTTGCCTCTTCATGCCTCTCCTCCTGGGCTCCACCAACGCCTCCTCTGCTTTTCTCCTGGCTTTTAACGGATCACTTCCTTTTCTGCCTTGCTACTTACTGGACCTACCTTCCTGTTTCGCCCTTCACCCCCCCTCCCTCTCTAACTCCTCACCCCCTCCTTCAACTTCACCTCGGCCTCTTCCGCGACTCTCGGTGGCCGCTGTCTGTCTTTCTTGATGACTTCATCTTCTACTACTACTACTACTACTAGGAGGCAGTGTGTAATGAGATCTTGAATATAGCTGAGACCTCGGTGAGGTACTGCAGCACCCTGTCCCACCACCCTCATGACTCTGTCCATAGACTGCACCCCCACCCCAGTAAACAATCTCTCATCATTTCCCAGCAACCCCAGTCCCACAGCAGCAGCCCGGAGCCGAGCCGTCTCAGCTGTGGAATGTGAGTCAAATCTGTGTTTCACTTTCACACCATATTTTTTGTGATTAAGTATGTGGTTTTTATTGATTCATTCTCAGCTTTGCAAGTTTACCAATGTACTTTCATGTCCGGCTCCAGTTTCCAGGCTCTGTACAGTTATGTGCCGCAGAATGAAGACGAGCTGGAGCTGCGGGAGGGAGATCTCGTCAACGTCATGGAGAAGTGCGATGACGGCTGGTTTGTCGGTATGTGCCTGCAGGCCTCGGGATACATTCCTCAGAGACGCAGTCACACTCACTGTGTCACATCCATCCATATTGGGTTTCTGCAGAATGACAGCAAAGGACTGTGCGCGTGCAATGAGCATGCTCAGGGCAGAAGTAGAGTCATTTTCACCATGCCACATCCTTCTATATAGGGTTTCTGAAGAATGACAGTAGAGGATTGAGTCTAAAGTACACGCAGAGGATTTGCACTTACCCAGCAAACACTGGTCGGACAGCGGCGTCATGTCCCATCATGACCAAAAATGGTTACTGTCAGCTGACAAAAATGGCAACGTTTGGACAGCCAGATGGTGATGTTGTTTTACAATAGTGGAAGAAAAAAAAAGGCAATTGCATGTGTTCTTTTTTTAAAATACAATATTTGATTGACATTTTATTTGGTTTTGATCAGACGGCCACACAGTCATATCAACTCCACATCCAAAGACTTGACTACTACTAACAGCCTTTTCCCTGCAAAAACATGTTTAGCAATTTGCCATTTAGGCATACCTACATGTGAAATATATCCCTGGTTTGTTTTAAACTTGCGGAACCAAAAGTCTTTATCCAAGTGGATATGGGAAAAGATTATCTTCAGGGCTTTCTGCTCAAAAGTCAGGTGTATTACAGAGACTAAAATATGAAATTTGAGATGGATAGGCCGGTCAAGGAGACAGGGGTCAAATCCCATGTGATGCAGGAACACAGCTGGACTCTGACGTGCTATTTTCAGTTTTCATGATGTATAAAGGTGCTGAATGCACACTGTGTGCATACATTTTAACAAAATAGCTGAATATGCCCGTTGTGGTAACAACTCTGCTCGAACATCCGGGAAGGACGTCCAGCTGGTGGCCAGGTATCGTCACATGCGTCAGTACAGCTTCTTTTAGAAATATTTTTGAACCATAACGGTCATTAAATGTCTCGGTGTTTGCTGGGTAATTTTAGATTTAGGTCAAATATATTATTTTGTATTCAAATCAAGGACACTTCAACCTTTAAAGGAATACTATCAATAAACCATCACGTGTTACCTTCAATTCAAGGGGAAAAAAAAAAATTTTTGATAAATGGAAGTCATAACAACAACAAAAAGTATCAGAACATCCCTACTATAATAGTACAGGTGTTGGGGAGTCACAGAGTATACGAGTGGATAAATTGGATTTTGACAATACAGAGTTGTGTAATAGTTTATCAAGAGATTGTCTTGAATGCCGTCTCACTCTGACTTTCTACATCAAGAATTTTCTACGTTTTCAGATTCTTAATTCACCGTTGATACACTAAAAATTGTCTTTAATCTGTAAAAGAATCCTTTTGATTCTTTTGTCTGATCCATGTCCCTCTGTCCTTTTACTCTCTTTTTCTACAGGAACCTCAAAGAGGACAAAACAGTTTGGGACTTTCCCTGGGAATTACGTGAAGGAGGTGAAACTGTAAAGATCTCTAATCCGGCTGTAACACATGGTTGCCTGTCAAGCTTGGGAAGTCATAACTATCGCGCATGGCTGTTGGTTAGCATAGTCATTTAGCCAGGCAAATCCCTTTTGTCTGGGAAAGTGATCGGATCGGCCTGAGGTATGTCAAACTGCACAGGGAGGCGGAGACGGAGACAGCTCACTGCCCAAACCTCAGTATGGTGTTCACCTTGACAACATTTTACACACTTCTTGACAGAATTCGTCCGTCTCCACATGTGGAATTTTCTCCGTGAAAACCTACCACAAAGTAGCTTTTATTGTACAGATAATAGCTTCCATCTTGTCCATGTAATTTACAGCACACAAGTGTTTACGTAGCACCTCATTCAGGAGGCCGGCAGCAGAGCAGTGTGAGGATTAAAGAGTGGATCTTATTACCTGAACTGGACTTGGGAGGATTCAGAATGTATTTTTATGGGATGTTTGTTTTGGAGCTGTTTGTCATGAGCTACCTTTCAGGACCTGAGGTGGTTTCGCCTTTACTTCCAAAAGAAAACCTTCAGTGTTTGGATCAACATACCATATGATATGTATGAAATTTAAAGTGGTGGTTCATTTTTGGACTCTATCCAGCTGACAATTTTCCACAGTTTAGATTTGATGACTTAAATCCAGCGCTCTTCAGAGTTTTAACCCAAAATCCAAAAATACCCATTTTCCCCTTTATGTGTTGTGCTTTTTATCTGTCTAGATTGTTTTCGTCTGAATTGCTGAATGTCAGAGTTACCGGCCATAGATATGTCTGCCTCGTCTCAAATATAATGGAACTACATAGTACTTTACTTGTGGTGCTCAAAGGGGCAAAAAATGTATTTGAAAAACTCAACAGTAATGCCTTTTTACAGAAATCATGAGGCAGTTACTATAGATAATCCTCAGACTCAGCTGTAAAGTTAGCCGGCTCAGGCAGCATCCAACCATTCCTATGTGGAATTGCTCAACTTTGCTGTTAGGTTGTTCAAATGTCATTTTTTGTCACTCTGTGCACCACAAGCAAGGTGCCATCTGGCTCCATTATACACAAGAGCACGCAGACATCTAGACGCTGGATATCTCCAACGCTCAGCAACTCAACCAAAACAATCTGGGTTGATAAATTGTACTACAGGTTGGATAAAAATGTGTATTTTTGATTATGGGGTGAACTGTCCCTTTAAGGGATGAAGCCTCTTTAGAATCTGGTGTGACATTTAACTTTGTATTACATTTTAATCATCACTAAGTCAGTATTTGAAGAACATCAAAATCCTGAAAGCTTTAGATACCGGTTCAGTATTGCCTTCATTTTCTATCCAAGGGTTGTTATACAAAGTCATGTGCATGACGAGAAACACTAAAATGCTGACGTGTGCTTCTCTTCTTCTCTGTTACCAGAAAACACAAACACAGGATGCATGTCTGATAAAAGTGAAGAGAAACTGTATATATGCACATCCTTTATTTTCACAATCTATTTATTTGTCCTTTTATACCTCTTATGCCCAAATCGAAGTAGACTGCATTTGCTGATGGGTGATGCCTGTAAGGTAGCTGGTGGTAAAAAAAAAATGCCTGGCTCCAGCTCAACCACAGGACAGGCGTGGTAGCACTTAACTTCCTGTTTGGTCATTTAGGGAGATCCCACCTAACGAATAATAGTAGATTAATCACAAAAAGCTAGGAGTGAAACCAACAAGGTGTCTTAGAAAATAACCTCACTGATTTTTAAAAACTTATTGAGATTTTAACCACACCCTTACTGACACGATTGTATGTTTTAGCCATGTAAATGTGTACAGAAAAACTTTAAGAGGCCTTCCAAATATGGCTACATATTTTCATATGTAATGACTACAACATGGGTGATACAGTTAGTGGAATGATTTCAGCATGCACTGTAAAATCAAAAAGAACTTGACGAATCATATCAGAGCATGAAACACTATCAACATCAGTATTCGCCACCTTCAGCTTAAAGCAAACAGAGGTGATGACGGGGTCAACAGTCTGCTCTTTGAGCTTCAATAGCTCCCTGATGGAGGATCGCTTTGAATTTTGCTATCAAAGCATCAGAGCCGCCTCCTGTGAGTACAGAGCTCCCACATCTTCAGCACCATCAGATTCCTGTAACAGACACCACATGTCAGAATAGATCCTCCACACGCACCGACTGCAACGTGATCGCTATTGTTTTCCTCTGCCTGTGTTTTCATCAAATTCCTTGTTGTCATCAAACCGCTGCACTGTGCTCACCAATCCTTAGCAGAGCTGTCAAATAGTACTTGCAAATAATGCTCAGTGCTTGTTATGGCCTGCTCGGACTGGCACGCAGATGCAGTTTGTAGGGAATTAGCAAAGGAAGTATTTTCAGTTTATACCAGGTGGGCTGAGGTTGTGAGCCACCTGATGCTCCGAGTAACTGAAGTTGGATCCTTTCCCACAAATCCACACATTTCTAATCAAGTGGTGCCGGACTATCAGTGGGCTACCTTTTAGTATAACTCCTTATGATTGCCTTCAAAATCAGATACTATAATGTGAAGTATTGAAAGATAAAACAGTAGCTCTCACTTAGATCTAAAGTATATGTTCACTATATCTTTGAATGTGTAAGCTTCAGTCGTGCAGTGATGATAAACATTGACCTGATTGGAACATGGTTTGAAGCTGTATGTGGCTTCCACATAGGCAATATATGAAGTATAAAAATTGACAAAGTGCATTAATTTAACAAAATTCAGTAGCAATCAGTGTTTTATCCTCTTCTGTTGGGACAGAATCAGGTGTTTGTTGCGCCGATCACCACTGACAGTTTTGCCAACGTCAGCAAAGGAATGTTTTCTCCAGATAACACACTGCATTATGGGTTTGCCTGTATAGCACTGATATAATATTCAGGTATTTTGTTACACCACAAGAGCATGTTTTTCCCTCCACTGCTGGCTAAACATTTTTGTTCCTGTGTAACTCCAGCTCTGCATGAATGTGCTGATAGGTTGATAGTGTGTTGACCTGTAGGTTTGTTCAAAACAGCGTTTCTTCCCCGGCAGAACAAAAGGAGGGACGTTTGCTCCATCTCAAACACACTACACGATGGACAGATAAACAATCACTCATAACACGGCACACTTTAGATTGTTTCTGTGATATTGTGCTCCAGAAAACATCACAGGATGTATGAATGTATGAATATGTGAATGTGGCGCAACGCACACATAATATGTAAAAAAAATAAAAAAAATCTGACTATTGAGCAGCATGGCACAAGAAGGATTGTAAATATGTAAAATAAAAAATAGACTGCGAGCGACTCTGTCACTTGCAGCAGTTTATTTACCTGAAGGATTTTTTGGCAAAGCACAGAGTGGAGCATTGCTGAGCACAGAAAGTTTGACGCATTTGAACATTACGCTGCCATTTGTGACGATCATAATGCCTTATGTTAGATGCAAAATTGTGCCTCATTTTCATTATTTTTTTGGAGAATCACTGAAATGTACCCATGACATATTTAATGTAACTATGGTTTTCCCATTAGTCCTAGTCTCTGTAATGGGAGAACATTTACTAAGAACTTGTCAGTTACTGTGCAAGTACCTAAAAGTGTGACACAATGCTTTAACTTAATGATTAATAATCATGAGAATGGATTAGTTTGATGAGACACACAACCTGCAACAGGTTTGGTTTGTTTGCTTCAATTTGCAGTGCTGTTACATTGACAATATTAAAATAAAGATACTATACACTGCTGTGACTTCGGTATTATGCAATATTTAATAAACCATTTAAACCATTTGAAGTGTTACTTGCATTGATTTCTGGCAGAGCTGTTGACTTTTATACGATTTAAAATAATTTAGTGTATAAATGTTTGTCTGTAAATAATAATTATTTGTGGCACATTTGACAACTAAGCGGCAACCTCTGGCCCTGGAACATGAAGACAATGTGGAAGTGCCTAAAACCTGCATTCTTTCTAATGGTCACCATCAAGAAGTTGACTGTATAGAGGTCTATGAGAAAATGACCCCACTTCTCAGTTGATGTAATTATACCACAGTAAACCTTATAATAGGTTTATGGCCCCAATTGCTGGTTTCAAGTCGTCTTCAGTACAACAAGATGTTAATTTCTTAGCTGCCAGCTTAAATTATTACAATCCTGTGATTTAGTTGATTGTCCCAATGTGTGTGTTTTAAAATAAGAATGAAAGAAATGACCACTTCCACTCAAGAGCTTCCCTCTAATGTAGGAATAACTATTGTAAGATTTGTTAATGATGATGATGATGTCACAACTAACCCGGGCCTCCCCTAAAGTCTGGCAGCAGCAGCTATAAAGGTTTATTACTGAGTACACATTGTTTTAAAGGCGCATTCTCTGTGGCTATAATGTGAGAGGATGTAATTTAATGTCAGCTGAAGGTGGAGCTGTTAACTGAAGTGTGTTCTTTTGTTTTAAGCAGCACATAATTTAGGCTACTCCCTGAATCATTATTCGACTTTGATAGTAACAGATATGAGAGGAAAACTTATGTAATGTCAGTGGGTTTACATAAATAGTTATGGTACTTATTTCGTCTGTTCTGCAGAATCCCATTAGGGTGATGATGTTGACAGATGTGTTTGTGCAGCATTACCAGTCAGAAGCAGAAATACTTTCACTGGTTTTAATCTTAAAACGCTGTAAGGGCTTCACTTCAAGGCCCTGACAGACCTCACTGGCATGCCTGGAGGCCTGTTGAGGATAT
This sequence comes from Serranus cabrilla, assembly GCA_903364295.1. Lineage (NCBI taxonomy): Eukaryota > Metazoa > Chordata > Actinopteri > Perciformes > Serranidae > Serranus > Serranus cabrilla. The sequence goes on from CAFUXE010000085.1 coordinate 446,737, forward strand.
ACAAAGAAAGGACGTGTTTCATTGAGTCAGTCAGTCTGCCCTGAGCCTTTTCTCTCCACTTTCAGCAGAGATCCCCTGGCAGGAATTCAAGTTTTGGGAGCGGCACATTCCACATCCTGGGATTTAGCTCTACCATAAATGGTAAGCTTGCATATAACACGGTGACGTACCGGCAGGCCGACATCCCTAAAACAAACACTGGAGTTCATCTGAGAGCAGCAGAACACGAGGAGGCGTCACTCGGCGCTGCTTTCACTGTAGTTTCATTCAGGTAAAAAGTTAGTGTTATGGTCATCAGAGGCCACCTATGAAAAGCATTTAAGAGCTGTCATTTAATTGATGTTGGTCATATAAAAACTTTAAAAGGTTCACTACAATTCTGTTAAATGTTTTTGAATGCTGATATGTATTTGTGCTGGATGGTTTGGGTCAGGTTTTACAAATCAACTCCAAATTCACAAATGTGCTCAACAGCCAACATTTATTCAGACTGGAAGCAATAAGGTATTAAAAATACCGTTTGTAAACACTGTTTGTTTTCAGTCAATGTTCCACTGTTACTCTGATTATGTCTGCTGTCTCATTCATCTATTAGGACCAATAATAGAAAGTTGTGCCATTGTTTAAATCTTATTCGTACTGTAAAGGATATCTTTTTTAATGCAGTTGTTATTTAGGAACAGGAATACATGGTGAATTTGCTGGGGACATGGATCGATCATGAGACACCGTGCAAAAGCCCCACCACCTGTCCTACAAAGAAGCAAGACTTAATAGATATTTAGCCTTCTTTAAAATATGTTTTAATATACACTAATGTTTATACAATAATCATGTTTTACTACCGCTACTTTAAAAGAGTTAAGCATGTGCAGTTAAAGAAAGCTAATGTTTTGGTGTAATATTCTTCCTGGTCTGCCTTACTCAGTGATCCACTTTGTACATACACGATCTTCGTGCTCTCACTTATCAGCGTGGAGACTTCAAAACCTATTCGTCCAAGTGTAACCTGAGGGTCCTCCCCTTGCTCTGATGCTGCACGGCCAGCCTCAAACTTTTGACTATCGATTATTGCACATGTCATAAGCAGTAGGAAGTGAGCTGCTGCCCTGAGACGCACATCTTTACACACAGCGACAGTCGGCTCTGTTAAACCCACACTAACATCATGCCTGTCCGGGTAGCAGTGCAGGGTCCTGGACCCTGGGGCTTCAGGCTGGTCGGCGGAAAGGACTTCGAGCAGCCACTGACTATTTCCCGGGTAAGTGTTACTGTTAGCTGCCTAATTGTACTTCAGTAACCACACCTGGGCTGTCTGTCCCGACAAACTTTCACCTCTCGCTGTTTCCTCTCGACTTTACTGAGAAAAGACTGTTAGTAAACGTTAGCTAGCGTTAACAAAAGGCTAACGTTACTTCAGAGGCTAAGCTGGTGTCACTGTAATGTAGCTAACTATTGTTACAGTGTCGGTATGTTCAGCTGCTGACTGTCCGGTGTTAGTTCAAGTTTTATTTCCTCATTTCAGGGTGTTTGTGAAACTTTACCGTACAAGTTAAACAAACGGTGGAAATATACGATGAAATATATGTATTTCATCATGTCGACAGACTTTCTGATAGACGTGTGCTGTCTAATAAAGCTTAATATGTTAATTTGTAAATAAATAAAATAAAAATCTAAAGATCCTGAGCCCCTTTTCTGGCTGACAGCTATTGCAGCTCACCCTGTTACTTTAAAACACATTCATGCAAAGCTTTATTGGGCATCACGCATGTTTTACAGTGTTACAGTAATGAATCAGAATATGACCCTCCACTGTGTACTTTGCCTGAGTGGCGGCTGCTGTTCCTGTTGTAAGTGTTGTTACAGTGGTCGCTCCCTCCCTCCACCCATGGAAAAGTGATTATGAATTCCTGGACTGAGTCTCTCTCAGTTTCAAGCCTTTATCTTTGATAGAGGGTCTGCCCCAGAGGCAGCTCTCAGCCTGACTGAAAACACCTCTGCAACATGATTTGCCTGTGTTTACTGTAAATAATGAAATGTGTGTGAAGGTATTTGAAGGTCAGAGTTAAACAACACAGCAGCAGGATTAAGCTCTTGTTAAGAAGCTGTGTTGTTTTTGCATAAGTGGTGTTTATTTTTCAAAGAATTATGCCAAAAATAGATTTTTAACAGATTAAAAGGTACATTTCATGGTAAATACATTTGAAAGCTATAATCAAAGCTCATATGTAGTATAGAAAGTTTGTTTCTTATCAGCTGTGTGTCCTGTGTTATAGGTCACCCCTGGGAGCAAAGCTGCCCAGGCCAACCTGTGTATGGGAGACATGATTTTGGCTATCGATGGAGAACCGACGGAGCAGATGACTCACTTGGAAGCGCAGAACAAGATCAAGGGGTGCATAGACGAGATGGTGCTCTCCATAGACCGGTAGGATGTAGCAACATGTGCCAGTCTTATAGTCATAGCCCCGGGCCTGAAAAACACTGAGTAATATGAGACAGCTCAGCTGCAATCCAGGTGTTCAGGGAGTGACGTGGTGTTTATTCATGCTTTTTAAAGGACAAAGTCTGCCTTTTGTTTTACTCAAGGCTTTAGTTTGAGAAGTGTATGTGTTGCCATTCGGCATTACATCATAACTTTCTTGTAGCAGTTGATTTCAAGCAGTAGGAGTGTTGAAATGGACCCAACAGGCAGGTTGAAGCAAATGTGTTTGTTCAAATTAAGAGGGAATGTCTTGAATGCAGGGTGGGGTGAGGTGTAGAGGAAGTAAGGCAAAAGAACGTCCCTCCAAGGGGTCTGATGCATTCAAAGACAGGCACAGTATCATGATTTAGAGCCCAACAGACACAGGAGTTTTGTGTCTCATGCAGATAACGTGTTTTTGTTATAAAAAGTTTAACTGATTCCCAATATAATGTAAATTGTTTTAGCTGGAAAGAAGATAGACATTTTTCATTTGGATTGTGCACCAATATGATAATGCAAAGGTACTCAGAAGGATGCAGGTTTCTTTTTATACAAAATGACATTTTTTTTAAAGAGTCTTTAACATTATTATACATTATGTATATAATGTATGCATTATTCAACAAATTTTAGAACTCAAAACTGCAAAAATATAGAGCAGCCACCCCATTTCTAAATCACCCCGAGTCAGCCAATAATATAATTTGACTGATAAATCGTCAGGCTCCAATCCTGTTCACGTGCAGCCACACAGTTAAAAACTCTACATTTAAAACCAATATGTGTATGATTATCTTGTAATTTCAGCATTTATCAGTAATGTTGATGAAGACTTCTTGTCCCTCCTCCTCTTCTCCAGGTCAGAATCTAAAATGTGGTCGCCGCTTTCATCTGAGGGAGGGAAGACAAACCCGTACAAGATGAATCTTGCATCAGAGCCAAAGGTGTGTGTCTGCCGTCTCCACATGAGAGCAGGACGAGCTTTTAAAATGACCCCAGCTCGCTCCTTTATTTAGCCTTCAGTCCTTACAGGTAGCCATAGAGTTTTCTGGAAGCCTACACGTTCCTTTCCCACCGCGCCCACAAAGCCTTGTGGGTTGGTTTTTTTCTTTACGCTGCCAACGATGAAGTCATTGTTTACTTCCCAACAGGAGGTTTCCTAGGAGACGGTAGTTTATCAGCCAAACTCTGACGCAAGCCTCAGTTCCTGCCCGCTGAGTGGAAAGTTGCAGCCAAAGTGTGTATTCATGTAGGAAACGGTGTGATGTGTCTCAGAGTGTTTCACAGGTCACAGATGTTATGCATTTTTCTCACACACACAAAAACACGAGTTTGAAGCACTTGTCTGGAGTTTGTCACTTTGAAACCGTTGCTTCGTGCTTTATAGGCGATTACTGAATGCTCGCGTTGTCACTTTTTTTGTGTGTAAGTTTATATGCTCGCAGGGACTCATGAGAATTCCAAAATGTAATTGTCAGATGCTTAAAGCATGAGCTATTTTTGGAGGCATTTCCGTGTTCCCACTGTGAAGCATGAGCTAGATTTGGTGGTATTTATGTGCCTACTTTCATGGCATGCCACTGCCATGACGTGATTCTCTTTAAAGACAGTTAAAGCTAACTATAATTAGCTGTAATTATGGCACAGTCATACATTATCCTGTTAAATTATGTGTGACTTTGAGTCAAACTAGAAGCAGCAGCAGTTTAAGATGCAAATAAGACTGTTTTGACGTTTTCAGTTGAACAATATTTTCATTCTTCAAAGTGTGGTGTTGCAACATTATTGAATTCCTTGTTAAAATCACCAGAGAACGGGTGTTTTCAGATATTGAGTAATTCCTAACTGTCCTGGTGTCAGCTGCATGTTTGTACATGCTGATAAAAAGTTCATCTGAAGGCGTCAGAACTGTGACCATCATTGCATCAAGTCCGCACCTCGAGTGTTGCATGTTCCAGTCAGTGTGCGAGTCATTTCACAAACCTCTGCACGCACTTGCTTTTTGCTTGTTTACTCACGAAAAACTTTAACAGTAAAATTTTCCATTCATTTTGTTCTGCAGGAGGTGAAACACATAGGCTCCACCCACAACAGGAGCGCTCTGCCCTTCTCTGGTTTTGGCCCCAAAGTTGTGACCAACCAGTACAACAGCCCCTCTGGTCTCTACTCCTCAGAGAACATCAAGGACTTCAACTCGGCTGTGGACGAAGTGAAAACCATGAGTTCAGCTAGTGAGCCCGACAACAAGTAAGATACAGCTGAGATGGCACACCCTTAGACCAAGTGGTCCAAGCTGAGACTGGATCCTCAGGGGGTCTAGATTAAGTCAAGGCAGACCTCAAAGCAAATGATGACTCAGAGAAAAACTGCAGAGCATTGTTTGTCAGTCAGGATGGATCAGGGATTCTTCTGTAGGCTGTTAATCATTACAGAGCAGCTGGAGTGGCATTTGTATGACTCACTGCATCAATATCAACAATCTGCGAGTGTTTGTATATTGTATTTGTTTTGCATCAACATCTACTACTGCTGTATTGTGACAACTTTTATGTGAAACTATTGTTTTCTTATGTTATGGAGATCCAGCCGGGAGATATCATGAAACAAGTTATAGGCACATAAAGGATGATTTCCTTAAATAAAAACTAATTGCTCATAGTACCGTAACAAAAAGTAAACATTTGTAGCAAAAAGACACATTATTTCAAATATTTAGGAAGCGTATTGGCATAAAAACAGAGTTGCTGCTGGGATTCATAAATAACAGCAATTATTATTAACATGAAGTCCAATAAAACCCAGAATACTTTAAAGAGCTACTAAAATATATTTTCTTCCTGGCCACAGCATTTTCTAGTTCAAAGTTTTCTAGCTGGAATTAATTTTGGTTCATTTTAAAACAGAGCATTCCCAAAATCCAATCACACACTCTGACAGTTACTCAGTCCCATCAGTCTTACGGTCAGTCCACTGATTGTGGAGGTTACAATATGCGTACTCTATGGCTCTAACTGAGCTTTGTTTCCCCTTTAATTTTTAAAATCCAAAATGTGTGCATAGACCATCACCTTTAAATCAGCACAACAACATGCCTCCCCGCCCTCAAGGCTGCTCTCATGCTTCAGCTTGTAAGCAGCCTGTTCCCGCCCCATGCTTGTTAACCATCTGATTTACTTACAGCCCCAAACAGGGTTATCTACCATCTTCCAACAACTCTTCAGGACAAGAATGGGATTCAAAAGCCCTGTTAACACTTTGATCAAGTGTTTATCTGAAAAGAAAGGAACACAATGCATCCAATAATCAGTTATTGATTGAACACAGTCCTCCATACAATGTAGGTCACTAATTGGTCTGCTTTTTACTGCTGGAATCAGTTAACTCAGTGGATTTCTGACTGGTTTGCTCAGCAGAAATTGAGCTTGCCAGATAAAGCTGGCTGCCAGAAGGCTGCGTGATGCATGTCTTTACAAGTCACAGTGATGTGAATACAAAGAGCTTCTCACTCAACTCTAGTAAAATAAAGTTGTAATGTTATAACACTTAATCCTACTTTTAAGATCAGGGAATGTGACAATATAATGCAATATTAAACTATTTAAAAATATTAGAAGGAGAAAAAGAACATGAAAGTGTAAATCTTCTTTTTAGTCTGGTGAAAAATTGCCAAGATGCACTAAAGAGCAAAGGTTTTCTGATCTCTTGGACTTTAATAATAAGAAGACTGAGTGTTTGCTTTTTGTCTCCTAAGAATGTTTTGACCTTTGCGCATCCTGTTACTTTTGTAAATCTATTAATATATATACACCTGCTTTGTAGAGCTCCATCAGATCCATCGCAGACAGGCAATCGGCCGCCGCCTGTAGCAGCAGATTCAGAGGTTTACAAGATGCTGCAGGAGAACCAAGAGTCTGACGAGCCTCCTCGACAGTCGGCTTCATTCAAAGTGCTGCAGGAGATCCTTGAGACAGGTACGGATTATTGCAGTTTATAACAAACCACTTCTCCCAAGAGCATGAGTCTTTTATCATTAGAATTAAATATGTTGTGTTGCTTAAAATTACAAAATCCTAATGGGAAAAAAAGTATTATTGATGTGCATAAAACCAGAGAAACCTGAGTGTATGTTCAGATTGTTCATCTGTGTGTGTGATGTTTGTAGGGGATCCAGATAAACCATCAGGGTTCAGGAGTGTGAAAGCACCCTCAACAAAGATTGGATCGTCAGTGGGGAACACAGACAAGTTACCCATGTGTGACAAGTGTGGATCTGGGATTGTGTAAGTATTTAATGATTCCTCAGTACTGTTTTACAGATGACAGCACTGAGTCTCAGCCCAGGTTCAGTCATATCTGCTGTTTATCTTGCTCACTGTCTTCATTGTGATAAAATGCTGTGATGCAACTCAAAGGTCCTGGAGTCTTCTCTCGTTGGAGTTTGTCTCCCCCTTGTGGCAGAATGTAGTTAAGACATTCAAATTGACTTTTTGGCTGTTTTGAAATCAAAATGCCTTTAAAATTTGTGTAGTGTCGCAGTATGTGTTTTTAGCAGACTGTGTATTTAGGAAATTTGCTCAGAGTAAGTCTAGTTAAGATCCACCTACTGACTTATGGGGATAATTATGTGCCCAGACGCTCTTACGCAGTCTTTTGATTATAGGATTTTTCTAGTGTTTTCTTTGGAACAAATTGGAGTTTGGCCTTTTTTTCCGGATGATTTCAATGTCCTGGAAAAGACAAGAAGTCCCGGTCAAATATTATCTGTGTTTCTTGAGCTTAAAAACAATTAATAAGCAGGTTATATATTATCAAGTCACACCTAAAAGGTTCCCTTTATTTGGTGTAAAAGAACCTGACTGGTGTGCACCGAGCCCTGACCTTAACCCCACACAGCACGTTTAGGATGAGCTGCAACACTGACTGCGAGCCACGACTTATTACCCAACAGCAGTGTTGGACCTCACTAGTGCTCCTGTGGCTGAATGGGAGTTGGTCCCTGCTGCCAGGTGCAGAAATTTTGCAGAAAACCTTCCCAGAAGAGCAGAGGCCCTTAAAGCAGCAGATCGATGCCCATTCTGTTCAAATGTTAACCAATCATATCTGATTAATGTTCAGAAGTCCATATACTTTTGGCCATGTAGCTACTGTTCCTCTGCATGTATAACCCAAAGAAAACTGATCCAGTTCATGAATTGGTGTCTGGATAACTACATGATTTTGTGCTTACCAAGTTAAACATGATCTTTATTTCTCTTCTTCAGGGGCATGGTGGTAAAACTGAGGGACAAGTTCCGTCACCCCGAGTGCTACACCTGTACAGACTGCGACATGAACCTAAAACAGAAGGGACATTTCTTTGTGGAGGACCAGATTTATTGTGAGAAGCACGCACGCGAGCGGGTGACCCCACCTGAGGGCTACGACGTGGTCACCGTCTTCCCCAAGTAGAGCGCTCGCTGAGCTCTGCCTCGGACTGCACGCCACTATAGGACATCACAACATAATCCAAGACATTCCAACATTTAGCCCGTGCTACTCTTAAGAGTATAAAATGGTCTTCTCTCGCATCGTGCTTCAGTACAGTCACTGGTAGGCAGGACGGTAAAGAACCACATCTTTGAAAATGATGATTTGCACATTGACTTTGGCATCTACAAAAGGAAAATCGATGAGATGATGGCATTCAGTATTTCTCTCTCTTAAAAAACAAATTTTTCCATTTGAATGGCAGCCACTGTGTTTAAGTAATATTTGTATTGTACATTGTACATGTTCAGTATGCTCCTTTGAATCATGGAAACAATGAAAAAATCTTCACCCCAAGATACATGTTTTCTACAGTTTTATTAAATAAATAGACCTACTTTTATGAAAATAAAAATAGAAAAAACACATTTGAATATCATTACCAAATAAATATTTTTAGCTTAAACTTATTGTCTTGTCTTCCTAAATCACTGATTGTGCTTCAAACTGTGAGTGCAAAAGGGTCATGAAATCATGTTCTAAACAAATACATTATAGTTATGGCTTACTTTTTAAAAGTTTTTTATCTTTTGGACAGACTTTGTTTTGTAAACTCTGTTAGTGCTTTTTAAAGAATCTATTTACACCCGTTGTGGAATTCTGAGCCGATAACAATGTTTAAAATAACAATTTGCTGATTTTCTTTATTACATTTCAATTATAAAAAAAATATAAAACTGTTTTAAAGGACTGTTTGTTCTGCGTCTGGGTCAGAAAACAACATTTAGCCAGTGCAATATTAATTCTACACATATAATAAACATCAGCCACTGCCATCGGTGAACGTTTATTTGCAGTTAGACTGATTGCAGGCAACAAGTCAAATCTGCCGGTGCCTATGATCGGCCGATGGCAAATGTTTTATGTGGCCCTTGACATTATGAGCAGCCATTCAGAGTTCCGCATGAAAAGTCAGCAGTGCCAAGTGTTTGTGCCGCCATTCTCACCACAAAATGACTTGAAATAAAAGGTAACACTGGCCTGATCTCTTGTTAAAATCTTACACTTCATTTGATGAGCGGAAGTGTAACAGTTTCTGGGGTCAAAGTTAGCTGAGGTCACATGTGACTCTGCAGGTGATGCTGACTCCCACTCCGCAGATGAAACACTCGTTGGGCTGCTCAGATCAGACCCCGAGTATTCCGGCGCGTGTCCGTGTTGGTCGGCCATGCGCAGAGTCTCAGTCAGAGCCCAGATGTAGTTGTGGGCGAAGCGCAGAGTTTCTATCTTGGTCAGCTTCGCGTCTTCGGGCAGCGCCGGCAGGATGCTCCTCAGCGCGTCCAGCGCGGAGTTCAGGTTGTGCATCCGGGAGCGCTCTCTGTCGTTCGCCTTCATCCTGCGCCTGCCCCTCTGTCCGGACTGCTCACACCTGCTTCTGTGTTTTAAACTTGTTACTGAGGGGGCTTCACCTCCGGTAACAGCCCGGGGTTTATGAAGCAGCTTTTCACCGGAAGTGTCCCCAGTTTCATCCACGGGGATGCGAGAAAACCCGCTGAGCGTCAGCGAGTCTCTGGATGTGCGCAGGTCACTGGGGGCGCACGGTGCTTTAGGGGACATCCTGTGCAAATGAAACACAATTTTAACAGAATAAAATCTTGAATGCATAACCACAAATATAAAATAACAGCTGCCACTTCTACGGGAGTTTTCGATAATCAAATAATGAACAATATAAAGAATAATCTAATCTTTTCTTTTTTTGTCTGAAAATAACTTATAAAAGCTTGTTTACTCCTTTCTAGGGCAGATTTTTCTCTTGAAATTAGGTGATAAAAAGAGATGAAGCACCAGATTTGTACAAACTTGAGATGGATGGATATATTTGCACTTACTTGACAGGTGATGCTTGGGTAAAGAGACAGCCAGTCGTCCTTGTTCAACTTCTTGTAGCTGGAGGCAGCAGACACTGTATATGTGCAGCTGACAGTGAGGGATGGATGCTCATCTCTGCTATTTTATATGGCCTTTATCTTATCTTTTTGCACGGTGGACGCCTGAATCAACAGCGCCTGTCAAAGGGGCCAATCAGCTTCCAGGCAGCGCGTCCTTCACCCTCTCCCCCTCTCTCTCTTATTCTTCACACTGCTCTATTTCTTTGTGTATTCTTTGTCATTTTGAGTCAAAAACGCCTGTGTGCTAAAGTGCCATGCATAATAACAATATTTAAGAGCTTGAGTGAAATTAAACTTTTTTCGTGACTTGCGTGCCCTTAAAATCAAGGAGCATTCAGGACCACAGCTGGTTCTGAGCCGCTTCTTTACTGTCCATTATATACTAATAACATCCTGCCTGTCATGCAGGCATTGCTCACTCTCACAGAGTTAACATAGAGAAAATACTATTGAGGGCTTTTATGTATTGGTGTTCAGTCAGTACACGCTTGTTTCTGATATTAAAAAAAAATCAGAAATTATTATTAATTATTTTCCCATTTAGATGTTAGTCAGAGTTCAGAGCCTGGAGACTTTTAAGCATAAAAACGTGCTAACATGCACTAAAGAAATATTGAAATATATCTGTCCTCTTTTTACGCATGGAAATCATCCACATTCAAATTCTATAAGAATTAACTGATTGTAGGTGTTGAGTGTTCATCTCCAATGGCAGCTCTCAAGTTCACTCATTACTTTGTTTTACTGTCATCGGTAATAAAGTCTCTATGTTAATAAAAAGATGCTGGAAAGGTACTCAGCTTGGCTGGTTGTCTTATATTTTATGCGTAAAGGATATGGAAATGTAGGAAATATTTAACACATTATTGTCTTGATTTCTAGAAAACTTTTAGCTGGATTAAGCAGGAGTATTCTGCTTTTGCAAATGTTTGCAAATGCAAATCTCAATCTATAAGGATACTTGTAATGCCACATTTTACGCACTCAAACTGTTGGCACATGCTGTGCAGAGTACACGGTGGCCATGGCAACTTTGCAAACTGGCTTCTCTAATCCACTTCAAGTGCCCCACATGAGTAAAACCTATGGTAAAAAAAATAAAAATAACAGCAGCTTCGCCATCAAATTAAAAATAAAACGTTTACTATAAAGTAAAGTATTGCGTATTTTGGCTGTCACATGGTCTGGTTAGGTTGGAAGTTAATAACTTTAACGTGCTGCAGTTTTGGTCCTTACATGCGTGTTACAAAAAGTATAATTTCAGAAGTAAAACAACTCTCTGTAAGCTCAGGAAAAATGATCTATATAAAAGGAAATTATATTTTTAATGCCACATATATTTGGACAAACATCTGCTTAATGCGTTAATGCGCAAAGGTCACGTAGTTGGACAGATAATTACGCATGAGGCCACCCAACACAGAGTATTCAAGAGGGTGAAACCTGTTGTGTGAACGGATAGTACAAAGGCTCTGGTTGTGTGCCACAACAATAAAAGCTCAATATCTCCTCTAATGTGAGCCCACATGTGTGCGCTATGACATCTCCAAAAAGCATGTCCACTATCGCCACAACTCAGGGGCGCATTAGATTTTATAATGTAACTTTGCTTTTAGGAAGTTAAAGATTAGTAAAATATGTCAACAACATGCAGACACGTGTGAGCTGAGGTGAGGGGGAGCGGGGGAGTGTGGCAGAGCTCAAACATGATTTACAATTGCCAACAAAGGATCACAAAAAGCTCTCCTTAACTTTCTGTCTAAATATGTGTTTTGGGACCAATCTGATAACCATATGCTTTCAATAAACTGGACAAATACACTAGTGAGATACGAGATGGTGCCTCGCAGTTATAAAAGGCACGAAAAGTCTAAAGTAAACTGAATATTACCACTTTACAAATAATCATTGATGCCAAATCCATATTCGGGTAGCATGGACAGGTGTTGGTTTGAAGTTAGTCAGTGTCTCTCCTTGATTTTTTATCAGTGTGCTGTAGTGTCCTGCTTGTTATGCAAAGTGTAGGCAAACATAAGCTGCCAGTTGCTGTGGAAATAGCAGATATCGGAGCAGACTTGGTACGAAAAGTGATTTAACAATATTTAACAATAAACTGAGTAAGCTCCGGAGCAGGTGATACCTGCCCGATGCTCCTGATTAATACTTCCTCTACTACTTCACTTTACAGTCTCCTTTGCTTATTTATTAAGGGAAATCTATTTATTATTATTTTAGCAAACAGAGGTACCAGGTGGGGCTTTATTTTCGTCTTCAGCTTTTTGTTTGAAGGACGTTTTGAGGGGGGCAATCAAAGTCCAACAACTCGCTGACCAGATTGTTGTCAACCCAAACTAGCAGCAAAGCCATTCAATGTGCCCCCCTCCTCTTCTTCTTTCTGCCAAAGAGCTGCCGGGAGGGAAAAAAAGAAAAAGGAAACTTCTTCAAGAAAGAAAAAACATCTTAAAAACATTTAATTGCAACCCGGATGCCATATGTACACCTCTTGTGAAACCCCTCAACAATGTGACTGCTTTTTAGAAAGTATGGAGTGCGCCTTTGGAGACGTGTGCGCTTTTGGAGAGGTGCGCGCGTCGTGACCAGAATGACCCCGAACACACTATACACAAGAAGTAATTCACTTTTAATGTGCTTTGGAGTTCCCTTTCACAGGCAAAGCATTGTACCTCTCACCTCAGCTCTAGAAGACAGTGTACACCAATTACAGTGGAATAGCTGTCCTATGGACACAGTTTGTCTTTTTGAAAGGATTTAAAGCACGAATAGGGCCGAGGCTGCAAGTCGCCCTCTTTCTCTGCCTTAACTAATGCACAATGTTTTCTTTTCTTTATTCTGATAGCTTGTTTTCCATGTTAAAACGTGTGTTCATTAGTGGCTCTTTGTGTGACAAAAAGAACCAATGTGCATTTTATACAAATGAATGAAACTCACAGAAGATTTAGGATAAGTTAATTTCCACAACTTTCATTTATCTATTGAACATTTTTTTATATGGACTTTATATGACAAGATCATATACCAGGAGGACTTTTTGTGGGGTTTGATATGAAAGTCTCTGACTGTGATATCCTCAGATCTGCAGAAAATATTTGATATACATTAAATACCTTATTTCATCTTTTGGTATTCTACATTGCCACAGAGAAAGTGAACCATATATTTATTAAGTGACTGGTAATTATACACTGTCTGGTCCCTGTAAACAATGGTAGAAGAAGTATTCAGATCCCTTACTTCAGTAAAAGTACTAATACTACACTGTAAAATTACTCCACTACAAGTAAAAGTCCTGCATTCAAAACGTATAAGTAAAAGTACAAAAGTTGCAGCATCAGGATACCTGAATGTAAAAGTACTTGTTTAAATGGACTCACTCCGATTGTTATATATTCAAAAAATATTACTAATTTATTTGTATTGATGCATTTATGTAAGAAACGTTTTCATTTAGTAAAGACAGGGCTCATTTTCGCTACTTGTACTGTTATGAGGTGTAATTTACAAAAAAAAATAAAATAATTTCAGTCAAAATTGATCATGTTTTTCATGGTAAATCTTGACCTGAAAAGTAACTAAAGCTGACATCTAAATGTATTGGAATAAAAAGTACAACATGTAGTTGAGTAGAAGTATAAAATGACATAAAATAGAAATACTCGAGCAGAGTACATGTAGCACAAAATTGTACTTAAGTACAGTACTTGAGTAAATGTACTTAGTTAAATGTAAATCTGTAAATGTGGATCTGGTGGAAAAACTGACATTTCTCTCACAACTCTATTAGAATAAAACTACATATGAAATAAACAGAGGGGTTAATTGTTCGAGGAGGGCACTCTGAAGTGTTCAAGTAACGCATCCCGAAAAATGATAATTAGCTGACATATTTTCTGTGAAGATGTATCGTATTTTCTGTAAAACTGCCTGTGTGGAAGATAATGAAGAACAACAAACTGCAAATACCAGAATATATCTCAGTAAGAACAGAGATTTGTAAGTGCAGCTTGTTTCTTCATCACTCTGCTGTTGGAGGTGTTGTTGCAGTGCCACTGCTCGGCTGCTCGAGGCGCTGAAAACAACTCCTGACGATGCCTTCACGTGATGTCGACAATGTGGAAACTATAAGTAGAATAAAGGTGAACAGCTTGACACAGTTCAACATATGATTGTGCAACAGAATTATTTTTAAATTTTGCACTCAAGCATTTTCACAAAATAGTAGCTCATAGAGTAGCTTGATGCCACTGGATTTGTCTAAAAATGTATGCCATTAAAATATCAGATACCTTGAAGGACCCTTTCCTCTGTATTTATTCTGAGAATTTGGGGATTTTAGCAATCTGGAAAAGCATATTTTATATATTGTAGTTCAAAACATTTTCACTACTTGTTGTCCAATGAATAACAAACTAATGGAATTGAATTTGTTGTGCAGACCAGAGTCATCCAGCAAAACCCATGACTCTCCAAACTTGTTAAATTTGAATTTTGTAATGTAAACATAAGGATCATGTTTTATTTCATTTGTTGACAAAACTGGCCTACGTCCTTGGCTAGAACCCTTTGGAACATGTGAAAAAGCATGGTAACAAAGATGGAAATAGGTCTGTTTTATTAGCTCATGTCGTGGGCCCTACGTCCCTGAAACAGAATGCATATGAATGTAAATAAAATATAATGTAATGGATTTCGACTAAGGACCTTTTTTTTCTAAAATCCTGGTTGTGTTTTATATGCTATTATTGCTATTGAATGTACTGACATGATTAGGTGACGGGGGTTTACGAGCATTGAACGCAGCATGAAGTCTTGTCTAACTCCTCCAGTTGTGGGCCTCAAAATGTGTGCGGCTCCTGTTTCGTGATCAGTAGATTTACACAACATCCGCCGCTACACAGGCTGCGGACTTACTGATCGCCAGACCTGGCCGCAGCATTGTCAGATCTACGCATGCGCAGACGGCGCGCAGCTTTAACAGCCTGCTGGTTACTTCCTGAATCAGGGTTAGCTTGCTGCTGTGTTTGATAGTAGCATGTAGATGAGAGCCGAAGACTCAAAGTAGGCTGCTGGAGGTGACTTTCCTGAGTAGCAGACTAAAAAAACAGGACTTTCGCCTCGACAACATGGATTACTGGGTAGGTGTCGCTTCACTTTAGTCTGTTTTCTCTCAGTACAGACAGTGTGAGACACAGGACGGTGGCAGCGGTGCTGCTACAAGACGCTTGAAGAGACTTGTTTATCTCTAGTGAAGTGAGCTATAGATCCGACTTGTTTTGCTCTCAGGGATGCTCCAAGTCCACAAACAGCGTGCAGGACTGTGACCTTTGATAACAAAGCTTTACGTTAGAGATCTGTGGCTGCTTTTGAAGAGAAGCTTCACCTAAATTAACATACTTTGGTTCCTGAAATAGGACACTTTGCATAAAAAGAACCACAGTATGTTTTCAGACAACTATAACAATGAGACAATAAAAAAAGTAGACACGTGCCACATTCACATGACTTCATGTTATTCTTTTATGTCAAAATCCGATTTATTTTTTGATAAGGTGCCTTGTAGTTGGGTTTACAGCTCCTTTCCATTGTTTATTGTAGCAGCCACTGTTTAAAATTAGAGATCCTGTTCAACTTAAATCTGCAGGAAGCTTAAACAAAGCATTACTTTTAGTGCTGCCACCAGAGAGCTGTAGAGATTTGTGCGGTTTTCCTTAAAGGAGCAGAATCAACTTTTGTGGATAGTATCTATTAGACAGAAGACTCAGCACTAGGGGGCAGCTCGGCTGACACACATCTGCTGTCAGTGCAGGATTAACCTCAAAACTGTCAGAGTCTTGACTCATCCAGATCAATTCAAGGGAGAGAAAGAAGAAGTCAGAAAGCATAATTTTAGTCCAAAGGTCATTTCATGTCACGATAGCCCTGAGGCTCTGTATATCCTCTTTGACTCAAAGCTGTTGTGATGTTGTGTTCAAAGTCTGTTTTCCCTTGATGTATCCAGGAGCAGCCACCTCACACCCAGTACATTTCCATGAGAACATGACCTCTCCTCTGAGACAACAAAAGCTCTCCTTACAGAATAGTCAAATGTTGTATGAGGGGGAGCAAAGGAATGGGCGTCCACTGCTCAACAATGAGTCGGACAATACTGGTACAAGTGTCTTTGTGTGAGCTCTGGATAAGTTTTCCTGAAGCAGAGAAGTGTTGGATAACAGTGATGACTCGCCTTTTGCACTGATGCCAGATAACACGATTTAATCTTTTCTTTATGACTGATGCGTGACAGTGATCACTGATGAGCTCTTCACCTTTACATACATTTGTAATGCCTATCAGTCAAGCCTCCCAGTCAACACGCTTGTTTTCCGTTGCTTCCCACCTGGCTCTATGCAGCTGATCTGGCCAAACCTGTATAAGAACATGTTATCCAACAGGCAGGTATGACAGCCATAGTGTGTGCAGGGGGGGGGGGACATCTGTGGCTCACTGACAGCCCTCCATTAAAGCTTCATTTATTGAAAACAACTTCATATTCTCATTATGAAACTTTTTATGTATTAGTTTTCACTTTTAAGGAGGGTGCTTTGAATTACATGATAAATCAGGGTTCCTATGGTGTTGAAATCCTTGCAAACACATTGATTTTAATTTGGTGTTTTTAAGGTTTTAAAGAAGTGCTTGGATTTTGGATGACGTGCTTGTAACTGCTTGAAATGTATGTTTTTTAAGTTTGATATGCCTGGTCTAGTTCCAAATAGGTGACATATTTCAAAATGTGACACTTTGTCATGTTTTCCCTAAACTTGTCCTGCAGTATTCTGTCATAAAACATGATGTTGGTTGTTAAAAGCGTAATAAAACTAATTTAAGTTAAATAAATAGTATACTATGTACATGGTATTTAAATCTGTAATTTACCACAGCTTTACAGTGCTCCAAAAGCTTGAAAAAGCACCATTAAAATGCCTAAAAAGTGCTTGAATTTGACTTTGGAAAAGTGGTAGGAACTCTGATGAACACACGTTGTTTCAGTTGCACAAGGGAACTTCATTGTGCTATTATGGGATGTTGATATCAGGCGGTGCAGACTGCGATTACTTAAGATATTGTCTTTTGAACCTTAAGCTTTTCTCCATCTGATTGTGGCAGAGATGAAGAAACAAGGGTCCTCGTTATCACACTGCCTGCTATTGTGTCATAAAAAACTCAGACGTGGAGAGATAATGGAAAGATAATTTAGCTGCACTTATGAAATGACATTCAGTTGCTGTGATATTGCTGTTATTTAAGCTCAGTTTGGTGCTCTGAGGCTGCTTTTACATTCAGATTGTCAACAATTACTTCAGCATTTACTAGTAATCAGGCTTCAAAATAAATGTCGAAACTATCATTTTTAGTTCAGTCTATGTTAAGACGAACTTCCTGTCTTATGTGATCATGATTGATTGCAAAACATCCCGTCGGCTGGCTGGATGTGTTGTTGCCGGTTTGGGTGGGAGGAGTCTGGTGATAAGTCATCCAGGCAGCTGAGAGCTTTCTCTCACTCTCACCTGGAGAACCCACTGACGACTTTTTCTCCTGCTGACAGTGTTAGTGTGAGGGGAAACTGAACATGTCTTCTGATGTAAGTACTTGTATTTGTCAGCTGTAATATGGGGCTAATATATGAGTAAAACTCAATACTAGCCAGGATTAATATACTTATTAATGTAAAGTTATATTTGGATTGTCAACATATTGCATTTAGTTGTCTTTATATGAGGAAAGTTTCTTGAAAAATGTTTCCTGTAACAAGTTACAAAGATACTCTTCCTTAAAAACAGGTTTTTCAGTTTCACGTGTGTCTGTCACATGAAACTATCATTGTTTCCAAATTCAAGGCAAATCTAGTTTTGAACAATTCTAGCTCACTGTACTTGGACTGTGAATGTCTTGTTCTGTCAATTATTTTTTGTTCTTTTGACTGACGGATTAGTTGACTAATCGTGCAGCTCTAATGTCATGCTGCTAAACATTCAGGATTGTTACTTTTATTTATTGTCATTATATCAGTTAAGGCAAAAATCATTATCACATGTTATAAACACGCAGTTATTTAAAGCGATTATTCACTTTTATTGGCTTTGGAGACATCATGCATTTATTGAACTTGACAAAGAAAAAGAAATGTAAAAACAAAAAGGTGCTGCAGAGGAAAGTGGAGCGCTGGATTTATTAACACAGCACAAAACAAGAGCCTCACTGTGAAATGGAAAGCAGCACAATAATCTTGATTATGCAGTTGTATCATTATGCATCATAATCATTGGAAGCCAAATTTGTAATGGAAAATGAAATCTGATTAATCGCTCAGCCCTAGTATGGAAACATAGAACACAAATCATGCATCTTGTCTCATTTAATATCTTAAAAAGTAAATAACATTTTCTCATTGCTTTGTTTTAAAATCAAACGTTGGCAGTGACTTCCAGAGTATGGAATGGTCACTGGCAAGGAAAATGATCTGTGACAGATGTATTTGCAGTGATGTGCCATTCTTGTGCTCTTTATGTAACGTTACTGAAACACATTATAATGCATGTGTGTGTCTCTGTGTACAGAGTGCCTTGGAGGTGTATAAGGAGATGGTCCTGCTGTACCTGGAGGAGGGCCGGCGGCAGGTTAACACACACTGCGTGGACCTGGAGCCGTGGCAGATCATCGGAGCGACGGTCATCACCACACTGGGAGCCGTTTGGATGAAAGGCTTCCTCTTCCAGCAAGAAAGTAAGCTTCCACACATAGGATACATGGGTTCAAAGCCCGGGGGTTAAATCAGGAATAATAGTACATGAAAGTGTTGAGGCCATGGTCACTTTGGGCCAATTTAACAGTTTGAAAATTTGGCTGCAATTCTGTAATCTGCAGTAATCTGTGAGCTGCTAATCTAGTGTCTCAGAATGTGGTCAGAGCAGTTAACTGAATAGGACTTAGATGCCAGTTTAAGTTAAAGTTTTCCTTAGGGCTGTACCAAAGGTCTTTTTTTTTTACTTTCAAAGCTTCTATTAGGTTTTCAAATGAAGCTTTGAAAGTTGGCATCATGCTTCATGATATCATCGCCCTAAAAAGAAGAAAAAGACAAACAAAATCCTTAATTGTGGTTGGATTGACTTTTAATACAACGCGTGGTTCTCTTTGTGTGCGGCAAGACAAAGAGCTACACATTTTGGATTGAAAAAGAATATTTCACCAGATTTAAACATGTGAATTTATTTTTCATTTGGAATTTACAAAGCTCTGGAGTTATTGAAAGTTCTTGGATCGCATGCGATATCAGTAGACGTGCATAAAACAATGCATGTCAGTCAAGTCAAGTTATTAATCTGTCAGTAGAGTATTTGCAACAGAAATGTCAGCCTGAGGTGCAAACACAAAAGAACACAAATGCAACAGAGGAAAAAACATAAAGAACAGAAGTAAAACAGTGAGATTATGTCCTGGCGTTTTGGCAGTTAACAGTCTAACAGTTATTGTGGGTATATGACAATGTAGATAAAAATAAAAATAATGCTGTAAAATTTAATTTTAAGATTATGAGACTCTAGAGACAATTTAGATTTGGAATTCCAACATAATAAATGAAGCCTTGAGGCTTTGAACTTTTTGGCACAGCCCTTGTTTCCATGGTACCCTGCAGTTAGTGTCTTCTGGTACAGTACTTGTTTCTCTTGTATGTCTGACCCACAAAATACCTTCAATCAACAAGACTTTCTAGATCTGCTATCAATCAATCAGTGGTTAAATTCCTTAGTAACAGGGTCAGCTCCACCCGTCTGCCTTCAGCTCTCAGAGAGAGAAAGTCAGAGTGAAAACTGCACGTCTTCAGTGCTGTCGGGAAAGAAAGAAATGCTTTGTGAATATGGCTCAGATTTTCATAGACCACGTCTTGTCTTGTCGCGTGATTATAGGTCTTAGTCAGCTGTTTAATGTTTGTGGTTGAATGTGTGCCCGCCTCTCACCACAGCTGCTGCCTTGTGTCTTTGGCTAATAGGTCTCCCGTCCCGAATCAAGAAGCTGTGCTTTCGACTCATCAGAAAAATACCCTTTGTTGGCGCAACAGTAAGTATCAGTGGTAATGTGTTCCTTCTTTTCCCAGCAGATGTGCACTGACTCTGGCGTCGGAGACTCTGTGAGTCACTCCTGGATGACTGGGTACAGCATGCAGGGGGGGAGGAGGGGGGTCAGACCTTTGGCCCACTTAACATCGTGCACTGGTGATAACATTCGGTTACTTGTGGTCATTGTGTCACCAGCAGAGAGCTCAGTTTCAGGCTTTATCACAATTTTACATAAAGTGCTGATAGTACAGTGGACATGTCACGTTCAGTCTGAAACACTGTTACTTCACTCATTTTCGGGGCTTACTTAAATGCTGTTTTTACTGCATCCAGAGACTATCATAAAGTTATACCGACCTCTCTTTATAACAGATCCAGGGCCAGCTCAACAAGGCTTTGGATGACATGTCTGCGAGTCTGTGCACCCTAAAGGAGGGGATGAGCTACACTAAACAGCTGCCCTCCAAAGGCCTCTCTCAGAGCCAAGTGCTGGACAAAATCAGAGAGTACGAGACTCTGAGTAAGTCATCACTCATTCCTGAGCTCCATTATCTGCACAGC
>CAFUXE010000085.1:471775-505865 GCA_903364295.1 Serranus cabrilla
CTGCATACAAAAAAGTTTAAAAAAAAAGTTCATTTTAACAGCAGGGCGTGGAACCTCTCCACCAATCCAGCAGCGGCTATGGCACACCCTAATCTGCATACCAAAAAAAAAGTCTGTATCACTGATTTTGCTTTCCACCACTTATGGACCCGAAAACCGAGACTGTAAGCTTGATCCGGGTAATGGAAGCAGCACCAAAACTTTTTCACCAGGTTGGAAAACACGGAGGACAGACTTTTTGTCATAACGACGCTTCATTTTAATGAGGCTTTGTGCCAAATTATCATGGGCCAATCACAGCAGGGCGTGGAACCTCTCCACCAATCCAGCAGCGGCTGTGGCACACCCTAATCTGCATACAAAAAAGTTAACCAAAAGCGCAGGGCACACATACGCAGCAGTTTTACACAACTAATGACTACAGTCATAACATCTGCTTAGAAATCATATGAAAAACAGGTGCACCTCATAAACCCAGAACTTTTTCAACGATTTCATGTTTTCTTAAGTATTCTGTTCATCCGTGGTAACACTGCCAACAGCTAACTCTGCGTTCTTCTACAAATATAAAATGTAGCCGAAAATAATTGGTGTTAAATTATATCCCCCATCAAAATGACTACTACATTGTAATGTCATACGTCATATTTACAGCCTCAAAGCATTATGGGCGGTGCAGTTTCAAACCTTGGAGCTTGATTAGACCAAACAACAATAAGACAAAGAATAATAACAGCTGTCTGGTGTGGTGTATGTATCCCGTACATACACAGCTTAGAGAAAGTCTGTTCTCTGGGGCTTGTTAAAATGAATGCTGGGAGATGCAGGAAAACAATAAAGGAAGTGGGAGAAATTGTGGAAGTTTCTCAGAAAACTCATTTGTGTCTTGCTGTTGTTCCAGGGAGCAATCTACGGCATGGCCCAGTCCATCCCAGACAGATCCATGGTGACGGAGATCTCCCGAGGTTTCCTGGACTGTCTCTACAGCACTGAGGTGGCCAAGTCCAACACCAACCACATGAACGGCAACGGCAAAGCCCACTGAAGCAGGCCTGGGCCCTCCTGGCCCGACCCCACCGCACGCAGGGAAACATGCTCGCCTCCTCCCAGAGCTCTGAGCTAGTTGCTCAACGGTTGCCTTATCTTGCATACCTACACCATACGGAAAACATCTGCAAAGATCTTTAAAGCACAAGCCATCGTCATTTTAATCAGCCCAGAGGGAAACCGCTTGTAACACTGCGCCCCCTCTGGCTCAGAGAGAAATGACTGGTTCCAAACGAGTTTAGTCTTTTCATTTGATTTTATTAATGTAGTGAAAGTGTGTTTGTGAATGTGTGTGTGTGTTATTTTATTTGTTTCTAAGGTTCATTTCAATTTTAGCTTGTGTTTCATGCATATGTCTGTCATAATCTCTACTGATTACATCACAAAACCATTCCAGTTTTTTTTTTTTTTTGACTGCCGGAACATTTCAGCTTGTTGTCATCACTGCTTCACTATCTGTGATGACTCAGCAAAAACACAGACCACTGAAAGCTTGTTAGAAATGCTGTGCCGCCCTCTAGCATGAACCCTGATGTACTGCTTTAGACTGGCTCTACATGTGGAGGCCCGTCGAAGGCGAAAGTTATCATCATCATCATCATCATGGAGTAGTGGTTCTCTGGAAAACAGCATTTTAATGTAAAAGCACTGCAATGCCCTGACAAGAACATATCAGGTTAATATTGAAATCACTTGAAACAGTTCTGATGTTATGGTAGACGTTTGTCTGTGAGCATGAACATGCATGTCCCTATTTGTTAGCACTTAGAATAATCTTCATTTTGTTTTAAGTCTGCATTCGTGGTCCATCTACAGTGGTTGGATTTGTAGACAGAGGGAGAATAATTTGGATAGTGGGAGCTTTTAATGTCATTAGTATAATGAAATAAAATTTAAATGAGGGAGGGAAAATGAAAATGTAATCCAATGCTTATTAGCTACTTTGATTATGTCTTTGGTTGTTTTTCAGAGTTGGAAAATGATTTCCACACAGTAACTGGCTTCTAAAGCAATGTAACTTAACATCTTTTAACAGACGGCACTGAAGGCGGTTTCCAACCCTGGTTTACTGTATATTATCTAGAAACTCAGTGCTTCCTCTGTAGTCTGTCACCTGTGTACCACGTTGTTTAATCATTTGTCTCCTAATTCAATCTACCTCAGTTTTGACTCAATGCAAATATCATTTATTCATCCAGTGAAACATGTTCTAACAGGGCATTTCTGACATAATAAACTTCATAATTTTAGGGCTTTTAACAAACCATAATAAAGTGTTCTTAGATATACTGATAATGAAAGGAAACAGATTCACTGTGATGGAGGTTTTTGATCCACAGAATGACAGATTTGATGGTTTCATGTTGGGAGAAACGTGCTTTCTACCCTGTCCGAATGTGAATGTCCAATCAGCAGGATATGTTCACATTTACCAACAGGTTTCAACTTCACGACAACACCAAAACAACCATGTCTTGTTTTATTTCTTTCCTAATATTGCTTGTTGAAATTGTGTATTTCCATGAAATTATTTCCATGTTTGTGCAATACATAACTTTTCCATTTATGAAGTGAAACGGAGGGGAATGCTCTACTATAAATGTTTAAGAGATTAGAGGTTTAGTACTGAAAGACAGCATCAGCCTTGTTTGTGTACTTTAACCATTTGTGTGACCACTGGGTGTTCATTAATCACTTAATTTGTGAGTCTTCTCTGTGAGTGTTTATATTTTCAGCAGTTTTGTTCTTACATACTGAAAAGAGATTAGACATGAATGTATTTAGGTTCTTACATGTGTGGGGATTTCCTGTCTTTTAGTCAGTGCCTGGTTAAGACACTGATAACAGACAAAGAAAATAACATCCCAACTAACAGTTGTTTCTCATGACATAATCATATGTAAATCCATCCATCCATACTCAAATACTGTGCCCAGTAACGGCATGGTAATCCATGCCTGTGCAAAAAAAAAAAGACTTTTCAATAATGACTCATTCTGTTTGCTTTGGAGAAACATCTTTAAAAAATTGTGACGATTGAATGGCCAAGAAATGTCTTTAGAATAAAAACCTTTAATGCAAATTGCTCTTTAAGCATTACGTGAAAGTGACTACAAACTGTAACAAGCTCATTAGAGGTTTGCAGAGAAAATCTAGATTGTGTCGTTGCAGTTTGGTGACATGTAGCAATAATGAGCGTTCAGCTCTGTGCCTTCAGAGGTTTGAACTCATGACGTCATTGCAGATTTTCTCTCTAACATCCTCAGGGATTTGGCTTCATAACTGAATCATCATTAGGGTCCATTAATCCTTCAAACATACACACAGTGTGGACAAAATAACACAAACACCTAATAGTATAATCAAATAAAACCTTGCATTAGTCTTAAAATGAATGTTGTAGATGTTATCAGAAGCTTAAACAGCTCCTGTCATTTGTTTTTTGAAGTACTGGTTTGCATTATATTGTAAGGTGTTTTGACTCTTGTCCTGCCCTGAGCACTATGTCATCATGTGAATGTACACAGTTTAAACGTGTTCGTGTCAGAGTGCATCCAGAGTGAGGAAGCACCCGCTGGTTTCTCCTGATCCACAGCAAACTCTGTTGACCCACTCTAAGCAGTGAATACACTTTTAGTTGATCACAGCAGATGGAATACAGTGCTGTTTATTTCTTTTTCAATAAAATGCATTCAGTCTGATGAGAAAATGATTTTCTGGTCATTTTTTTCAGTTATGACAAGAACAGTGTGGCAGAAAATAACATTTAATAACAGTACAAAAACATTGGCACTTAAGACACTAGTGTTGACAGAGGGAAACGTATTGTCGTGAATGTTATCTGGAATTACTTGAATTCTTTAATGTGTAAACATTTTTACCATTTACTTTGGTCAGATAATCTCTCTTTTTTTTTTTTTTACCAAATGCAAAAACCAACAACAGCACATTTTAATGAATGACATTGGACCTGTTGCAATCTAACATCTGCTACATTTTTCACAATTCATTGAAAGTAACTGGTTCATATTCTTTGGATTTGCAGACACACCACATCCTCAGATTTCTCAGTCAAATGAACAAACGAAGAACTGTAACATCCAGTACTTCAGGTTGCACTGCTGAAATGAATGATGCTGTGTTTTTCACATCAGTGATGCCTGGTCAATGAAGGTGGCCAGAGTGATGTCTCGCTGGGACAGCCCTCCACAGTCATGTGTGCTGAGAGTGATCTGGACCTAAAAATAGAGCAGGGAACTTATCATATGACTACAAAGGGCTATTGCTCAAGTAACTGCAGTTGAAGTGTCAGCTGAGGTGAAGGCCCTGGAAGACTTGAAAGGCAATACTGAAAGTAGCTGAAATATTAGCAAAAGATAAACAATGCAAATAATTAAAAAAAAAAACATACTGGTATATTAACCATTAAATATGCATGTAAATGATTTTGGTCATTTCAAATGCTGTTGTAAATTTGTTACTCTTGGACACCAGCCCAAATTCTGTCCAACGGCCAAAGCCCATTTTTGCCCACACAATACAACTCAAACCAGCCCAATTGTGCGGAAAACCGCCCAATCTGGCAACACTGACGTGTTAGCATACATTTGCTGTGCACGAGCAACGTCAGCTGAATGTGAGTCCAATATTCAATCTTTCACGCTTACTTTTAACTCTCATTTCAGTCTCCATCAACTACTGACGGACATATCTCCTTTTTTATGTAGCTGCGAAATGCTTCAATAGTTACAGTTAGCGTTAGCTAGTTGCTAGCTAATTTTGTTTGCCTATCGTTTGGTGCTTAACGTTAGCTAGCTGACCATATTTATTAGTTAACTTTATTTACCTTTTTCACGTCAGACTTTTCGACTTGTCATAGCACGGAAAGTACAGGTGAAATCAGAAACATTAACACTGGTTCAGTTACATTAAGTGCCCCAGGGAGCTTTTTTAGTGAGCCAGCATGCACAATATCTGGACATCCCTTAAGAGGAATGCAGCTATAATTTTATGTTAAAGACTACAGCTGTGTTTTTCAGGCAATGACTTGTAGCAATGAAACTGAGTTATTGTTAAGACAGTGCTTTGGCAAAGGAGCTATGAATCTTCAGAAGTTTTTCATGATTAAGCAGGTAAATATAGGTTGTGATGCATTATATAAAACTAATAAATTACACACTACACTGTCAAGTAATTGGGCCCATAAGTCTATACGTTTATACCTTATTATAGACATTGAACCATTCAGGATGATGGTCCATCTTCTCTGCTTGCAAAGCCACTCTGGACATGAAACCAAAAGCCTGAAAGGAAAAGAAGTCATTCAGTTGTTTTTGAACATTGTGTGCAGTAGGTGCTAGTTATGCAAATTTTGTTTGTTAATTATACTATTAGAAACCTGGTTGAAGTCTTTAAAAATAAACTCTTTGTAAATGGCGTCCCGTCCCACAACCTCCACCCACTGAGCGTTGCGTAGCAGGGGGAGTAGATGGGCCCTCTCCTCATCAGTCAGACTCTGAATTTTACCAGCCTGGAAGCATAGCAGAGGTTACAGTGAAGCAGATCTGAGAGGGGCCGTTTCACAAACACAAACTGTGATTGGTTGCACAGGAACCATCTGGAAACAATGAGAGGCTGCATTCCTGGTCTAAAAAACTAGCTGGTTCAAAGGTATGTTGTGCTGGTGGTGGTGTTGGGAAGAGGTGGGGCTCCGTTTTGGTCATTCAGTTCCCAACACATGATGCAGGGTCACATGGATTTTAAGTTACTTGTTTCAATCACCTGACTGCACTCTAAACTGCACGGTCAACATTTCACAACATTCCCCAAATAGATGTCTGATTTTATTGCACAATTATTTAAGAGGGGACTTCTGAAGGCTCTGTCCCCAGATGAGCGGTCATGCTTGTAAGCCAGAGCAAACAGATGTCACAATCACCGTCTGAAACAGAGCAGTGACATCAACAGGTATCATAGCAACACTCTAATCAGCTCTATCAGCGGAGTGACTGGGCAGCACACAGACAATACCCACTGGCTTAACCTCTTCTATTCATCACATGCAGTGGCTTAATGCACACACAAAGACACGGGAAATGTGCTTATGTCATTCTTATCCCTGCAGAATTATACATGCATAGATTAAACTTTGTATCAAATGTATCTGCATTTATCACAAAACATTATCTAATGGAGTTTTAGATTGTGAAAGTGACTAAATGGCAACAGGTGTGCAAGGCGGTAAGCAGCCCTGTATGACCGACTGGACACACACTGTAGAGAGGTTGTGTACTCACCATGTTTGCAGAGTGTTTTCATGCACAGAGGAGATTCAGCTCCAGCTCCCGGTTGCACAGAGGCAAATCTGCTGTGGCAGCCAGTGAGAGCGACTGGAATGAATCCATCCGACACATGAGCTGTAGGTCCTGCTTAGCTGGCTGCTTAGAAGCCTGAGCAGAAATCCTCACTGCTGATAGGCTGCTCGGCCCCCTGTCAGCATGGGTTTAATCATAAACTGTCATCTGTTGCACAAGGCATGCGTGAGGCCAGCTATTGTAGCAGGATTCAGTAAACAATGCTGCACAGGCAGTGTTTGCTGTGTAATGATAGAAGGACTTCTGTGTGCCTCTTAATATATCTTATATATGCACAATATTAAATGTGAAATTTGAGAATAATATCACACTCTTAATGATGTCTCTGTTTCAACAGGACAGGAGATTTTAAAGCATGTGCTGCTCTTCACCCGGCCGGAGTTCGTGTCAAAGGTTAATGAGCTGCTCCTGTGAGATTGCCCTGGTGAACTCATCTGTCACAGCGAGTGCTCAGGGAAATGAACTGGTTAATGAAATGAGGAGAGGGAGAGGATGTGACAAGTGATCAACATTTAACAGTTGGCTGGGTGGGGAAATGAGAATGATGCTTTAGTGTTTTGATTAGAAAGGAAGGCTTACATTTAGAAACCATTAGACACGAGTCAAACGGCTGTATATAACTGTGTTTGAAATGTAGCTTATGAAATTTAGCTCTGACTTCTACAATAATACACACTCTATTTTTATCATTAATTCCTGTATTATTCAACATCTGTACAACAAAATTGCAGACTTATTTTGCCCCAGACTTCATTCCAAACAAATGCATCTCAAACCAGTTTAAAGGAACCACCAACCACGCAGGCATGCTGCCCTTTGACCATGTTTTATATTGGTGTGAGTGTTATAAAGATGAGCGGTGCAAGTAGCTGTTATAAGTAG
Source organism: Serranus cabrilla (assembly GCA_903364295.1). Taxonomy (NCBI): domain Eukaryota; kingdom Metazoa; phylum Chordata; class Actinopteri; order Perciformes; family Serranidae; genus Serranus; species Serranus cabrilla. The sequence goes on from CAFUXE010000085.1 coordinate 479,080, forward strand.
GAACATGGAGGCCAGGAGACCGCTACAGGCAAGTCTGACTTTGTTAATCTTTGTAACCAGCAGCTATGGAGGACACTTAAAATCAGGTGAGTCTTCTAGGATTTATTAGTGTTAGATTTGGATCATTGTTGTGTTCAGTCTTAAACAGTTGAAAGTGTTGATAAGTTGATTCAGGATTCTGCTGAAGAGCACTCACTTTACGTCCATGCAACAAATAACTCAATCAATGTTTGGTCTCCATAATCGAGGTTAACATCCAATTATGACAAATGGACCTGTCGTTCTATGAACTTACTCAGTCAATAGTATTGAGTCAGTGTTATGAACTTGATAATGATAGTGATCAGATACACCCTTCTGCTATCTGATATTTATGATGTACATAAAGCTTTGTGCACACTATAAATCAGTGCTGGTTTGAATCTATACAGGTCCTGCCTTGAAATTGGACGAGGCTTTGTTAACATTTCATAACCAGCTGACAGAAGAAGTGCAGGTCTCCTACACGTCAGATTACTGCTACAAGGTAAAGAATATTTACTCTCTCTCTCTGCTTCCCTCCGTCTGTTTGACCACGATACACCCCTAATTCCAACAAAGTTGTCTTTAACTTGAATACACAAAACAGAATTGTGATAACTTGATCATTTTTGACATACTCATTTGAAACTACAAAGTGAATATATTTAATGCAGACTCGATAAAACGGAATATTAAATTCCTCTGATTTTAATCTGTGTAAGAGAAAAGCAGCTATTCAATTTACTGAATCTATTATTTCTCTGCATTTTTGTATGTAATTACCGTCTCTCTGTACTAGTAATTCCCAACTTTTTGGCTTTTTGATCATTTGAAATAAATTAAGATCTATTTGTGAATCATTCTCACAAGTTATGGTCATTTTCCTATTTAGATTGTTGCAATTGAAAGACGTTAAGGGACCTGAGGAAAGGAGCCCTTACATTTCACAAGAAAAAGCAAACAGGAAAGAAAAAATAGTGCAAGAGAAATAAATATTTTTCTCTTTTATATTATCTTGACAAGCACATTGTCTCTGGGAAGCCTTTTGCCTTTCCCTGCACATTGGGTGTTTGCACCTCGGACATTTGTAGATTTTAATCTTTTTTTTTCTTTAAAAGTTGTTTTTCTCTTCTAATCCTTATTTTTCACACACATTGCATGGCAGATATTTGCATATCTGATGAACAAACCTTAAGATGTTAAATCTCTTCTACATCTAATCATTATGAGCTGATCACATTGGTCCTGGGATGTTTGCGTGTAAGGTAAATGAAGTCAATGTTTCGCTGTTTTTACTTCTCAGTGTGTGTACCAGCCTTTGGTCAGTGTGAAGCCAAACAACAGTGCTTATGAGGTGATCAGCACTAAATTCACTCTGAGTTTGCAAGTGACCAGAACCAGGAATGCAACTCTTTGCGGGTAAGAAGTTTAACATTTTAACAAGCTTCAATAACATCAAACCACCTTCAATCCGCGGGGGTAAAAATGCTGATTTGTTTCCTGTTTACTCATATTAACTGCCTGTGGGAGTGTATCGCTCTTGTTTCCAGCCATGATATAGTGTGGTGGCATCCAATGATTGCATCAGCAGTCTGTGAGATTATTTACAGGGCTGGGGGAGTAATCCTGACCTGCTTTCTGGACCTGAGTGATGCCCTCCCTTAAACTACCTCCCCGGGTATCGATCAGGATCCTTTTTGGGGTTAATAAGACCTGACATTCCAATATTGATGAAAAGGGCTCATTAAAGCTTTAAAGCTGCACGCCCTCAGCGGGGATGTTAACTGGAGGAGACAGGCGGCATATTTATAAACAATCATGACTGTCAGGACGCCAGGACAGGGTTTTCCATTTGGGGGGTCACCTGTAAACATGGAGCCGGAGATTCGGTTGCAACATGACGAGCCTCTGGTGCTTTTTCTTGCCCTCTCAGTGGTCTGGTCTTGGGCTTCCTAGATCAATGCTGAGGTCTCTAACCAGACTGTGCTGCCATTGATTTCCTTTTCTCCTTTGAAAAAACACTCCAAGTGATAGCTAGTATGTCATCCCAACAGTGGATCAATATGAGCGTGTAATGCATGTTTTTGGGGCCTGAAACTGGAGATGACGAGAGGACAGAGGGGTGCACTTCCGTCTAAAGACACTAGATGGTGCTCCTGAGCTTCATAACTGTAAAAACCATCACAAGCAGATAAGAAGAGCAGTTTTTTATCTGGGCAAGAGGAAACAGCAAATGGATGAAAAAGTCATTTGATGTATGTTTCTAAGGAAATATAATGTCAAACAGGATCAATATAAACATAACCTGCAGTTTTATTTGCTTTTAAGAAAATTGTGTCTTCATATTTCACTGTTTTGGATGCAGGTGGAGCCAGGCATATGAAGAAGGCGGTCATTACTCTGTTTGGATCCAGATGTCAGAGGGTGCCAGTAACCCCTTCTGTGCTGAGGCTGTGGATAAAACACCAAACAATACATACCTGCGTAAGTGCTCAACACTGATGAAGAATATAGGAGGGTGACATTGAGTATTCAGTCGCAATGTTTTGAATAACGGACTGAGAGCGAGCATGATTGCTCTGGTGAGACACAGTGACTGTAACCTGTGTCCACGCTCAGGCCAAGCCTTTGATCCACTCTCTACTTAATTGAGTCAGCAAAGAGGAGAATCGCAGGGCTTGTCCGCATCTACCGAGCAGTAATACTCATCCGTCTCCTGGGACATGATGTGTATTGATCACATAAGACATGCTTTCTTGAAAAGGGATAAAAGAAAAGCTTTTCTGTTTGTTTGGAAGGCCTGGCTCCACGCGTGGAGGATTGTGGGTAATACATTAGGGAGTGTGGAAGGATTAGGGCGTAATGGGATTTTGAAAGCGTCTCTCTCCATAATGTACACTCTACTTAACAATATTGCAGATTATGTTGTAGATCAGACTTTTAAGGCCAAGTAGCCATTATCCAAGCAGATATATGGTCAGTGTGACGGCACCCCTCACGGTATGATGAGCTTCCATTAGCTCCGCAGACCAGTGATTATACAAACTCCCCATAGGACTTGCTCAGCTTAAGTAATGGTCTGGTCAGCAGCTCAAGACAGGTTAGAGTTGCCCTGCTAGGGAATTTTCAAAGTTTACTTCAGTGTCTCAGATTGATTGGCCATGGGGCTTCATGAGGTCATTCGATGGGTGCGGTATTCTTCAAGGATTTGTTTGTGTGCAGCTGCTATCAGATCTACCCTTTAATCATGTTAGTACTGTATTCTGCATTGTACCACAAGCCACGAGTCACCTGCTGAGGGCCTAATTCAAAACAAAGAAATCCACAATATCGACTGCAATCAAGTGTTTGGTCGACTTTAGCACGCATGTTGAAGAACTGAATTTATTCCAGTTGTTTTGAATAGCGTCCTTTCATTTTCTGTTTATTCTGACAATAGCAGAGATCTAGTGCAGTTTCACTTCATGTACTGAGAGCTTTATGATGTTTTTATGATCAGGCAGCAGAGATGCCAAGACTTTTCCGAGGCCAATAAGTGACCACTCTTTGTTCAGAGTGGATGTCATAGTGTGGATTCAAGCTCAGGTTAAAATGGCCCCTTTTTGTTTGTTTTTCCAACGAAGACAAACATTGCACGTACTGCCCCCGTATTTCCTGTGCTTTGACGCAAGGAGACTATATTCATATCTCCTGAGCATATGTGTTATAGTTTTACAGTCAGTAGCACTGCTGTATGTCTCATTGAATGTTTTCAATGCTGCTGGGTGCAGATAGGTGAGCAATAATGTATGCATTTTTGCATTGCATGAAAAAGGTAAGAATCGGATTATAGGTATACTATTCAGGACCTTCCTTAAAAAACAAAAAAAAACAATGGGCTAATTATATAAAAGTAATCCCTCTTAGTCATCACTTATGGCTTACTAGACGTGTGTAGCAGTGTCTCTGTCTGCAGACATTCTGCCCTGTGCCTGTATTTTCTCTTTTCTTTTCATTTTGCTGTGTTTGGTAAATGTCTAAGCAGTTTCCAATAGGATCAATACCATTAAATTGGTTGACAAAATGCAAATATTGCAAGGTAAAACGAAAAGCAGACAAAACTCATTCAAATACAAAAGTGAAAACTCCATGTTGGCAAAAAAGCTCCTCTGTGGTTTGCTTCCACGTCACACCGGCGTCCAAGGATGAGTATCTAAAGTGTTGTCTAAATAGCGTAAATCAATGCCTTGAGACAGTTCAGCTGCTGGTTTTTCTATATCACAATAGGATTTGTATAAAAATATATATTTACATTTTCATACCATGTAACCCAGCCCTAATTAAAATAATGAATCCAGCTTTATCCCAAGCTATGTTCTAAAATCTAGGCATATTTTTTTTATATTTCTTTAACAGATAAAAGACATCTCAGCTGCTCGTACTGTAAACCTCATCTTGACCCTGCTCCTTTCTATGATGCCCTCTAGCAGACCAGCTCTTTCCCTCTGTCTTTGTTTTCTCGTCCTTGTTCCAGTCTAGCCTTACATTCTCCTTTTCGTATGCCTGCAGGGTTAGATTACCCAGATAGATCGACCAGGTTTTCCATTAGGTCCTCGTTTGTCACTTGAGGGATCCCCTTTGACACTGGTTGACTGACAGAAAGCCACATGGGAGTCCAGAGGCGACTGGAGCAGACAGTTTGGACTGCTAATCAGGCCTTTTATCCCCAGTCAGATCCTATTGTGATAGAGATGTTCAGTATAAAGATCCTGACATGGACTTCCAGACAGGAAGAGTGACATAAGGTGGTACAGTGTGATTACACAATTTGTAAACATTATGTTTTCTTTTTTTCCAGCTCTTCTTGTGGCAGCTCTCTCACTGGCCGTCATTGCTCTCTTATTTGCTGTGGTACCCTACATCTACAGGTATGTTTCTTTCTTCGTCTTTTTTTACATTATCCACAAAGTAATACCATCCTGCACTGATTACGCCTCCATCAGAACCAGGAAGCTCAAACTTGTCCTATTTACAGGAGGCCTTGTACATCAAAATGTATTAGGACCATTTGCTGCCAAGGCCCAGAGTACTCCGTGGACAATGTAAGTAAAATGCCGCTTCTAATGAATGCATTAGAATAATATCTTAATAAATGCAATTAGAAGACACTTTATTGATTAGATTTAGATAAATCATAAACCAATCAAATGAGTGCTCAAAAGGCAGTCACATCACTGTCAACTGTACATTGTTGAGACACTAAACATCTCACTATGAGCCCTTAAAACCACAGGTTTGTTCATGAATAATGTGCATATGAGAAAAATGTGTGGAAACCTTTTTAGAATAATTTTAGACCCTCTTTTGGCCCTGGATGTTTCCAGAATCTAAAGCAGTTAGAAGAGCACTAAATAAAGAGCCTGTACCAATCCTTATTTCTTAACTGCATAAAAATATGAACTATCTTTATAACCAAACATTAAATTTGCCTTAATCCAACAGTACCATTGCATTATTTTTATTGGCTAACTATGCAGCCTGAGATGCATACCAAAATTACTCAGAGACTCCAGTCATCAAGACGTTTGGGAGACACTAATGGAATGATTGATACAAATGTTAGCAGAGCCAATTGTACAGCAGACTTACATGGAAGCGATAGAGCTTCGTATCCGTCCAATCATCTTGCTTGATGGCAAGAGTTGCTGTGTAATTTTGGTGAGCATGAATGGCTCCTCTCATTCTTCCAAGCAAGATGTCTCTGTCTTCCATATGCTGTCTGGATGGCATGCAGATCCATCATAACATATTAGTGCTGGTGTCTTCCTGCTCTGGCTCTTTAAACTGCGGCATGGAGGCCAGCGAGTCAGGCTAATCCAACTGAGAGGGCAACAGGCCAGAGTCATCTCAATGCTGCCTTCACAGAGAGGGGGAAGAGGAGGCGCCGACACACAGCCCAGAGGATGACCCAGGAGAGAAAGACGGCTAACATCATTTTGAGGAGTTCTGACCCATGTGGCAATTGGATTTTTGGTTTTGTCAACATTTTTATATCTAAAAACAATTTGAGTTACTTAAAATCTTGAAACAAGTTGGAATGATACAAACTGCAGACTGTGCACTGTATATTTTGTGGTTGCTACGTATATGACATTGTTGCCATTTTATTTATTTCTAAATGTGTCCTGTTTTCAGCCTCTGCACTTTGTTTAAATCTAAAATTTAAAAAGCACAGAGAGGGTACACAAAATAATATGAACACTTGAAGAGAAAGAACTTTAATTATAACTAAATAATCACAGCTATTCACTGCTGCTGCTAGAAGAGTGTCTTATTCAAACTTCAAAGTGGCTCTACACAGAGTATATTGATAGCCTGCACATGGCTGATTCGGTCGCTTGTTAAAAAGAACAGAGAAGCTCAAATTGAAACACACACGAAATAACCGTGACTTGAGTCTTACTTTACTATATCTTATATTCTTTACATAGTTAATAGTTGTTAACTGCGATATTGATATTCTTAATGTTGTGTACAGCCCCTATAGTGCCAATTATTTAGAACTTGTCAGCCATTAAAATGTCATCAATCAACATTTTAATATGTGAGCGTCCAAAGCAACATGAGGCAACTGTGAGGCCCTAAAGACACAAAAAGGCAAAAATAATTTAAAGCTGCTAAAATGTATGATTTTATATCAACACTGAACTAAATGACTACAAGTCATGTGAAAGGGCTCATTCATGGTGGCAGGCCTACAGAATATGTTCCAAGTCTGCATTTTCTTCAGCTCATTGTTTTGCTTTTCTCAGGAGTTGACATTTGCCTTGTCAACTTTATGAGGCGAGAGACTTTGAGTGTTGTGACACACTTTGTTCAGCTGCCAGTAGTTGTTTTTTTACATATACACTGGTATGAGCCCAACTGGTTTACTTACTTACTTAAAAGCCAAAGTTCTGACATTTTTTCGTCTACCCTGTAATTGTTTCCACAGGACATAAGATGTGAAGCTGAGCACGATACCACGAAGGCTAAACCAACACGTCTGCGCTCACTGGACACTTTCCGAGGGTATGTACGCCATCAACAACAATCCTGTTTATCAGGCTATCACCACATGCGGCTTGTTCACATGCTAATTCTTTTTACAGCAGTCTGAGGCATGATGAAGATCTACAGGCCCAGCATAATGAATAATTACAGGGGTCACAGTCTGGCCACATGCTCCCCCAAGCTTTTGTTATCAGACGCTATAGCTTTGGGCATGATTTCTGATATCAGTGCGTCTCGGGTTTGGAACAGTGTGTTTCTGTTGGACAGGAGTGATGCATGTGATTGAATCTGGGCTCCCTGCTAGCCTTAATTGTGGCCTGGGGGTAGACACAAAGCACGCCTCTCTGGAAACAGGATGCTGGTGTGGCTTTGACCTCCCCCTTGCCAAATAATTGATGTAATAATACCGTCAACATATCAGCACACATCCACACGGCCATAGATCTGCTGCCAATATGAGGAGCGAGAGGAAATCCAGCAGCACAGAGGCAGCATCCAGCAGACAATTGGCATCTTCTCCATCTGCGGCTTCCTTTTGGATGAAAAGTGATCTGAAACCATCGTGCATATGTGCTGAATTCAAAACATCACATAGTTTTATTTAGTTTGGGGGCTGAATTGGTTGAGTACACTTACACCAGAACTTGCAAGGGTTCAAGAAAAGGCTATATTTCGATTTCATTTCCTTTCAGTTATGCCGCCTGCCGCAGTCCTGCTCAATCTTATTAGCTGAAATGTCACTCTGGGGTTACAGATACTTGTCACATATTGATGTCCTGATAGGTAATACTGGAAATTCTCATACCTGACAACACACTTAATCAAACAGTGACTCAGCGCTCAAGATTAACGCAGCAGCGGCCTCCTCAGCCCTGTGACTTATGATCCATACTCCCTGATAAGTAACAACTTTCTGCAGAGAACAGACACATCATCTACAATAAATGCTGAGGCATTTCTGAAGGCAAAAGGCTTTTCTTCTGAGCTGAAAGGTTTTTCTGATCATTGCTCAGGCTCTACTGACATGATATACAGAGAATAGTGGGGTATGGTTGCACGTTAATTTTTCTAAAAGGATTTGGATTTTAATCTTGTGCCTTGCTGCTAAAAGCCTGTCGCCGGTTTCCTTACTGTTGAAAATCGCACCGTCAGTAGTTAGCAGTGCCATTCAACATCAGGAACAACTATTACTGCAATACAATGAATTGCCAGTTGAATTTAGCACCAGGTGGCTGACTCATTCTGTGCCTTATTTTGACTAAGCTCCAAGCTTTCCTCCGGTTCAGTTTCAGATATGCTCTGATGTTTGGCCACAAAAAAACTAAACAAAAAAAAAAAACTTGGCATTTCCACTCAAGTAGTAATTTATTATGACTAGATTGAATGCCTGTGTATCTGAGCACAGTAGGTAACTCAATACTCTGCAGTGATAGAGTGTAACTATCCATTTGCAACGGGGAAATGTACTAAGCTAACACTCTAATTGGTAATGCATGTACAGTGAGTCACATCAAAGAAGTCCATAAGCGTCTATCAGCAAGTCATAACCAGTTGTCACTGCTGCAAGAAAGACACGTCTGTATGTAATCTGTTAGCTATAAATCATGAACACTGACTCCCAGACATGAATTAAGTCTATTACTGAAGTGACAAATGCTCATTGGAGAGCTTCACAGGGATATTTACAACTTCAACCTGATTAGGAACCAACAAACAAGCCTGTGGTGTTTCGAGCTGGACTTTATACTGTATTACCTTTGGCGCAACATAAAACAAAGTGCATCATAGCACATCATATTAATTAAGCACTTACAGTTTCACTAGCGTCTCTTGTGTGTGGGAGCTCTTATTCACAATCAGACACCCAGGGTGTTCTGATTAACAAAATGGCCTGTAAGCCCTGATATTACAGGGATTTTCACCGGGTCTCATCTGGCCAGTGATTTAACCTCTGTCTTTATCACTATGGCGACTAATGGATATGTTCGTCAAAATTTAAATGCATGCAGATGTGTGTGTAAGAGAGAGAGAGAGAGAACATGGACACATGCAGCAGGGTTTGCTCTACTTTAATAGCCCTTTTGAGATGATAGTGGCCGATTTAAATCTTGTATCAGCAGGTTGGGGCTCAAAGAGCAGTAATGGCTTTGGTGCACCTCTTAATTGAATCCATGCAGAAAAACAAGAGGAGGCGGAGGTAGATACAGTGCATCTTATCACAGAGTCTTGTTCTTAGAGGTTGTCCTAATCTTATTATGGCTCTTAAAGACCCTCGATGATATTTTTTCTTTTTGATTAAATAAAGCATGAATTAAAAGCATAAATTCAAGCATTTAGGATGGCGAAAGGCTTGAATTTGCCTCTGCAGACGCTTGACCATGCATCCATTTACATTCCCCTGCAAGTTAGTGTTGTGTAATGGCTCCCACCCATTTTCTGACATGCAATGCAAACACCTCCTTTCCCCACAGTGTCTGATTCAGTGAAGCACTCCATCACGTGTGCTGTGTTTCAGCAGCCTTGGCTGGTGCTAAAGTATAAAGTGTATCATATATTAGACACAAAGTCTTTAGTCAGCACTCCTGCTCGAGGAGATCCAGAGGACAAGTGTTCATTTCCTGAGTGATTCATAATGCTTAGATTGCATTACCTTGCATTTGGAGTGTGACAGAATAAAAAGCCCCTCCTCTGGCCTCTTTAGCTTTAATTCAAAACTTAATATTGGATCAGATGTACGAGTAAAATGGTAAGAAATCAGTTATTTATGAAGGTTTGATGCTTTTTAAAAAATTGTTTCAGATCAGTTTTTAACCCATATTTCCATCATTCACTCTAATGCATGATGGTTAATCCAATTATGAGTGATTTACTCAACAGTGTATATAATGCTTACTCATTGTAATGTCTGTAGGTTTGCCCTGACAGTGATGGTGTTTGTGAACTATGGTGGAGGAGGCTACTGGTTCTTCCAACATGCACCGTGGAATGGTTAAGTAGTGTAAAGCACACACACTATTATGTTTCCCTTCACTGATATCTGCGATTAGATTTAAAGGGATGGCTCAGACTTATTCAAATAAATTTAAAAAATCAAACTCCCTTTAATAGCTGAAATAACCAACAGCTCACAGTGTTCAGCCAATACTTCTAATGTTGATGTACGCCTTCTTTCACTTGAAGCCAGATATTAAATGTGTGAATGCGAGGCTATTATTCAGTGGCACTATTCTCCTCATCATGTCTGCAGCATTTTCTGACCTGATGTCACTAATTATGACAAATGAGTCCCAAACCAAACACACAGGATGCCATTCTTTACACGAGCCAATCAAAGGCACGATCCATAGATTTTTATTGTTATTAACAACCAGGGAGGAGACGAGAGGGAGGAGGGATGGGTGTTTAAATGGCAGCTGGGAGAACAGTGAATGACTCGTGCTCGCCTCCTGCAGCAGTGTTAAAGCATGTTGAGTCCCTTTATCATATCTAAATAAAAGTTCTTAAAAAAAGCAAAAATGTCACTGCAACTTTTTATGGAATCCATGTCATTGTTTAGGGGTGTTCTCAATTTAAATCTTATAATAGCCTCTTTGTCACATCTACGAGGCTGTATTGATTTCAGAGGCAGTTTGATTAATCTTCTCTCTGCTGCTGTCACAGGAGTATAGATATTTATTCACCTTTTCAAAATGGAAAGTTAATGACTGAAGCAGCACTTTAAGGACATAACATTGTTCCTAATTCACCTTGTAGTCCTTTTGGATTGCAGAGATTAGAAAAGGGCAAGAACTGTGAACTCTGTATAATGGCATCAAATTTAAGTATCTGTGTGATTATTGATGTTTATTTATGCTTCTGGATTTGTTTCAGGCCTAACTGTGGCAGATCTCGTCATGCCGTGGTAGGTCTGGTACAAGAGGACTCTCAGTCCTATTCTAATCCAAACAAATATACATATTTGTGTACAAATTTACATGTTTAATAGTGAAGTAATTTGGTGTCTTCCAGGTTTGTGTTCATTATTGGGACTTCAGTGGTGTTGGCTTTCAGATCCATGCAGAGGAGAGGAGTTACCCGCCTGCAGCTGCTGCGCAAAGTCTCCTGGAGGACAGTCGTCCTCCTGATGCTCGGCTTCTGCTTCCTCAACTACTCTCCAAGAGACGGACCGCGTAGGTGCAAAACATATAGCACATGATTATTGTTGGAACAAATACATTATGTGTGGAAGTGCTTGTTATGTAGTTGTTCTGTTCTATACTGGGGACGTGATTAAAGCACAGACTCTAGCATGCTCAGTAATAATATGTCCATTTGTTCCATGTACTGCACTGTAAATCATTAGCAGCATCGGAAAGAGGCTTTTCTTTTGTTAATGCACCCGTTAGTCTGAAAAATGGAACTCAGTAAAACAAGCTGCGTTTTCTATTGTATTATCAAACTATTTTGACAAAGAAGACAAGGTATATTCAAGACTGATTCCATATTCTGCCATATAGACATGCAGTGATTAGATGATAAATCAGTCAACTAACAGAAAATTAATCAGCAAGTATTTTTTTTAAATGACTCATTGTTTCAGTCATTATTTTAAAAAAATGTGCAAAACCTTTGGCAGTTCTACAGCCTTGTTTCCACAAACTGGTTTGTCAGGTCACAGACAAAGACGCTAAATGTGTTTAGATCTAGATTTGTGATAGAAACCAAAGCTGCAGGGCTGTGTCGGGGTTAAAGGAGGGGAAGCAGGCTGAAAATCCCCCATTTTATCGTCCACCTGGGGCTGCACAGGGCGCCCTTCACACATTAGCCATCCCCAGTGCTAATGGACTTTCCTGGGTGGACGTCTGCGTAACCGGGTTAACAAAAATATTGTTATTGTGTGTGCAGTCTCAAAATCTAGCACCAGGGGACGTTTAACAGAGGTAGATTGAGCAAAAACAACCGCTGCGGTAATGGACAATTACAAACAGATAGTGTTACACTCTGCAGCCCCATGCAGCTGCTGCAGAGGCTGCTGCTGCTGGAGCTGATCATAACAGCACAGTGACTTTTACCATAAACTGCAGCTTTGCCCTTTGTCTCCAAGGACGTCCTCGGCAGTTCAGTCCCAGGGTTTGATCTAATAAGAGAATGGAGTCATACCGGCTCAATATGTTAAACCGCTTCAATGTCAGACGAGACAGAAGAAGGTGTTAACCTTTGACAGAAACTATGAGTCATTTCAAATAAACGCTGCTGCAGTTAGATGTCCAAATCATTGTCAAAGCAGTGACTTTGAAACTTGAAATAAAAATTGTATTTTTATTTTGTCACTCTAATGATAGAAGTACACACTACTTGGTTGGTTAAGGTGAAGAGCACTTTTTTGGATTCATTTCAGATTCCAGCAGATAATCTGATGGAGCTAATAACATGGTTTCTCTTATTTCTTAGAAGTTGATGTTTTTGACATTAAAAAAACATGTTATTTTTGCTCAAGGCGACAGTTTGTTTTCGAGATTTAATCTCTGACCATTTGACATTGTTTAATCTTTTTTGGATGGTGACAAGTTACAAGAAATGATCAGTCAGATGAAGACGAGGTCAGAAAGTCAGATTGGCACCCCTACTGTTGAGTAGCCGTCCAAGGGTGTTTAAATAAGAATAACCCTGTTTTTGAAAAAGTTTTTTGTCTCAGCTATTTGCTCTACTTTCTGAATGCTTTATTCAGTTCTGCTCACTTCTACCATAGTCATTATTTTATTCAATCTATCACTGAAAGTGCTCAGAGATGGGAAGTAGACAGCAAAGCTTTCACATCCTAAATGATATTGAGCGTCAAAAAGGGTCTCAGTTTCACACAAAAAAACCCGTCATAAATTGATCTGAAAGTGAAACAAAAGATGTTAAAGTTTCCTGCAGTTCACCTGAAAACTGTGACTTTCAGGGTTGATTTTTATTTAAGTGACACTTTTGTGGGGGCTGATACAGTAAATTATCTTGGTGGGGGTGTAACCTGCAGATTTAATACATGTCATATGTAAGAGCTTCCTCTTTTCCTGTGAAAGAGACATTTCCGCCTCTTATTTGATTTGTGCGGATCAATGATTGGGATTACGCTGTTTTCACAGCACTTTGTGCGGCAAAGAGGTTTTCAATTAACTAATGTGTAGATTACCATCAATCTCTCAACCACCAGCCAATCTTATCCTCCCCAATTTGTCAAGACAAAGAGATAACTGGGAATCTTTGATTAGCTTCCCACGTTCTTGACATGTCCGTATCCTGAAGGCTGACACTATTTCCCATCGTGTCGTGCCGTCCATCTTCCTCCTCAGGAAGTCGTAGCACCGTAGAGGAATGCTCTCACATCCAATATTATCAATTTACTGATTTATAATTTGCTCAAATCAGCAGGAACAGCTTTACACAACTGAGTTATTTCAGTGCTTGTACCTGAATAGTGAGGTCATGTGTTCATTGTTCATGCTGTGTGTTGTTGGCTGTGTTCCAGTGTCCTGGTCCTGGCTGAGAATCCCTGGAGTGCTGCAGCGTCTGGGCTTCACCTACTTTGTTCTGTCCCTCCTGCAGACTTTCTGGGGCCAGAAAGAAATCCCAGTGAGAGCGGTGAGCAGCTCTGTCAAATCCACTTTAGTTTGTCACTGCACACCAGGGGAAAAAGAAAAAGTCCAGCCTGGAACAACACATTTATAAACAACTGATTTGCTGTGTGCAGCTTGGATTCCTGGGTCCATTTTTGTCATTTAGTGTTTTTATGCCTCTGTGCCAGTGATAGCTGTGCCGAGAGGCATTATGTTTGCAGGTTGTCCATCCCATTCTCATGAACACAATATCTCAGGAAAGCCTTAAGGGATTTTTTTATTCAAATTTGGCACAAACAGCCACTTGGACTAAAGGATGAGCTGCTTAGATTTTGGAGGTCAAAGGTTCAAAGTCACAAAACACATTTTTGGCCTGAATTTAAGAAGACACGTGCTGATTATGATGACATTTCACACAAATGCCTAATAGGATGACCTTTTATCTTCAGAAGGTCAAGGGTCATCTTCACTGTCAGGACTCCAAAACAGAAGGGGAGATTGTGTGACCTGATACGCTAGATCACAGTTGCTCAAAGTGCGGCCTGTGGGCCAATGGTGGCCTTTGGAAACATTCTGTGTGGCCCTCAAATATGGCATGAAACGCAGGCACTATATTTTAATCCTTGCTGCACTTTCAGTAGCTTACTTTTAATACACTACTCGGCTACTGTGTCAAACTGTGTCCTCCCCAAACAAGCATCTGTCAATCCATCATTGGAAACTGGCAGGTGACTGGATACACCATCACTCGATCACTGTCTATCATGGGCTGCAGAGGCCAATCGGGAAAAGAGCAAAAACATATTTTCCATCGAAAAAGTCCGTCAGTGCAGTTCTTTGCTTTTCTTCCAATGAAGAGATACTTTCCACTTCTGATAAAACGGATACTATTGCAGCATCAGGCTACCCTCTTTAAGAGCTGCCATAGTTGTTTTGAACAAACCATTTCCTCTCGGTGTCGTCACACACACTGAACCCCCTTTAGCTGTCAGGAGCACCTCGCAGGATGCTGATTGGTCCAGACAGAAACGTGTTATTTGAAGCCTGACATGATGGATATTTTTGTGATATGTGATCCCTCGATTCTGGAATGGCAGCTCAATTCTAGCAATATCACAAGATCATGCAAGTAGGAGACCATATTTCACATTTGGTTGAATACTGAATTGGTGACACTAATCTCGGGCGCCCACCTTGAAACTGTGGTGATTGCATCGATGTTCTGTGCTGGCAGGTTGAAGTTGAATGTCTGAAGCCACCACGTTTTAGAATTTGTAGACCCCCTGCTGCTGCATCTTTATTTGAAGCATAGTGTACTGTCACTGCTACAAATTTACAACAATATATATTAGACATGGATATAAACTGTAAACTTAGCTGTTTGGCGGAGGCATTAAACATAAAAACTGGGAGATCTAGTTCTTCTTCCTGGGCCAAGTTCAATGTAAAACGATTGTTGTTAACAAGGTTTGTGTGCTGTGTGATGCAGACTCACTGGTGGAACCCCGTCCAGGATGTGGTCCTTTATTGGCCCCAGTGGCTGATCATCATCCTGCTGGAGACTCTGTGGCTCTGCATCACTTTCCTCATGCCCGTACCCAACTGCCCCACGTAAGCAAGGCTCTTTTTGTAACATACCTGACTGAGTCCAATCAACTCATTAATCCACTGTATCCACATATGCTTTAAGTGTGAATGTCTCCATGCTGAGGTAATCTCCAGTTGGGGCTGTTGCGAGCAGAGGTGTTAGTGTGCACCTTGTGTTGCTGGTGTTATGAACCGCCGTGATTTATGGGCCTGTGGTGGATGCTTCAGAGGGCATAATTAGCCAATCTCAGTCTGTCATGTGCAATAAGAGGAGCGGAGGCAGAGGATCCATCTTCCTCGCTCTGTGTCTTCGGCTCAGTGATGCTTTTTGTGTGTTTTTCCTGAATTTCTGTGACCCTGCACGGCATCAGTGTTAGAATAGTTAAAATGGCAGCACTTCTTTCTTTATCAACATCTGATTGTTTTTCTTTATTTTAATGGAATGTGAGCATGTGTGGGGGACTTTGAGATTTCATACAAAGCTTAAAGCTGTCAGATAGAAAACCTGCACGAGGAGCTTCCTTTGGTTAAATCTGTCTTGTGTTCATAAAAAGATTTTTTGGAAACGTTTTGTTTTAAATCTTTTTTAATCCCTCCTTTATAATTATTTAGTCACTTTTCCAATGCTAACAATTGTCTTTAATACTCATTCTACTCTATTGTTTATATTATATCTCAGAGGGTATTTGGGAGCTGGTGGAATCGGTGATAACGGTCTTTACCCAAACTGCACTGGAGGGGCAGCAGGATACGTTGATAGATGGATGTTTGGTGATAACATGTTCAGATACCCTACATGCAAAGTAAGACCTTTTTCACACACACCATCCATTATTATGTCCATCTTCTTTTAAACCTTGCAGGTGTTATAAAATCAACATTTCTGGTCCTTTTTTTCTCGCTTTGTCCAGGAAATGTATCACACCACGCAGCCCTTTGACCCAGAGGGGGTTCTGGGTACAATCAACTCGGTTGTCATGGGATTCCTGGGGATGCAGGTGAGAGGAATCATTTATTTCTTCTGTATGATTCAACAAGTTGTACAGAAGTATATAGAACATTATTGTCTTTTTTTCATTACTCACACAATTACACAAGCAAATGAATCCATCAGGGCAGTGGCAGCTTTTGTCAGAGGGGTTCGATGGCTTTGACAAGAACATAGATGGATATGACAGTCTCAGTTCCTCATCCAAAAGGTCTGATGGATGGGGCTAGATAAAGCTGTGAAATTATAGTGTAAAGTTACACTAATATATTCTTAAGACCTTTTTTGGACAGGCTACGTGTGATGCTGCTTCCCGTCCACAGCAGTACATTGCTTAGCCTCCATGCTGCACTCCTGCCTGCACACTGGGGGGGTGCTAACTGCCGTCCATTGGATGCAATACTATGAAAATAACCTCATATAACCCCACTTAAAAAAAATCAGAACTATCCCTTTAATTTTAATTTCTTACAATTTCACAGTTAACTGTGTACTTAAATGAAGGTTACGTGAAAGCCGCTTTCCCGCTTACCCGTAAGTGCACAGCTGCACTGCTTATATGACAAAATGTTGCCAGAAAGTGAGGACAGAGCTTTTGGTCTTTAGACCTGAGTCTCTGATGGTGACTGTGCCACTTATAACCATTTGCGTTGTGGGAAGTAGCCACGCAAAAGCAGCCACATTGCTCAATTCCCGGTGGGCGGTTAGAGCTGAGCCCTTCAGTCAGCGAGTCTTAGACAACACGCCAGGTGTCCGCTGCCCTCCTCTGTGCTCGCCATGCTAATGTCCTCAGCTGAAACATATTCATCATCACCAAATTAATCAGAGGGTGTGGAAGACTTACACCTCACATCTGGCTCAACAGGATAGGAGAAATGTGACCGCCACGTCAGGGACACGGCATTGACACCCACATCCCAGGCCTATTTGGTTACCCAAGGACAAATCAATGTACACAGTGGTTGTTGGTGTTTACATGGTATTTCTCATTAAATTTAGGATCGAATTGGTTGTGGTGCCTGTGCTTATCTCTGCCTCCTTCTCCCCAGGCTGGGAAAATCATCATTTACTACAAGGGAATGAACATCCACATCCTCTGTCGATTCCTCGTGTGGGCCGCCGTGCTGGTACGTGACACCATGTGGAGGTTTTAAACACAGCTGGTAGAGTAAATGAGAATAAAAGTCAATTGATAATTTAAAACCAAGACAACAAATCACTTAAATCATCGTCCTGTTTCTATGACTCACACAGAGCTGAGCACTTTTATGGTCTTGCTGTTTTACTTCGCCTTGCAGGTAAACTCAGCAACGTGTTTTCCAGCCACTCGGGTATTAGTCATAGCCGCTGAAGCCGTTCATTAGCAGGACTTGGTAGAGGACATGTGTGTGATCTCAGTACAATTAAACAACATCCATGTGTGGCTGTGTTTCCGGGCAGACATGAGTATCCAGCGCCTCAGGGGGAAACACACTGTCTCTCATTGCCTGTGCGCCTTAAATGTGGTTTTAGATTAGAAGAGTTGTGCATATTACTTACGGTCTACTGCAGTCAGAAGCATCTAATGAAGAGCATGATTAATTCATATACCTGCTAACTGAGTCTCAACAAACATTCAAAGGAAATCACTCGGTAGTAAACATGACGGCGTAAAACAGAAAAACAGAAGTCCATTCAGAATAAAGTGGCACATTTATTCATAAATCTGCTCAGATAGCATTTGAGGTCATATTTGTTTGGAATCTGTGTTCATTCTGGGTGGTCTCAAAACACAAGAAGAGGCAAGCTGGCCTTTCTTTCATTTAGAGGGGGAATGAGTCCCACAGGGAGAAGCCAAGTGTTACATGAGAAGGCCCGTTTTGCATTTCTAAACCTCCGACAGAAGGCTGTTATTCTGCTCTAACGAGATTGACAAATATCCATGTAGAAACGTCAGCTTTTGCCACTGTTTCTACGTACAGTGAGATGCTGCAGAAATGTAGCTGGTTTTGCAAAACGGGGTTAGTGGGAGCTGCATGCTGTGGAGGCAGACATCCTGAACTGGCAGCACTGTGACCCGAAGCGATGACGGAGCTGGAGGAGCTGGCTGCCTCACTCAGCCTTTGAAATCAAACTGTGCAGGATGAAAAGAAAGGGCCGGTAGACGCAGCCAGAGGAAAACACACAGACACAGATCCCATTAGGTTTAAGTTATGTCATTGCTGTATATTTCTTTGCTCGTTCTGCTATTTGAGGTTCCTGCAGACTGGCATGTGTAACTGACCAATGTGATCAAAGGTTTTTCATTTAAGTAAACAATTTCATCCATTAACTCTGTTTTATCAGTACTACAGGCTTCAATTCAAGATTATTTTTGTAGCTAATACTCCATGCAATATCTCAAATGGGTTTTTCATGCCCATAGTAGTCATGGTTCCTCTTTCAGCATGTACTAAATCCACTAAAATCATCACAGTCTGTGAAAACAAGATGAGGAGTGGGACTTTGAACTAAATACGAACATCAGTGTGCTAGCATGCTCAAAACAGTGCTAACATGCTAATGTATAGCAAGTATTTAGTATTTATTTGAACAGTAATGCAAATGGAAAAAGACGGACAAGCAGCTTTTCACCTTTTCCCCCTCTAACTTTTCAACGTGGTATTATTTCTAGTGCTGCTGTCACAAAGTCAAATAGATTGCTCTCCGTTTTCCACAAAGCTACCAACACACACTGCTTATGTTTCCAAACAAACTGCACAACAGAGATGGTGACAACATATTTTTTGTTTGTTGATACTGTATATATATATATATATGTAGATATATGAACAAGGCATGGCTACTGCTAGCAGCCTACTGTCTAAAGCAAGAAACTACCATAAGAATCCCAGTTTGAACTCGAGCCCTGATCTCAATGTAATGATGAAGGCAAAGAACAACATCAGGTAGAATTAATTAGTAGGAAGGTTTTGTTACTTGCTGATCTAGAGTTGATAGAGAGAATGTTTTTTATCACTCTGCTCTGTGAATAATGATAAGTTAAATCAACAACACTGTGTATCGCCTCTTAAATGCAGTAAATCCAATTTCGATAAGTCCAGTAGTCTGAGAAATGAGTCTTTTTTGAATCTGGAAGAATCCTGCTTGTTTACGTGAGAATCAATTGAAATTCTGTTGTTGGAATTTAATCTCATTAACCTCAATTCTTAAATGACAAATCTCCCCATTATGTCTCCTGGTGTTGAATCTTATTGACCATCATTGTGGAGCGAGTGACTGGAGGGAGGTGAAATAAATTAGATCCATTTGGTTTCTCCCAGAGGCACAGAGTGATGAAGTAACACATGAGGAAATAAATAAACATTAGGCTTTTATGTTTTGCCACTGTATCTCATGGTGCACTGCTCAATGCTGTACAGATGATGTGGATGCTACTCAAGATTATGATGTTGGAGACGTTTTATTCACGATCATATGTTTAGTAATGGATCAATACAGGGGCTTTAAATTCTAGTTAACTAAAATAGAAAACAGCAACAAAATAGATTTTCTCACATTGCACTGGTTGCCAGAGAGAGCTGGGCTTTTTCTATTGATCCTGGCAAGAGATCAGAGCATGGTTACAGTATGAATACAACATATGATCGCCCACGTGTTCTACTGTTTTGCTTTGGTTCCTTCTTTAATCTCAGCTGCTAAATCTAGTTAAATTAGTTTCAGTGATTGGCCTGCTCTTCATATTGACTTTTCTAATGTGATTTCAGAGGGGAGGCAGAAAGCAGAGCTGAACAGCCTCTTGTTTCATACATGTGCTCTTGACATTAGCAGGTCTCCTCACTGGAGGAGGGAGCTCATTTCTGCAGGCACCCAACCACAGGATTGCTATTATGCACAGGAGGTTCGCAAAGAACCAGAAAGTGTTGATACAGTAAATGACAAGCCAGGTTTTACACCACAGTTTAGTGTAGTGTGATTTCTGCGGCGGATTGATATTCAGGGGCGGCCATGCATCTTCCTTCTAATAAACAACAGCCCCTGTTAATTAAAGTCCAACGATCAGGCTGCAGAAGTGAGAGATTGAAATTGAGCGATTGCCCCACATACCAGCCCCGTCCCACATCCTGCTGCCTGGATAGCCTGGAGACTCAATCCAGCCCCGGCTAGGCTATTTCCACACCATCGATTCTGTCATCTATACACATGATGGATATCCACCTAACAAGCATGTTTGGATTCTCATCCACTGCCCTGGGTTTCTGTCTGGAGCACAAAATGTTTTCTCAAGTATCTAAATCATATGTAAAGGTGAAAAGATCAGAATATAAAAGCTTTTATTGGAGAGGAGTTTGTGAGATCATACATAGCTCATCTTTAATGTTTTTAAAGGGAACATATTAAGCTCATCTTCAGGTTCATACTTGTATTTTGGGTTTTTACTAGAACATGTTTAGATGCTTTAATGTTTACAAAAACATGTTAATTACTGCACTTCTATTCACCCTCTGTCAGAGACACTCCGTGGCGCCTGTCTCTTTAAGCCCCCCTCCCAAAACAAGCCCAGTCTCCTCTGATTGGTCAGCGTTTCCAGGTCTTCTGTATAGGTGCTCTGTCATTGTATCCAGAGGAATGACTGCTCAAAGTATAGCAGCACTTTTAAATGTGAAAAATCACAAATAAAAGCTTCTAAATTTAAATCTACCCAGCTAAACATGTGATTATATTACAATCTCGAATTGGGGAGAAATTAATCAGCATCCAAGATTACCAGCCGTCTGCTAAAAATGATGTTCCCATACAGCGAAACTGCATTTTCAATCATACTTTAAGGGAAATGTACTTTCTGTCATTTTTAGACATGAGGTTAGCACTGTGATTTCAAACAAAACTACAGTTTTAAACATCTTGTTAATGTTTTGAAACAGTTGTAGTTTGCTTAGGTTTAGGCAACACAACCCAACAAATACATGGTTATGGTAAGTAAAAGATAATGGTTTGGGTTAAAATAACCACGTTTGTTACTTAAATAAGTCAACATTGACATTTGGTTTCACACAGGGTACGAATGGCGGTTTCCTGTTTGTTTGACACAGACTTTGTTATCAGTCAAGAAGCCTAGTCTGGGAGAAAAATAAGTTTCCCTCGAAAACATAATTGACAATGCATCTTGGTTACATGGGAAGTTTATTTATAGTAGCCCGGACTGAGATTACATGTTTCCCTAATGTTAGCATGTAGCTACATGTAGCAATGCATTAATGTAAACACTGCAGTAACGTGCCTGTATCTGATTATCTGTGTATGTAGAAATCTGTCACAAGGTTACATCAGATTGAGTTTAGTGTAGAAAAAAAAATGTTGGAAAAGGACTGTAAATCAGTTGGAAATCTGAGCTTTTTGGGGAGGGATTACTTTTACATATGTTTACCACATTATTCAATACTTTGGCCACGTTTAACATGAACATCTCATAACTTCATAGCTCCCCCTAAATAATGCTGTGGGGTCAACTTCAAATGGGTTTGACTCTGAAGGTGTCTGTCTGTGTGGAGCACAACATTGTAGTGTGGATGAACAAATTGGTTTGTTTTCAGTCCAACATTGTGTGAGAGACTTGAGGGACCATGTTCATCTGACTTTCAGATAATCGGTTAATCTGCCGGACTTGCTTGATTCTGTTGCCCCATGTTTTAGCAGCCCAATACTGCTTGCTTTATCACCCTCCATCGATTTGAAATCTGTTTCATTTCCACCCTCAGGGAATCTCTGCAGCCATCCTTTCTAAGTGCACACGAGACGGAGGATTTATACCTGTCAATAAAAACCTTTGGTAAGTGCTTCCTGACCCTCTAAATCCAGCCACTTTTCCTCACAAAAGAAAGGATGGGTTTCCAACAGGCACAAATCAAGGCTGCTAAAACACGCGTTTACTTACCTCTAACGACAGCTACGACTGTAAATAATCACCCGTGCTGTCGGGAGTGTGAGGTGGAGCGGTTATACATCCTCCCAACATGATCACTCTTCCTTACAGCCAGGAAAATAAAGGATGCTTTATCCTCTCTGCTCTCTCACTACACATTTTACCAGCTCTGTGTGATGGAATGGGTTTAGGGTCTGGGAAAGGCATCTGTATAACCACAGCGTGAGCGCTCCCAAACTATCATATGCCTTTTGGTAAAACAAGGCACGGCATCTCGATGAATGTTTCAAATGGTTTTGTGTGAAATACAGCGCAATTACTACCTCAGACAGAGATTACTTCACGACCTGGGCATTTGTTCCACTCCCACATTCCCCTTAATATGATGTGAATCATTTTAATGTTGCAGCAGGAAGAATACCATTTCATCTGTGATGTGTAAGCAGATTCTTCATGATGTTCCACAGGGGCCCCCACTAACGCTGCGCTCATCCCTCGCCATTACCTGCCTGGCTTTTATAGGCAGTTCATCATACACAGGTTATTGAGCTCTTGAGTACAAGTCCCTGCCTGGATGTCTAGAAGTAATTAACTCCCAGCTAAGAGTCCTTTTTGGCCCCACTTCAGCTAAGAGAAAAAATAAATAAATAAAAACGCTGCTGCAAGGAGGCTCCGGGAGGCAGCCATTTTACATCAGATGGTATTACATCAAACATTCTTGCACTTAGGAACAGACAGGGACATGGTTGGCTGGCTGGGCTCCACGGGGCACGTGCCAAGGATCCACTGCTGATGCTTCAGACCAATCCAGCAAACTGTCCCGCAGTTTGCTGGATTGGCTCGAGACCCCTGGGTGTTATTTATCTGCAGTACAGGATTGATAGACTCTGTGTTTTCACACCCTTGTTCACACCAAACCACTCACATTTTAGTGATGCCCAGACATACGGAGTAAAATGTTGCTGTTGTTGGAAAGCGTGCCTGATGGTCTGTTTGTCCAGGTCGCTGTCCTATGTGACGTGCATGGGCTGTTTCTCCTTCCTGCTGCTGGGAGCCATGTACTTTATCAGTGATGTTAAGGGCTGGTGGAGCGGACAGCCGTTCATATACCCAGGTACTGTTCATTCACAAACCAAATTCAGAGAGTGGTGCGCTTTCACCTGTTTTACCTGAGTTACTGACTGGAATATGTTGGGTATAGTTTACCAAGATGCTGTGTAGTTTAAGGAGTTCAAAAGTTGTGGCAGTGCAGTACACAAAGCATTAGCATTAGCATATTTTTTTGTATTATATAATAAATAGTATGTTTAGTAGTTTTTAATAAGTTGTGTGTGCAGCATAGCTGATCTTATTTATTTTGCTCTATTTCACTTATTTATTATTTTTATATTACTTATTGATATGTTTTTAATTTGTTTTTCAGTTGAAATAGGTTTTAAATTCCAGGAAATCCATTAGAAAAAGAAAGGTGTTTTATTGTAAGTTAAATCAATGCATGGTATTTCCAGAGTCAATGAGTAATCCTGTTAAATACATTTATCCCCATTAATCACAAAGACAAAAAGACAGGGATAAATACCAAAGCTTCCTTTAATATTACAAAAGGATCCTGAGATGGTTTTGGAAATTTGCACTGCTTAGTTTTCCAAATCTCTACAGGCGGTGCGAGCAAAGAAGCAGGATTTATCAAGAATAAATAAATAAAAACACTGAAATTTTCCTTTAAAGCAGAGGAGTTGTGTTCAATAACAATTTGTGTTTGTCCTCTCTCCTCTCCTCAGGGATGAACTCCATCTTTGTGTATGTCGGCCACTCTCTCCTGGGTTTCTACTTCCCGTTCAGCTGGGAGATGCGCTTCCAGGCGAGCCACTGGGAGTGGCTCTTCCAAAGCCTGTGGGCGACTGCACTGTGGGTGCTCATTGCTTACCTGCTGTACAGGAAGAAGTTCTTCCTCAAAATATGAACTAGGATGATCATATTTTTCTGTCTTTAGATGCCATTATTAAATAGATTATTTAAACATATGTGGGAAAAATCTGGCCAGTTCAGTTTAGTTTACTTTTCGGTGATGTGAAGCCTACCCACCTACATTTGAATGAACTGTACTGATGCTAATGTCCAAGTCATCTGATAAAACAAGCAGCACAGAGGACGTGCTCACAGTATTTATGAAACACGAGCTGCAGCACAGCATCAAAACATGACAATGTCCATCCGTGAAACCCATTAAATCACCCAGAAGATGTCTGATCCTCTGTCAGTGTGGGCAGCCAGGATTTATTTCATGCCACTTGTTTTGTGCTCTGAATAGACTGATTAAATCAAATATACTGAGGTGGTACTTAACAAATTAGGCCGAGTGATTCCACTACACACCAGGCCAGCCATTATGAGTCTGTTGCCATGGCCACTCCTTCTCCTTCTGTGTGTGTGTGTGTGTATGTGTGTGTGCAGATACCATCTGCTGTCCGAGTGACAGTACTTTAATAGGGGTCAAGATGCACAGCTCACAAAGGAGTGTCATTAATGGGACCGACACCTCTTGCACTCATTGTATTAGAAAATCAGGAAAATTACACAAATCCAATTCATCAGAGAAAAACAACGAGCCTCTTAAAGAGCCTTTTACATTTTACATATTTAACACGTAAAGCTTCTCATCCACTGAATCAGGCTTTATTTTTACACTTTGATTATGATATTTCCACATGGTTAACAAACATGTTGAGTGATTTATTGATATTCTTGTAGCATGTATACATGACGGTATTGAACATGGTCACATGAGTGTGCCCTCAGAATCAGGTCAGGTGGGGTGTGCATCATGAAATGACCATCTAGTTAATGAAATGAAACGGCACCGTGCTCTTCCTCCAGAGTGAAATCTTATTACACACTGCTCAGTAACCGTAATAACATTGCGTAACATGGTGTAGTGGTTTTGGTAATTGTCTTATGAGCAGAAGTTGTTTGAATCCCTGTAGGTGCATCCTGCCTTCTTGAACAGGACTCAAGTCCATAATTGCTTTCCCAAACGACTGTGCCAGCAGTGGAAATGCATAGATGCATCTTCTGGAGATGAAAATGAGATCGATACAGACTCACCACCAGGTCTAAAGATATCTTTTGTGTTTTTGCATCTAATGATAAAGCTTTGTATTTAAATATAAGCATTTAGCTGACTCATTCTGAGTGACTTACAGGAACTGCAGCAGCGTGATTAGCTCAAAACCCATTAGAAACATTTCAAGAAGCTGTTAAAGATCACAAGGGTCAAAATAAGATGTCTAGACTGTGGAGATGATGACTATTCTGCTTATGTTTCATATTGAATTTCTGCTGAGCACATGCCACAGGAACATTGTCAGAACAAAGCCCATAAGATAACATTGTGGTTCCACATACAATGACTCCACCACAACATTTCCTTGTCTTTATTGATTTGCATTGAGCATATGTCTCAGGATACCTATAGTCTGTCATATGGAAACTTTATCCCAGATACAGTGTTCTCATGCAGACCGCTCAGCATCTTATATCACATAATGATCCCCAGATTCTCCCTTGATACAGTGATTACAGCATTACATTCATCCTATAGAGTGTAAGTGAACATGGTAGTACAGTATATGGAAACATATTGACATCAATTTCACTTGAGATGACATGATATCTGGAAGAAGATTTTTGGGGAGTATTTAAGTGGTAACTTTATTTTAAATTGATTTTGGGCTTAAGGTCAAATCCTAATGTATTCCGATGAAAGACTACCCAAAAAATGGATGGCTAATTATATGTTAATGTGTTTTAAGTATAACAGCAGGTTCTAACAAGCATAAATGTAAGAATTCTACATAAAGTTGTATATCAAATGACTAAAACTCTTTCTTTTTTCTTTTATTTTCATTGACTTTATGCTGATTTCTCACACAGGTTAGATTCTATACATATGGGAGAGAGCAGGGTCGGTTGGGACAGGAAGACGTTTGGTACAGTGCCTTTTAAAAACTTAAATTTTTAGCAGACACCTGCATCTCTTCAGGGGTCCAATTATTTCCATTACCGTACAAGTAATCAGTAGAAGATTATTTGATGTTGATACCAAAGTGGTCCAACTAACCCCATTCTCTCCTAATCTATGGTTTCTTCTTTTTTTTACTTTACTGGAGACAAATGAGACAAATTGAGTAATCCTCAAACAGCAGATGCCAATATAATAGTAGTGTTTTTTCCCCCCAGTTGGTAAAAGTTGCCTGAGCTCCTGAGGAGCCCTGCTGTCCCCTCTGCAGCCCAGTGAGCTCAGTGTTTTTGCTCCATGCAGAGACATTGATTGGAGAGCGATTGCTGTGTGAGTGACTGGTGTCCTGCCCCGGGGCTGCAGCAATGCATCACTCCACACCACCCTGTCACAGAGAGATCCCTCACTTGAACGACAGCCTTTAGCCTCGGACAAGACCTGAGAGGGGTGAAAGGTCCAACAGAGTTTGACCAGAGTCACACAGCTGATCTTACTGCAGGTAGCAGATTTTGCTTTGGCACTTGGAGGCATAATTTATGAGCAGATAGACAATGCACATGTCTGCTAGTCAGTAGTGAAATGGCACCTTTTAAAATGCTTGAATCGACTTAAGTACGCATATAATTGCAGCAGTGCTACTACATGTGACAGTGATTATTT
>CAFUXE010000085.1:505896-583985 GCA_903364295.1 Serranus cabrilla
AAAAAAAAGCATTCTTAAATGATTACAAGGCTTTTTTTTAATGAAGCAGGGATTAAAAAGAGCACACCTGGCACCCTTTTCAAAACAGTCCCTGTACCTTTAAAATGCACCATTACACATTTAATGATAATTGTTAATAATTTTTTCCCCCGCAGAGTGTTAATGAGGTGACTGACCTGCTGTTAAATTATGCTCTTAAATTTCCTGTAGATGCTGAGCAGCCTGCTGCTGCGGAAGCAGCGGGGCAGTGAGTAGTGAAGCAGTGAGCCTCCTCCCCCCTCCCCGGCCAGCCAGTCAGCCCAGCAGCAGCCAGTGGAGCCGCACACAGCAGCCTGTCTATGGGACACTGAGGATTTCATCTCCCTGCCTGCCCGGAGCTGCGCGCACAGGAGGACACACGCTGGTTTATACAACGCCGTCATTTCTTTTATCGCCCTTTTTAAGAAAAAAAAATCGTCGCCCAGAGGAACTTTTTTTAATCTCGTCTCATTCTGAAACTTTCACTTATGGTTCGCGAATATGGGGTCAAGTTGTGGTTTCTCTCGGGGAAACATCGTAGTGGTGCTGCTGCTGCTGCTGGAAGGTAAGGATCAGCATCAGTTTACTGTCAGACTCAAGATGAAGTTGGAAACAATTTGAAATATTCAGCATGTTGCATTAAAGTATGTTTCCAGGTGGAAGAAAATGGAAAAAAAAATAACAATAATAAGCTAATTAAATAAATAAATAAGCCCATGTGTTTTTTCTCTTCTGCCCAGTTTGAGACATTAACTGATAATTTAACAGCATTTTTTGTCTTATCTTTTTAATCCCCCTCTCCCTCCTGTCAGTTAAAGGGGCAATTACTTGTGGTATGAGCACAGCAGGGACTAAAATATGTTTGGTTTGGGATGCACTCTAAATTCATAAAATTTATGATTCTCTGTAAAACTGAATCATGGAGAGGGATGAAGAGAAATACAGAGAGGGAATATTTCTGAGCCAGTGGACCTGAAGTCTAGATGGCAACTGACAAACACACATGCAATTGGCTGCTCATGTGTAAAAGCTAAATTGCTTTGCTAAATTGCAACATTTTTTGGAAGCTGAGTGACTTTTAAAGGCTTTTCCAAGAACTATGTGAAATGGCACGAACACAATGCCGGCACTGTTTCAAGCTGCAGAAAGTGATACTTGCATTGTGCGCTGGTTGTGTTATGTGTGGTATGGCACACTGGAACCTAGAGTCAAATGAATACAGCCGTATAGCATAATATTATAATCCCATTCACAATCCCACAGCCCAACTGTACCAACACTGTCCTCCCGTGCGGTCTATATTTAAAGTATCTCTCATAGCTCAGGAGTGCAGATCTCAGTGTGTGGCGAGCATGTCAACTGTGATGCTGGACAAATATAGGCCATTGTGTGGAATTCCTGAATTTGTTTTTGCACTTTAGAGGTTACTATCAGTGCTTTCATCAGGGATGTAGCGTGAAAAAGTGAGATTATATCACAGTGTTTTACTGGAATTGAGATGTGGAAAGTAAGTTTCACGTGAATGAGTCAGTGATATTTTATGCCTGCAAAACTGAGCATACAGCACTAATAAACTACAGGCCTACGTACTCGCCCGAGGGAGCACTTTCTTGCAGTGTTGTAAAAATGATTAATTTTTTTAGGTGCCACAAATGTATGCAATGCTCTCTGCTGATTTTTCACTGTGACAGACGTGTTCTCACACCACACTTACAGTATGATGCTCCTGCACACATTTACATATCAGTCCTGCTTTTGTTCTGCACGTATTGTCCCTGAAGCCGTCACTTCCTCAGATATATATAGATGAGCACAGTTCGATTTCATATGTCAAGGACGTGATGGTAATTAAATGGGTGGTGAAATCTACACCCTACGTAAATGCGGCGCTCCTCACCTGCCTGTTTGTTGCAACAAAAGACCTACACTTGTTCAGAGGGGAGAAGACGCGAGCTGCAGGCAGGTGTGCAGCAGCTGCTCCTATCTCTAGGCAAACACTGGCTGTTTGTTTTCTTTAGGAAAATATCGCCTGTTATATAAGTGCACACACCGCTCAGATTGCACGTTAACTGCCTTCAAAATGACACATCAGATTGATTTTTGCTGTATGTGTTAAAGCTGATGATTTTGATGCACTTTTGGAAGATCTTCTGACTTCTTTATAAGTTATCAAATCACCAGATGTGTAATTTTCTAAGTAATCTAATTATGTTGTGATGCACTTTTTGTATCACATAACCTCTTATGTGAGCTGTCATCACCATACAAGTCATTTATTAGTCGTTTGTTAGAATATAGATTATAGATAAACAAAGCATAGTTAGTGTTTGGTAATTCACATCTTCGCTGTTCCAAGTTACAGGTAACTCATTAGTTAAGAGTTTCTTGCTGAGGTAATCAAACAAAGAAAATTGGCAATCACTGCTCACTATAGGAGTAATCAGCACTTTTAAATGTGGCTGTGTCGCCGTGCACTTAGTAGAAGTAGTAAAGCAGTTCAAGAAATAAATGAGAGTGAATTTAGGGCTGGGCGCCTCTCTGCTTATGTGGTTAGAGATCTTGGGATTTGTTGCAGTTTGGATGGAAAAATGTTTCTTGTAATCGTGTTTAAGAAGATTCAAGGCACCGAAACCTTCTGGTCAGTCATGACTTTGTTTAGATTTTAGCTTTTGAAGTCAGGAAGAAGCATATTTGGACATTGGTGTGCATCAGGAGAGCTTTTTTTTAAAAAAATACTTAGATTTTTTAAATGGAGGTTGGCTTATGAGGTCTCATGATTTAGACTCATTTAAAGAAAGGATGAGGCCTTGGTGGCTTTGCAGAGGTTAAAAAATATAAAGTCAATAGTACCTTTTGTGACTAAACCTGGTGAAAGCCTTTATTGCAATTAACCAAATCCTCTTAACAGTCACTTCTGTGTAATCCATCACTTCCCCAAGAAGAGCCACAGATGTTTTCACATAAAAGCATTGATCCGTTTATCTTCCACCGTGACCTTGCTACTGTAGCTTTGGCCCTGCTTTACCCTCTGACCTTTGAAATCTTAACCAAGTCGTAATCTCCAGTGATGACCCCGCACATCCGAGAGGAAGCCATGTTGCCGCTCCTCCTTCTCCTCGCATTAGAATGATCATTTTCATCAGCATCTTTTCCTTTTGAGAAGGACCAGACCAATAAATCTCATTTGATACATGCTGCTATTTGATTTAGCTCCTTATTACATTATATGATTTAGTAAAGCTTCTGTCTTGTGCTGCCTATGGATGCATTATAAATCTTGTCAATTTTCTACTCTTGCTGTCACGACGTCTCTTTTAGGATAATTGGAAAACATCATGATACAAGTTTATCTTTTATATCAAATTGAGTAAACTGCTGTGCTTTTCTTTGTGTCTCTCTGACTTTTGGTTAAAGCTTTTCTTGGCAAAAATAAATTGAATGGTTGTCCACTGGCAATGGCACAGTGAATATATTTTTTGTTTATCTTGTTCCAACCCCTTCCGCTCTGAAAGGGCAATAAACCACAAACTAGCAAAGACAATTTTTCTCCCAAAAGCAGCATTTAGACGTTTTTTACAGGGAGATAAAAAAAAAGAAGTTAATAAGTTAAAATAAACATTATATCTGTATACCTACTGGGACAGTTACATCACCCCACGTTTGATCAGGAGCCGAGTGATGCAGTTTAAACCTTTAAAGTTTAGCATTATGACTTTCATTTATAGCTCCTCCTTTTGCCAATGCACAGACTTTTTAATCAACAAAACGCTGGCAAAAATGCAACATCCCATCATTTTATTCTACTAAACTGGACCAGCTTTTTAAAATGCCCAATACAGGAGCATTCTGTGTAACTTCCATTGCTGAGAGTCCCAACTCGAGACTGTTGCTTCTTCTACTGCCGGCGCTGCATGGATGCTGCTCCTACCTGTCAAAGCTCTCTGTCTGATCCTCTAGTCAGTTCAGGGTCACACTTCCCTCTCATGCATGGGTAGAATCTAATTTGCTGTGGTGAAAGGACAAGGAGACATTGATTGAAACTTCGCCCTCGGGGCATTTAGTCCTCTCGTTTCACATGGGCCTTGACAAGTTATTTTCCAGTCGCCCAGTGGTGCGCGCTGTGTTTGACCCATCATTTACAACGAGCAAAACAAAAGAGCGTGCTCAGCTCATTTGACTCCACATGGTCGTGTGACAAGGCAGAACTGGATGTGTGTAAAGGTAGTATTTCGCAGTTTAAAAGATGATAAGTGTACCAGTTTTAAGCATGTAAATCTGATTTGTAAATTCATTGTATATGCTGTGAAAAAAAGACAATTGGGGCGACAGATTTGCCTGAATTAAAAGAAAGAATTATTTTAATTCAAACCTCATTTGAACCTTTTAGCTTCTCGTAGAGAGAGAAATTCACTTCATCCCCTCCTCCACCAGCCCAGCCCTGGCATCACCCTGTGTCCATTTGTTTGCTCCTTCACTTTACTGAAGTGGGTAAACATGTTGGACATTATTTTTCCACCAGCCTTTCACTCCCTCCATCACCTGCCAGGGCCAGAAAACTCTGAGAGCTTCACTTCCATTTGTACCGGAGGATCAGCGTCCACCACTCTCTGCCATAAAGCAACGGCCCTCTCTTTGTTTCCATACTGTAATCCATCAGATTTATTATGAAACCTGTTGTGGTAACAAGCAGTCAGAAGATAAAAGTAGCCTACTGCTCATCTCAACAGAGATCTTTGTACTTTAGGTACAATAGATTAAAAGTAGTAAAGATTTCATAATGCTGAAATGCTAAACATAGTACTGTAAAAGTCCATCTTATCCATCTTCTAACTTGTTTTATTACCTCAGTAAACCTTTTTCCGTATTAGTTTATGGTCTCAGTTGCTAGTTTCAAGTCTTCTTCAAAACAGCAATTTTTTTATTTTGAAAATGAAAGCTTCATTCAGAGTAAAATAGACGATAAAGCAGGTTGTGCTTTAGGGCAGAGCTTCCTTGTGATGGACAAGTCGCTAAAAAGGTGCTTATCAAAGTTATTTGTAACGGTCAGCTAAAAATGCCTTGTGTCTTGATTCAAATGTTTATTAAGAATTACAAATGCACCTTGCTCAAAAATCCAGCTAAATAATTGGTGGCTATCTGTACTCCTTTGGTTTTTCAACAACGATTGTGCTCATTGCCATAAACTCTTGTACCATTATTAGATCAACACTCTGACTTCTCCAATACTTTGGTTTGCGGATAAATACCTGACAAACTAAGGTCAGATCCATTTGTACTTTGTGTTGAGTGCAAATTAGCAAATGTTAGCATGCTATCATACTTATGATGGTGGACATAGCAAACTTTAAGTCTGCGTAACATCGCAGTGTTAGCATTGTCATTGTAAGCATGTCAGCATATTGCTACAGACATTGATAATGTTTTGCATGAATGTTTTTCTTGGCAAATTCTCTTTATCTGGATGCAGTTAGTAGGAATAAATATAAAGACAAGAACATTTTAAAAGTGAACTTTGGTCAGAATCATCTAGTAAGCTCATGAAACCCGTCGCAGTGAACTATATGCAAATGAAAGATATTTTACTGTATTTGGCCACAGGCAGCTATCATCTCTTCCTACTACTGTATTGATGTCGGTAAATCTGGTGGCTTTTTACCACCACTGTGATTAGGATGGAGATGTTTTATCATAGCAGTCTAATGACTACTGCGTCAAACTCGGTCCATGATG
The DNA here is from genome assembly GCA_903364295.1 of Serranus cabrilla. Lineage (NCBI taxonomy): Eukaryota > Metazoa > Chordata > Actinopteri > Perciformes > Serranidae > Serranus > Serranus cabrilla. The sequence continues at coordinate 511,645 of CAFUXE010000085.1, forward strand.
CACCACGTGTTCAATTTTTGATGCCACTGTCGCTCCCACAGGAATTCTTAAACTGAATTTGTACTTGCAGCTAACCCCTGAGGAGATGTTCTATTAGATTTCTTGATGACTGATGAACATGGTTCATTGGATCTCAGCTCTTGTATTCCTAGAGGGCTAATTGGATTACACTATGGTGTAATTGATTATTATGTTACGGTATGCATCACGGTAAACTGAGTAACCTACCTGGAGCCTGACTACCCCCTCCAAACTGTGATCAGATATTGTATTACTCTGATGAAAAGTTTGATGACTGTGTCATCATAACAGGAAATGACTTTCTTTCCTTATTACCTCTCTTTGTTTTGAGACTGAAAGCATCACAATCAGGACTATATTAAATCCAGGTTCTGTATCCAGCATGATATGACGAAGCAATCATGCATACTGGCATCGGAAACCAAGGGGGAGAGATTTCCAAACATTATGATCAATAATAGCTTTCATAAGTGGAATTATAGCTCAATGTGCAGCTTTTTAGTTAATTGAATCCTTGAAGAGAACCATTCCCATAACTGTTACGTCTTTGGGAGCAGAGTAATCATGATAGGTTTCAGAGCGATTATGATATTTATTGTACTAATATCACCATGATATAACTGGGTAGATGCTCCTTAATGCTGCTGGCTGCAGCTACCTTGTAAAAGATGATTTGAAAATGTGGATGGGCTAAACTGTGGCTGTGAAATGAAACTCGTGCAGTTGATGTAATAATTCTGTGGCCATGCAGCTAAACACGTGGGTCCATATTATGTGCAGCAGAGATGATTGCACACATGCAGCCATCAGCCTTTCTCCCCGTTTGTCTCATCAGTGCAAAACAATCAGCATCACTGTTGATTAGTACGGTTATTGATTGGTCTGCTGCCAGATACACGGCTTTTCCGATGGGTCGTTACCAGGGACAGATGCAGCGCACGTTGACCTTGGGAAAGAAAGGGCACTGACTGCACTGAGCTCTCACCACAGGAGCTCCAGTCTACAAATAAGATTTGTGAGGGAATGAATCACACAGCAGCCGGGTCACCTTTTTTCTGATCTTCCCTGCTGTTGACAAGGATGCTCAGTGAGGACGTCTGGGTGGGAGACCTACGTTTCGTTTCATTGAGACTCAGAGGGACGCACACAGAGGCAGAGGCAGCCTGTGGGTTAGTCTAGCACATGAGCTCATAGCTGGTAAATCTATCAGCCGAAGCACGCATTGAGTTAATTGAGTTCCTGTCTTTGTCTGGGACGACGGAGAGGGCGTCCCACCCTATCAGCTCCGACCAGTCCCAGACACGCTGTGGTCTGTGGCTGACTGAGCACATGGTTTCAGATTTTGTGATGAGCTTGTGTCCTTTTTGTCCTTCTGCAGTTAAAATATGAGACAAAACTGACACAGGGTATAATTAACTCAAAAAGCTGCCATACGTGTGCAGACGACTGAGAGGATTGTTGTTGTTTTATTCACCGAACAGGCGACGTACGAGTTCAATTTCACTATCCACTCAGCAGTACATGATATCTATTGTAAACATGGATTGTTACAAGAGTCCTCCTGTTCAAACACTGGCTTTGTTTGCAAAATTACTTACTCTGGCTTTTGAAGAAATGACACCGTATATGGCAGCTAAGCATCTGTTTTATTGGTGTTTGAGGGCTGTAAAAGGTCTGCTTATGGTGGTAGTGTTTACACACTTTGAGTTATAGGAGGTCAAGGCTGTCCCAAAAACAGGTTATTGTCCATGCATGTGTCAAAATATGAAATGCGTATTTGTCAGTGATCCTAAGACTAGAGATTGAATAAAACCTGCTGCTTTGTCGAAGATTGGTAACCTGTGAATTTTTCTTTCTAAAATAGGTTTTGGTATCAGAAATCTCATATTGATAAGACTCTAATTATCCGAGCATGGTCATAAAACGTGAAATGACGTTACTACCTGTAATTTTTGTGCATCATTTAGGAAAGGTAATGAGTCATGCTTTTGGAAAATCTTCATCATGGCTTCACAGACCTAAGATGCCATTTGCTAAGAGAGGCCTGCTTGATCCATTCAATTAATTAGTTTTGATATAAACTGCTTGCTTTCTGTTGGCTTCAGTCCTGGAAAGAAATTGAATTTTGAATGATATAAACAATTTGTGTTGCGTGGGGTCCAGCCATCGTGGCTTCGGGCCAAAGCCAGCATTCATAAACGTGTGCAGCTCCCACTGGTTAACACGTCGGACTCTCTGGTTTTATTTGCAGAGCTGTTGTCATCTGCTCTGTTTGATTCATGATGGTGTCATGTGTAAGATAACTGTGGATTAAATTAAACGTATTTATTTATCTAATAAAGGGCTGTAGAAAGAAGGAGGTTTTTTTTAGCCTGTTAAAGATCAAATTTAATCCAGGATCTTTAGCATCTTTGCAGATTAATTCAGGCATTAGTCTAATAATGTATGATGATGATAATGATTAAGCTGCAGTTCCTCTGTGTCAGAAAGATAATGGCTCCCTCTAATGGTCATTGTAGGTACACAGATGGAGACTGACACACAGACTGCATGAGTTTCTTGCATTGTACTTCCTATATTTTCTCAGACAAAACAAGCAAACTCTGTATTACTTTAAACTCTCTTTTCTCTATTAAAACTGTGTTCTAGTGTTTTATAGGTGCTGAACCATGTTGTGCTTATAGTAAGGCTATTGATCCACGTTGCTTGTGCCTCCTAATCTCCTGTAACACTGTGCTATTTAATTACATTAGAAAAAGTAAAATGTTTCAGCCACAGAGGTATCAAACAACCTGATTGTGCGTCATCGCTTCTCTGAAAAGGAAACTTTAGCTCATCTTTTCATGCTCCTCTGGGCTGGTTTGAAGTCTCCTGCTTGATCTATTGCTTGATCACTTTAAATGATATCCTGTGTTATGTAACTCAGGAAACAAACACAACCAGTTCAATCATGTCATTTTATTGTGGGTAAATACCACATCCATTGCTGTTAGGATTGGATCGGAGTTTCCAGATTTATCTGAAAGTGGGACTTTCCTCTGAAATAGAGTTGGATTGAAGATTAGGCCAAAATGTCCAGAACGACTCAGAAATAATCGTTACCGGATGATAAAAATGAGACATTCTGTTGCCTGGTTTTTTTTTATGACAGAATGTGATTATTTTTTGAAGTTGTGCCAATCAGTTGTTTGCCTTTATATTGTCTTTCCGGGTATATTGTTTAAATATGTCATTATGTTGTTTTCTATTTTTAATGTAATATTTGAAACTTACAACAACATTTTTTAAATAAGATACATTCGTAAAAACAAATCCATAAGAAAAAAATATGTAGTAGGTAGTTGGATCCTTTTTCGACAGCAGAAAATCATTTTGGCTGTCATGATGTCATTTTTTTGGCAACTTAATTACAGTCAAAATATGAGAGTAGGGTGGTAACCATGACTGTGCAAAAGTGTGCAAAAAAACTATTTTACTTAATGGACAGTGAGGAGGCAGCCAGATGAAGTGAAAGGGAAGGAGACACAGGGAGAACGGAAGAAGAGTTTATTTCAGAGGTCCTGGATTACTTACAGGCTATTATAAAGTGTATTATTAATGATTTCATTATTTAAATATCACAGTTATCATATATAACACCCCTGAAACCTAACAAAGAACGGCGTGCAAGACGGAGCAAAAAGGCTTCAAGACACTTTGGATGGTTCTAATTTAGTTGTGATAAATTTAGCAGATGGAAAATCTTCCCTAAAATCTGAGTCATGAATCTGACTCCCACCATCCCAGCAGGATTAACAAACAAGTGGCCTGCTGTTTGTTTTTGTCTCAGGAACACTTTTAATAAAAAGGGCTGCAGCCGAGTGTATCTCCATCCTTCAGGAAGGACGGCCACATTTTATCCATCAGCTTGGCCTCCTGTCATCCAACCCCCACAAAATTAAATCAATGTCTGAAACCAGAGCCGAGGCCTCAACTGCACCAACAGAAATAGAAAATCTAGTTTTGCTGTCTGCTAATGACATTAGTGCCTTCCCTAAATGGTCGCCTACCGTCGTCAAAGAGGAACACAACAGGGATATAATTACAGGAGGAACACTCACATCTCCATTTTCCTGTAAAACACGCAGACTGCTATAGCTCTTTATGGATTTCCTCAACACACATGCACACACCCCCTTCTGGCAGGTAATGATTCATTTCTCCTCCATATCATGTTATCCCTCGTAATTAAACTTCTCAAGGTGAACACAAGGAGAATCGGAAACCACATGTTATTGACCGTATGAGAAATTCATTAAAAGACCTGCATAAGTGTCATTTGAGCCCTCCTTTCAATTTCCGCTAACGGGAGACATGAAAGATGTATCAGAGGAGGGGAAAAAACTGAACCTGTCATATTCCACGTATGTGTTAATTTCCATTCACTGGCCAGACAGCATTGTCAGCGGGTATTGTTCCCACAGGTAAATATCCAGGAAGAGATATCTGATAACTGCTGTTATCCTGCTCTGTAATAAGAGGCCTCAGCAGCACTGAGGCCGTATTTTCAGTTATCACAATGTTTTCCTTAAAGGGAATATAACCAGATTCCCCTGAGATTCACTTGGCTGCCTGTTTTTAACATCTGCTTATTTCTTGTTTCTGCAGGAGCAACAGGGCTGTACTTCCCTCAGAATGAGTACATTGAGACTGTGTATGTTGGCCAGCTGGCAGGGACGCCGATCCTGCAAGTCCACGCCATGCTGGACAGCGACTCTGAGCGGCCGCATTTCTACCTGTGCTGGACGAGCTCCTTAAGACGTCCAGCCTTCAGCTCCTGGTTCAACCTGGACATCAACACTGGAATACTGTCCTTGAACAGAACGCTGGAAGAGAGCGACTTCGCCTTGCTATGTGAGTTGATGTGAGCATTTTATTGGTAATGTATGGCCGCCTTTCAGTGCCAGGTATCCCCTACACATGAGAGTAAATTAGCTTCTTGACGTTTATGCTCTTTGCATACTAATAATGCTTTGGCTCTGTGTTCAGGTCTCTGCCCCTCAGGATGGTAATGTAATTGCATACTGGAGGGAAAAAAAGCTTGGCCATCAAAAAGAGCACTGTCTGAGATTAAAACGCTGCTTTTTTTTGTCTGTTTGTCTGTTCAGCTCAACGCGCATGGTCTGTGAAGAAGTTGTTCCTGCACGCCATGGTTTTACCCAACTTCACCAAGAAGTCCCAGTGCATCAGAAACTCCCCTCGGATCACCCTGGACTTTGTCAACGCCACGATGCCCCAGTGTGCTCAGACAGATATGAAGGAGTTGTGCTTCCCGCACAGAGACACGTCCAACCCTCACATCACAGAGAACAGGTTCCCCGGGGCCCTACGGCAGCTCCGCCGTCTCACCAGACTCAACGTCTGCCCAAACTACACCATCTCCTATAATGTGGAATCAGGTAAGACACATTAAAGAGAGACTTTGTAACATTTGAGGAAGAAATTACACATGTTTCTCCTACAATTGGCCAAAGTTTAAATCATAAGCAACAAAACACACCATTGCAGGTTTAAGACACTTTTGTTGTTGATCTGGTAGCTTATTGTGGCTAAAAGTAGCAAACATTATTTAACCATTGCTGAATGAATCAATACTGATCACTTTTCTGACTGTGTGATTATTCTCACCATGTACTACTGTTAAAAGGATACTGTTGGTTTATTGAAGTTATTGTATGAGTTACTTGTCCATAGTCAGTGTATAGATGTAGATGTAGATGGTGGTCAGCTAGTCCTCAGTTTGGAGAAGCAGGCAGGAGTACCAGCAGGAAAACTAAGCAATGTACTGCTGTGGACAGGTGAATGTAGTTTGGCCAGATATAAACAAATATATATGTACACACCATATTTAGAACATGTTTACTGCTATATCTTGTTGTCAGAAAGTCCTGTTTAAGCCACCAGACTCCATTGACAAAGACTATAATTTTACCTGCAAAACACGGTTTGCTGGTCTACCACTGCCTCGGTTTTCTGTTTTGTTTATGTTTATGGGTGACTCCTGTGTTTTAAAGGGATAGTCAGAATTAGTCACAAAATAACAAGCAAACAGATGGTGTCAGCAGAGGACAAGCTCTTCCTGTGTTCTGCGAGGTAAAATTACTGTTTTTGTCAATGGAGTCTGGTGGCTTTGAAGAGAGGATAGCTGGATATATTGTTAGCATCTCAGCGACAGTGACAACTGCAAAAGTTATCAGTGTTGCTTTAAATCAAACCTATACCATCCCTGACTCTGTATATTTGGTGACTGTGGACTCATACTCACCTGACTTTGGCTGTTCCTCTTGCCTGCAGATACCCCAGCACCCTTTGCTGTAAGTGAGAACAGCACTGAGCTGGTGGTGACAGCTCCACTGGACCGCGAGGAGAGCGAATGCTACAGACTCCTGCTGGTCTGCACAGTACGGACAGAAACACTTATCACCAAGGTGGAAACTTCGCTGGATGTTTTTGTCAATGATGAGGATGATAACGCACCGTACGTGAATGGAACAGACACAGCTGATATTATTATCAGCTACAATCGGACTCAGGTGAGGAGACAGAGCCAAACAGTTTTGACTGTTTTACAGATTCAGTGTTGGCCGATTTTATCTTCCTGACAGGTTTCTTACTTTTTGTCCTAGGGTGGCTCTTTTGGCGCTTTGTTCGTCTTTGACAGGGATTTAACCTCCACCTACCCCATAGACCAGACTCACAACAAGTATGTGGGGACCTTGCTCAGTAATGAACCGTGGATAAAGGACACATTTGACATAAAAGGCACCTTCAGTGAAAAGAAGGCTGCTGTTGGAGGAATCCGAGAGACTGTTTACGACTACCGTGAGTAGAAGTAGTGTCGGCTAATAATCATCATTAATATGAATGCTGTAGTTTTTAATCCACGTTATTATGTTTCCTTCTTGATTTTAGAGCTTGTCCTGAAGAGGAACCTGATTGTGACTGAGAACCGCACCCTGCAGCTGGACTACCTGGTCAATGACACCACCTACCCCGGTTTAGAGGGAACAGTGTTGCTGCACTTCAACGTCACCATCTTACCCGTCCACATCCGCTTCCCGAACATCACACATATGTTCCCATTGACTCGCAGAGCTTCTCCTTATGCACAGGTACTCCTGTTCTGTTCTGTTTATAGAGACATCAGTACTAAAGTGTTGACTCGCTCTTAAACATACTGAGATACTGCCACCTGCTGGTGCAGAATAAAAAAACAAACAAAAATAAACAGCAGTTCATTAATCAGTACCCTACTGATTCATTCTCAATTCAGTGTAATCAGATACTAAATTATTTGAAATATTAGGCCTCATAATTTGGTCACATTTGCCCATACGGATAATTTTCACTGACAATACCAAACAATAAACTTTAATCCAAATGTTATTTAGAATTTTAATTGTAGTGTAACAAACTGTTTAGTCAATCAAGCAGTAATGTTGGTGCTTCTGATGCAGTTGTAGTCTAAAAAGCTTAACTGAATTGAATTTAATTGAATTGAGGGTTTACTGCAGAGTAGAATGACACAGAGGAAACAGCCAGATTGAGGGAGAGCGTGCAAAGAGAGTGGGAATAAACATCATGATAGGGTTATATGTACCTTTAGATAATATTTAAGAAAAACAGAAAATCACTTAAAATGACCAAAAACATCACTGAAACAACAACAAAATGTGGAGCCAAATTAAAATGAATTGATCACCAGAGTACAATCACAGGTTAGAATCAAAATGTCCATCATTGTGTTTTCATTATGCCAAGCTTCTACTTAAATTAACTACTTATTTTTAATCTCTTGTCTCATCTCCTCTCAGGTTGGCAGAGTGTGTGTGGAAAACTGCCAACAGTTTGATGGCTTCGGGGTCACATACCGGCTCGAGGTGCCAGATAGGAACGTGTCCTCTGATGTGCAGTCCTGCTACACAGCTGTAGGCATCACCCAGGCCCCGGACGAGATGTGGGGACTGCTGTATGTGAACGACTCGGAGGCTCTGCGCAGGCCGGAGTGCCAGGACCTGCTGTACCTTGTTGTAGCCCAGGAGGAGCACACACAGCTGGAGGCCAGCACACAGATACACATCATACTAGATGGTGAAGGTGAGGCCGTAGCTGTAAGAAAAGGTTTAATCCTCACATCATAATGTAAACTGAGCTAATCTTTAGTCTGCATTATTGAACGACACACAGGATGTTTTTAGAGGCTGAAGTTGTTTCAGTTTTCTCTGGATACAGTGATCACTTGCTGCTATTTAGGACACAGTTTGTGTCTCATTTCCTAACTAATTCAACACCACCACAGGCACACATGTGCAGACTCTTTTCAACAGTTTTCCCTTCTCCCAAATGTCTTTTAAAGATCTGGTTATGTGTGTTTTTGGCACTTGTTCTATGTAGCAAACAAGGCCAGCCAGGAGAGCCAGCAGTTCCCGTCCTGTGCTGAACACAGACAGCGAGTAGACTGTGAGTCTGTCCGAGGCCTGGGGGCGACGACAGGAAGATGCCAGTGGAGGCAAGGCAATGAGAAAGGTACACTGTGTGTAAGGAACGCTTCATATAAACACATATAAGATGTGTTTTCATCATCGTCAGTCATCATCATTCAACATTTTAACCCCACTGTATCATGTCCATATTAATTAAGAAACTGCAGAGTCATTTAATTAGAACCAAATGTGATGGTTTCCACTGAGAACATATTTCCTCAATAGTGGTAATGGAACAAATTAAAGGACCAAATCAGACATGTGTTTCCTTCCCACTAACATCCTTTTCAGCAACAAGAGTCATGGAAAATGTGGTCTTGATTTTGATAAATACAAGCACTAACAATGTGATATGATCATGGATGGATTACTGAACGGATCAACCAGCCACAGGCCCCGGCCTGCAAAAAGAGACTCAAACTCACAACACATAGACACACAGAACGGATAGGGCCAAGACAGCTGCAAAGAGACTACAAAGAGACTCCCGGCGGCTATAAAAAGGGGAAATACAACAACAAAGAGACACTTAGTTACTATAAAGAGACAGAAAGCAAATATGTGAGACTCAAAATTACTACAAAGAGACAAAACAAAATTACTTAACAATTACACAATTACAGATATGCAAAATGCCTTCAGGTGGTGGAACCCCATGCACATGATGGCTAAAGAAAGTCACCTTAGGAGGTTATCGTTTTTTAAGCTGCTCACTTTTTTTCTTTTAAGACTTAAACTCAAGATAATATCAAGACAATATGGGCAAACTTCAGCATGTGCTGGTCATCTGGTAATGTTTTTTTCCGCTTAAGTTTTCCTCTCCTTTGTGTTTACGTTCCAGGAATATCAGAAAACTACTCGACCTGCTCCCCTGACCTGCGGACTTGTCCAGATAGCTTTTGTGACGCAGTTGAAAGCAAAGATACGTCAATATGTCCACAAGACTGTACCAGTAAGAAACACACTCACAAATTTAAAGATATAAAACACATTCAGTGTCACGTATAAATCTGTAAATAAGACTTGCTTGCTTGTCTCCGAAGGGGAAAGTGTTACGGGAGGTCATGAACGAGGCCTGAGGAATGGGATTCAGGCCGGTTATGGCACCTGCTACTGTCTCTACGGGAGGTGCTTCTGTGAGAAGGAAGATGTTGAAGGTGAGTTGTCCAAAATCATACCAAACATAAAATACTGCTTCCAAGAGGTCCTAATTCATGTCAGCTCAAGAATGAACCAGAGATGGATGGCTGCTTTAATGAAAAAAATGACTGTATTGTGCAACAAACTCTCCTCCAGAGCCGCTTTGTGACGACATGTGTAAGACCATCATTGCCACGGCTCTGCTGCTCTCCTTCATCGTCTCCATCCTCCTGTCCTCATACTTCATCCACCGCTACCACAAGAACTCCCCGAAACCCCCGATCGCCTCTGCTGAGATGACTTTCCGCCGGCCAGCTCAGGCTTACCCCATCAGCTTCCCTGCTAACAACCTACGCCGCGGTTCACAGGAATCCATAGAGACCGACACCTTTAAAATACCTGTACGCTGCTTCTTTCCACTTGAAACAAGTTTTTATCTGTAGTGTATGTTGAACTGGGTAAGAAGTGGAAAATATTCATGTGTTTTTCAACAGGAGGATCCAAAGTGGGAGTTTCCTCGTAAAAATCTTGTACTTGGCAAGACGTTGGGAGAAGGGGAGTTTGGGAAAGTTGTCAAGGCAACAGCATTCAGGCTGAAAGGAAAAGCTGGTTACACCACTGTGGCTGTGAAAATGCTTAAAGGTAAGACAAGCCAGAGCCCAGACGAGCAGGAGAATTAACGGTGACATATGAGAAGTGAAGTCTGAAGAGATGAATGGTTTCTTCATTACAATGCCTTCTTTCCCTCCATAATAGAAAACGCCTCCCATAGTGAGCTGCGGGACCTGCTGTCAGAATTCACTTTACTGAAGCAGGTCAACCACCCGCACGTCATAAAGATGTACGGAGCGTGCAGTCAGGACGGTAAGGCCTCCGTCCTCCTGCTGGCGTCTCTCAGGGCATGTGTGTTGCACATGGACTCTAAGTGCTACATTTCTCTCAATAGGTCCATTGTATCTGATCGTGGAGTATGCCAAGTATGGGTCGCTCCGCAACTTCCTGCGTGAGAGTCGGAAAGTTGGCCCGAGCTACATGGGCAGGGACGCCAACCGAAACTCCAGCTACCTGGAGAATCCAGATGACAGGGCGCTCACCATGGGCGACCTGATCTCCTTTGCATGGCAGATCTCCAGAGGCATGCAGTACCTGGCAGAAATGAAGGTATTTCACAAGTTGGAAAAGAGTTGCACATTTCTTTGCTGCTGGAATTTTGCAGTTAAAACATCTGAAGTAGTTTAAATTGTTCAGCAGTTATCTGGGCTTTTCACACTGATTACTGTTAGATGAAACTGCTGAAAGAATATGAAGATTCAGCTGAAGTTCAAGCATTGTAAGGAGTTGAAGTGTCAGCTAAAGTCTACAGGCTAACTTAAAATGTTAGATGAATATAGTTGAAATGTCAGTTGAGTGTCATTTGGTTATTATTAAGCACTGACCGGCTCTTTAATTAAGTATTTTGGTCCGACAGCTTGTTCACAGGGACCTTGCAGCGCGAAATGTCCTCGTCGCTGAGGGACGAAAGATGAAGATCTCAGACTTTGGCCTCTCCAGAGACGTGTATGAAGAGGACTCATATGTTAAGAGAAGCAAGGTAAAGAAAATATCTAATTTTGGTGTATTTACAACAAAGTTTTCAATAAAAGTAATACAAATTAACAAGGTCTTGCTCTGTTTTCCAGGGCCGTATACCTGTTAAATGGATGGCAATAGAGTCCTTGTTTGATCACATTTACACAACACAAAGCGACGTGTGAGTACAATCATCACCTAAAGGAAACAGTTGGTCATCGGGTTAAATGGTTATTGGGAATACATTGAATAAATATATGGTGGTTATGATCAGCACTGATGTTTCAAAGATTGAACTTAATGAAAGTGGAAAACATGTTAATATATAAACTTTTAAAGCAGTTTTAAAGGAGGTTTTTAATCTGACATTGAAATATTCTTATGAGCTCCTGTGTTTTCTTCCAGCTGGTCATTTGGTGTGCTGTTGTGGGAGATAGTGACACTGGGAGGAAATCCATACCCAGGCATCGCTCCTGAACGCCTCTTTAACCTGCTAAAGACCGGCTACAGGATGGAGCGACCAGAGAACTGCTCGGAGGAAATGTGAGCTCCACTCTGTTACTCTGCAGCATCTCCTCATCTCTGCTGAGTGCAATAACTCCCCCTCCACCACATGAGACAAGTCATGGAAAAAGACTGTTGGGAGTATTAAATGATACTTATTCTCACCCACTGTGAAACTTTTCCCTCTGCAGGTATAACCTCATGCTTCGATGCTGGAAACAAGAACCAGACAAGAGGCAGACATTCTCAGACATCAGCAAAGAACTGGAAAAGATGATGGTGAAAAGTCGGGTATGGTGAAGCCATACAATACATTATAATAACTTATTCATATTGAGGGGGAAGTGAGGGGAAGCTATTAATCAGCCTTTTTCCATGCATTACTGGCACAATTTTGACTACACTTTGGTGATGCATCATTCCATCTGGCAGTCAGAAGTTTTTTGCTTTCCACTCTTTTTAGATTTGCAGCCCCAGAATGAGCAGTTTATAGTCACATACACATATGCTGTGTTGTGCTGCTTCACTGTATGATCTGTCACTCTTCCCAAATGCTTTAGATACCATAATTAGTGTTTGAAGAGCAATCCTAAAATGTGGCCTTGGGCAGAGTAATCACAGAGCATAGCAGTCAGGCTCCTGCTGCTGAAGTGAGGCTAAATATAGAGCGTTTAAGGACAAGGGAATGCAGGCATCCCAGAATACAGCAGCCCACTTCTTCCCTGTTATCAGAAAGGAGGTTCTGTGCGTGTCACTTGAGGTAATAGGTAGAAAATGATTTGCACACGTTTAATTTCATGTCAGTAGACGTCACTGCACTGCATTTAGCATGGGCCCACTTAGCCTCAGTGACCCCTCGCCTCAGTAATCACCCTAATCACATCTTCATCTGCTCTTGTCAGGATTACCTGGACCTGGCGGCGTCCACGCCAGCCGACGCCCTGCTGTATGACGACGCCCTCTCTGAAGAGGACACACCACTAGTGGACTGTAATAACGCCCCTCTCCCTCGAACCCTCCCCTCCACATGGATTGAAAACAAGCTCTATGGTAGAATCTCCCATGCATTTACTAGATTTTAGAAACAGGACACACAACACAAGCTCTCTTTTTTGGCAAGTTGTGATTGGCTTTTTCCGTAGTCCAGTGTGTGTGACTGTGATCTAGGCATGCCTTTTGCTGATTAATGCTGACATATCTCCCATTTCATCGTAAATGAGAGGCTCAGTGAAAAAAAAGATCTTGTGACTTTTTTGTTTTACTTGGACCTGCTTCTAATGTACATGAATGCTGACCAAACATTTGTAAATATTGAATATACCCTTCATTTTAATTTATCCGGCACTGCTCATATTCATGCATCGTCCACATTTTATAAAATTTAATTTGTAGTTTCTCACTCCATCACAAATCCATCATTGTCATCATTCCATTATTTGTTTGCATTGGAAGAAACAGTGTGTAACATTTGAAACAGGTCCTTGCTGAATCAATCACTCACTGTGTTTTTTAAATTCCAGATTGTCTTAAATTTCCTGACTTTATAATGTATATTAGCTGTTGATCTATATTGATTTCACAATGCTGAACAGAAAAACAGTAAGGCTTTTGAAGGCAGCTCTCATGTGACGTAAATTAAAAGTAAAGAATTTGTTGTCAATCTGCATTTCTGAGCAGTTACAGGAAGGCAGCCATAGGTCAAATATACAGGCATTACAAAGAACTCAATAAATAATAAATAATCCAATCTTTCACTTTATGTAACATAGTCGAAGTCATACCTTTACACCTGTGAGAGTCAAATCAGGACTTGTTTCAGAGACAGGCACTAGAGAGTTTGATTTAAGAGCCTTACTGTCTGCACGCTGTTTATCTTTCACTGAGTGTAGAAAAATGATATGTTCTCGTTTTTAGGCATGTCATACCCGAACTGGCCCGAGAAGAGCCCGGTACCGCTCAACAGACATGATGCCACTAATCCAGTCTTTACAAGATATGCCAATGATAGTGTTTATGCAAACTGGATGGCTTTGCCTTCACCCGCTAAAGCTGTGGACAAGCTCGATAGCTAAAGACAAACCAACACTGTAGAAAAGATGACTAATTGGTAGATGTGTATATTTCTATAAGACTGTACATATACGATCTGATGCTAAAGTTGGTTCCCTTTTATTTCTGTTGCACGGGTATTTTCAGCGTTTAAAACTGGGGTCTTATTGCTGCAAAAACGGCAGGATTAATGTAGACTACGCTTCATTCAGCTCTTCAGTATGTTAATTATTACCTCACGGGTCATGTTGGCCAAGTTGTATCACTGCATGACTATTGTACCAGATTGTATGCCAGTGTCAATGTCTTTTAAGTGCCTGTGCCGCTTCTACAATAGCCTCCAATTATTAATGTGCGACTGTGAAGATCTTGTTCCAGCCCAGGAATTAAAGGGGACGTCTTTACCATCACCTGCTGTAGACAGCTGGGATTGAGTGGACAAAAGCAAAATGCTGAACTTGTTCTGAAGTGTAAAGTTTCTACTTTAGAGGATTGTGCTCCTCAGAAATGTCAAAGACCCATTTTGTGTTTCTCCCACAAGATGTTTCGAAGCTGTTCTTGCCAAAGAAAAGTAACACAGACATGATCAGTGAACAGTTTTCTTGCTTTTGTTCTTGTTTTTTTGTTGTTTTTTTTTACATGAGAAATATCAGCTAGTGAGTGCTACTCCAGTGTAAGGACATGAGACTTAATGTAGATTGTTACCATGTCCTGTGTCAGACTACAGTTCACTTTTTGATTCACTGTAATGGCAATCTTTGTGGATTGATTATGTATGATTATGTAAACTGATGTGTTATCATTGTTATGTTGTTATTATTTGATTAAGTTTCAATTAATAATAAACGTTTAAAATGTGCAGTATGTCTATTCACCTCATGTCTCTGAAATAGGAACATAACATTTTGTGAAACTTAAGATGAAGTTTTGAACAACAAAATAATGTTTAGGCATCACTATTTGTATAATACATAAGTTCTATGATTAAGGATTCTGATAAGGTTAAAACTAAGAAATACTATTCGTCACCCTTTATCTCTTCTATTATCATTAACTTTTACTATCTGAAAGAGGTCAAATTTCACAGTTCTGAATTAAGCTGGTTCATTTGTAACTAAAACACAATACAGACTCTGTCAGAGAAGAAAGCAAAAATAAAGAAAGTATTGATTGATTAAAAAAACCCTGTGCTGTGACACTGGTGACCAGTGCATGTTGTCTGTGTAGTCTCCACATAATGTGTACTGGGATAGGCTCCAGACTCCTGCCACCCTTAATGGGAATTAATGAAGGAAATTAATAAATGACTAAAAATAGAAACGCATGGGAACATTTCCTGGTTTACTTCTTGTGATAACAGATCCATGTTTGAACCATTAAACAAGTGATCTGTTTCCAGTAACAGCCCACTTCAGAGATAATTCAATTAAGAGTTGTCTGTTCCTTCATCATCACAGTTAAGAGGCTTGTTTTACCACGTAGTACAGGTACATACAAAACAGGACTAAGAAGACGTTAAATAATAAAGCTTTTTTCTTTAAACATATTGAATTTTGTTCATATTCACTGTGCATGCACTAATAAAAAATGTGGCATAAAGCGATAATGCATTCGCGGTCTAAATAATAATAATAAATAATACTAATAATGAGGTTTACTGCCAATTAAAGGTTATTATTATGAACAAGCAGCTTCAGCGTGTTTGATGACGACACATGTTAGCGAAGCTCCCATTGGTTAGTTGTTGACCGGAAGTAGACTACGACCCACTCTTTTCTCTTTGCTCCGTGGCATTTTGCAACACAGGCTGCCTGCTGCAGCTGGTTTTATACTAAACTCTCAGCTACGCGCACAGGCAGGGATGGAAAAAGGCGGAATTAGGTGAGTAGTTGGTTTTACACTTTTATAACTGCTGAGCCGACTCTCTAACGGATATAAAATAACGCGAAAGCGCAGCGAAGCTCCGACCGTCGCTAAGCTGAGTACAGGACGGCATCAATATCCGGTTTCGTCTTTTCAAAGTAAGTTTACACGTTATGCATGGTATCACAGTTTCCAGAGGGACATAACGTGCTGAAACCTGGACAAACAGTTTAATAGAGTGGTGTGTTTAGTAGCTCCACGTCAGCTTAAAAAAATGCTAGCGAGAACAGCTCATTTCTTGTCATGACACAATTTGAATGCTAATTACAACTCGCTGTAAAGTTTCAAGACAGCAGGCCAAGAAGAGGGTTTTTTTTCCAAATAAAACGCAAGAGTAACTAAGACAATTTTAATGACATGTTGAGAAGTATACGGTATGTCATTGTAAACAGCCTACGTTTGCCCACTAAAGTAATGTAATTATTTAGCAACCATTAAGTCACATACACATAATTTACAAGTCCCTGTTGATTTATGAGTGTGTAGTCTTTATGAGTTTCCTGCCATCAAGACACCAGTTCAGACATGAGATGTCCTCATACTAATACTATGATTTTAATGTGAAACCGGTTCTTTGGGTTCTTGCATGTCCTGTGTTGCATTTATCCTTATCCTAGTCCTTGGCAGCTACAAAGAACACATGGCTAAGTTAAATTAGAGACACTATAAGTAAAGCATTGACTATTACCTTAACGTAAGGACTGCCTTACACTCCAACCAAGATGTATGTTGAGAGAGCAGATCTACCAACTGATATGTTTGACTTTAAAAGTGATAAAAACGCAGTCACTGACATTACAAAGCAGAAATACCCCTAAGTAGTGCAGTATGAGAATAGCACTCAACATAGGCTTTTTTGTTTTTCTCATTATTGAACTCGACTGAACTTTACACTCTGCTTTCAGATTAGTGTCAGTCTCTGTTTGCATGGCCATACTCAAACATGTTGCAAAATGTGACTTCCCTTTTGAAGTCCCGAATGGGCTTTTAAATTCTGCCCAACAAGCATTTTTCAGCGTATTTCTTTTGGCCATTAGTTCCTGTTTTTTTCACTGGTTAAGACTTAGTCATCAGAAGGACCTTTCTGAATATTTTTTATGTAATCAGTTGTGATCTTCACAATGTCTCATGTCCTGTTTCATAGTAAGGATTTACTTTTGTCCTATGCAAAAATGTACCTGCTGGATGTCTGTCCAGTGTGGCATTAAACTTTTTTTCAGAGAGAAACATAAAGTAGAAATGATTAGTAAACAGTGTGCACTTTGGACAAGAAAAAGGAAGTGTTTTGGAAAAAAGTGTTTCCATCAAGCAATAAAAAACTATTTGCCAACACAGTAATTTAAAAAAAAACATTGGAACAGTGGTTTCCAGCTCGGACCCTTTGGACTCAGGTCCCTGCTGGTTTTCATTATAGCCGTCTTGGTTCTGATTTACACCTGTGGGCCCAGGTGAAGACTGTGTGTCAGGATAGAAAAACAGCATTACTTTGTTGGCTCAGGGCTGAAGCTGTAGGTTTCATTGTGTGACCTTCAAGAAACAATAGTGTGTGGAATGTGGTGAATAAACTGAGGTGTAAAGGCTCCACAAGGCTTGATACTGTGTCAGTCCTTGTTTGAGATCTGTTATAATATAAGTCACACAATAATCAGGAAGAACCCTTGAATACTGTAGTTTAAAAAAAATATATGTTGTTTCCCCACATTATACCTTTCAATACATAAAATACCGACCTGTATACAGTTTATTACATCGCTGTGGACGGTGTTGTGCTTTTATTTTGAAAAGGAGGCAGGAAGTCCCTGTGTAGTAGCGTGCTGCTGACTTTAACCACCAGTTTTCCTCTGCTGTTGTTTAGCTGAGAGCTAGTCGCCGTGTGCTAGCTCTCCAGGTGAAGCTTATTCCTCCTGCTGTTTTTTCAGGTGTAGATTAAATCTTTAAGATGTAAAATCTTCATAGAAGTTGGACACACGTTGAATAGGTTCTTACAGAAAAATGTTTTATTCATTGACTGAGTGGAATTTTTACTGGCAGGTTGGTGGATTACTAAGGTTGCTTGAATGATAGCACAGTGTGTATTATCAGGTGTCATTATCTGATTATCTGGTAATAATCCCCAATGTTTTAATCTGGACCAGTAAATCTATTGTTGTCTTATTGTGGATTTCTGTTAAGGTGATCATCGCATGGATTTACACAGGACAAATGTATGAAGACACTTAAAGGTTGGAGCCAAGAAAAATGACATCCAGGCCCTCTCAACCCTCTAAGATGATGTGCAGAAGCACATTATAAGTAATGTGATCAGAGGGGAAAGGGAATGCAGACTTGCCAGCTATAGCTTGTATGCGAGCGTGATGCCCAGGCGGGGGTTGACGCTCCAGGGCCGGGTCCGCTGGCTCTTCCTGAGCCTCTTCCTGCTGCTGGTGCTGCTGCTGTTCGCGTACCTGCTGGAATGCACCCCTCCAGCAGACGTCAGCCTGGCCCTGCCCGGCATAGCAGGGGAGACCTACGGGAAGGAGTACTACCAGACCCTGCTGCAGGAACAGGAGGAGCGCCATCTAAGCCGTGCGGCCAGTCTCAAGCGCCAGATTGCCCAGCTCAAGCAGGAGCTGCAGGAAATGGGTGAGAAGCTGAAGCTACTGCAGGACAAGAAGGAGCTCCCGGGGGTGCAGGGCCTGGCCGAGACTAAAGACCAGGAGCCGGGAGATCTGCTGGAGTACCTGCACTCTCAGATCGACAAGGCTGAGGTCAACACAGGGGCTCGCCTCCCCAGCGAGTACGCCCTGGTGCCCTTTGAGAGTTTCACCTCGTCCAAGGTGTACCAGCTGGAGATGGGGCTGACGCGGCACCCAGAGGAGAAGCCGGTCCGCAAAGACCGCAGGGACGAGCTGGTGGAGGTCATAGAGGCGGCGCTGGACATCATCAACAACCCCGATGAGGAGGACGGTGTAGAGGAAGACATGCCGATGCAGAGACAAACCTACATAGAGAGTCACTTTGCTGAAGGTGAGAGCTGCTCTGCTTGATCACTGATAACTGTCACCGATCTGTTTTCTCACTATTGTTTTCATATTTCACAGGACTGTACAGGACCGAGCGAGACAAGGGGACGCTCTACGAGCTCTTCTTTGCCAAAGAAGATTCCAGCAGCTTCCGTCATGTTACTCTCTTCAGACCTTTTGGTCCTTTGATGAAAGTCAGGAGCACATCTGTAGAAACATCTGGAATGATCATTAACATCATTGTGCCGCTGGCGGGCCGAGTAGAAACATTCTCACAGTTCTTACACAACTTCAGGTGAGAATGAAGCAGAAACTGTTTGTGTCTGTTAGACATGATCCAGCACGCTCACTTCAAACATGCATCCGATCGACACAATACCTGGGTTTGCCATCATTGTTGTGCAATAGCAACATCTGTGCTCATGTAATTAATATGAAAAAAATCCCAATATGTTTTCAGGGAGGTGTGCATACAGCAGGACAGACGAGTCCATCTCACAGTGGTTTATTTTGGGCAGGAAGGTCTACAGGATGTGAAGTCTTCTTTGGAGAAAACATCAAGGTACGCCTTTCACTGAGAAAGCACTTTTGATGTGCCTGTGCTAGTTTTGTGTGTCGTGGGAATTTAAATCTCCTATAATTGTTGTTCTCAGGGAGGAGAGTTTCTCCAATTACACTCTGATCCCAGTGGACGAGGAGTTCTCTCGAGGTCGGGGTCTGGATATCGGGGCCCACGCCTGGAAGAAGGGCGACGTCTTAATGTTTTTTTGTGACGTTGACATTCATTTTACACTCGAGTTCCTTAACACATGTCGTCTCCACGCTGCCCCAAGTAGGTTTTTTAAATGTTATTGCTCAGATTTGTTGTATTAAAATCCTTTTTGTGCTTTTGTTAAGTTCCACTTGACTGTGTGTTTTGTAGATAAAAAAGTGTTTTATCCAGTGGTGTTCAGTCTGTACAATCCCGCCATAGTCTATGGAAATTTGGAGCTGGCTCCACCCACTGAACTCCAACTGGTAAGGACTTCATATTTATCTCTCATTTCTGTCTCTCTGTTCTTTAAAGATCCACTCTGTACATGTTTTAAGACATAAAAACAGGCTGTTCTGAATGAGAATTTGCCTCTGATGTGGACCTCCCACAAAACATGTTTAACTACCTGCATTGACTTGTTTCCCTGCATCGGAAAATATGCAAATATGGTTCATTTCTTGTTTGACTACTGAACAGAGGAGGGCTCTACCTCACTGAAAAGTCACTTCTCACTATGTGTGCACTTACCTTTATTTTTGAGTGGAAAAGAACTTAAATTTATGTACATTTATACTTGAAACATTTGATGATCACTTGTGTTTGTTGTGAATGAAAATCTCTTTTCAAATAGATTCACAAAAAAGATGCTGGATTCTGGAGAGATTTTGGTTTTGGAATGACGTGTCAGTATCGCTCAGATTTCCTAAATATTGGTAAGCACTGATCACTTCCTGTTATTAATATTCATTTTGCTCACTAACGCTGACTAACACTTCTCGAACGCGTTTCATTCCTCCAGGTGGGTTCGACCTCGAGGTCAAAGGCTGGGGCGTGGAAGACGTCCACTTGTACAGGAAGTATCTCCGGGGCGACATGATAGTGATCCGGACGCCGGTGTCCGGACTTTTCCACCTGTGGCATGAGAAGCAGTGTGCGGACGAGCTGACGCCGGAGCAGTACCGCATGTGCATCCAGTCCAAAGCAATGAACGAGGCGTCCCACTCTCACCTGGGCATGCTGGTTTTCCGCGACGAGATCGAGACTCACCTCCGTAAGCAGGCCTTCAAGACCCAGAGCAAAACAGAGGAGTGAGTGAGCCTCCACACACACATCACCATTCCGACGTCAAGACTGAGGTGCCGACATTATTATCGCACTACAGCAAAGACATGTTTACATGGATCCCTCTGCATTTCACCGCACAGCTGTAGACAAATGAATGTACAAAAACGAGCATTGATCAATGTGAAACTTCACAACATGGTACAGCAGCACTATCAAACAGTTAAACAAGCAAATGAATAATATCTAACCTGCTGAAGGAGAACTAACAAGCGATAGGTCCTTTGGATGTAGGTTGACATTGTATTTTACATTATAACATAATTTCAATAAGCATGCCGTTATAATCCGGGGAAACATAACTTCTCATTTAGTCATTATACTTGCTTCAAACAGCAACCAGTTTCTTCACCATTTCTTCTACTTAAAGGAAAACTTCAGTGTTTTTCAACCTGCACCCTTTTCCCAGGTTTTTGTGTCTAATGGGGGCAACACTTTTTGAAACCGGTCCAGTGTTAAGTGAGAGTGCTGCAGCAGCGCCTGGGCAGCTGACCAATGCACACAACAATGCACGTCCAGTGAAAGTACCTGTTCCTGCAGCTGATAGTCTCAGGTTTTATTAGTGATCGAGAGATAGACAAGTCTCTAATATCCAGTGAGAGGTGACCTGTTGCCAGAAGTGAACAGCGGAAACATGAATGAGAGTTAATGGGAAGACTTTGTCATTCTGGAGTACAGAGAGCGTAGTTTAGTTTTATATAAGAGATCATACTCCGCTCAACAGTAGTTTTTCTTACTCGGATTAGAACTAAGAATGAAGAAACATATTGTAATATTATCTCATTTCATCTACACAGTGTTCAGACTCGGTAAAAACAGATAATAAATCTGTTGTGCTGACGCTGAACACTGTTTATGCCCACACAGAAATATGATCACAAATCAATAAGTGAGTTGATAAACAATCAGGCCGAGAAGAAGAATTGAAACTGGAATCAGTATCAATAAAAATGTAATCAATTTATCAAAAAGATTCTCAATAAAAACCAGTGGTTTAATGTAGATATAATGTTTTCAGCTACCTGACATCAGTACACATGAAAGCATGGCAGGATAACGGCAAAAAAAAAATCCATAAATAAGCCAGTAGTGGGTTCAAAATATCAAAAGATTCGTGACTGAATATAAAATGTCTTTAAAGATAAATTGTCCCAGAATATTACACTGCAGCCTGTTTAGCAGCTGCCAGCAGCAATGGACTAATTTCATAAAAAGTTGTCCCCGTTACACACAGAAACATGGGGGGAAACAGCCTCCAGGTTAAACTACCTTTCACTGCTGAGTGTGAACTCAGCCAGTAGATTTCAGCTGTTTCAGGTGATTTCTGCATCCCAAAAAACTATCAAACAGCTGTAAATGTGTTAACAGAGAGAAAGCAGTTATAAAAGGGTAACAGGTAACCATTCTGTAAGTATTTATTTAGCGTTAACGATAGGAAAAATAAGAAGTTGCACTTTGTTAAAAACAGAAGTTAGAAAATGCGAGTTGAGCCCACGAGAAGCGGTACATTTCTACTGACTCCCAGCTGTCTGCAATCTGAGGATGGAATTTACAATCTTTGCTTTTACAATATATTGGCGATGTGTTTGGAGTTGTTCTGTTGGTATTATATTTATAGATTGTTTCAGACTGGTATTGTGGTAAAAAAGGGAATTTTTGTGTGTTTTATGTGACCATCAGTCACTACCTTCCAGGTGATCAGTTAACAGAGAAGCATGCTGATTCAATAGTTAAAGAGCCAGGAACAAAGATGTGCTTATAGCATGCAGCGCTACGATATCAGGTCTATGTGGACCAGTATTATTGTCTAAATAACAATATTAATAAGATTTCTGCCCAGTGAGAACGACTCGCATTATGATTCCTCATACTGGACTGAGTTTGAATGTCACAGCCACTCTTGTAAATACTTTTCTAATCTTTCTTTGTTTCATACTTGTTGAATACTTTTGTCGTATGTGCCTACATGCTTAAGGTGACATGAAATGTTTTTCTGAAATGTTATTCCATCTCATAATGAGAGGATGTTACAGCTGAACTGGATAGACGGAGGCGTAATGTTAATGAGTACAGCTGTTAAAACCCAACAGAGCAGGCAAGAAGTGCTTTATTTTTCTCACAATGAAAGCAGTTTACTCTTGCATCTCATCCTGTACTGTAATTCTTTTTATCAGTGTTTTTGCTAATATTCCAGCTTTTTGTACATAGTCTTGCGGGAGAAATGTTACATGTCCTCCTCTCAGCATTTCACAACAGTTCAAACATACAGAAGCTGTGCAAGGAAATGATTTATTTTGAAATTTTGGCTATTAAATAAAACATACAGAAGGCTGCATTCGCTGCTGCTAAGTCAAAGTCATTTCTTCATATGATTCGATGATACAGGTTTCTTGTAAACTTGACCAGTTCTATAATTTATACTATAAAAATGTAATATCAAACATGTCAAGTGTTTTTGAATCTACAAGCTCATTTGTATTCTTAATTTAAGACAAATGGCATAATACAATTGTATTATTCATCTGTATACAGTAAACTACATGAATAGAAAATAAAAGAAAAAAAATAGAAAAATCAAAAATCCAGGAAAACAACATGAGATAAATCAAATGGTAAGTATGAACAGGTTTATATCATGGTGTTAATGTGCCAGCTGCTCTGGATGGACGCCCATGGTCTTGTAGATCTCTTTGAGAATGAGCAGAGCTGTGTCTTCAGACGTCCTGCAGAACAACACAAGAGTTAATAAAAATCATTTACCTTCTTTTCTGACAGGTCGCTACCACAGGTGGAAATAATCAGATGATGACTGAATTCTGTTCAGCTGCTTGGAAAAAGCTTAATATTAACAGTTTTAGGAATATACTTGAATTTGAATATACTCCTAGAAAAATGTTTGATGGTTGATCATAATCTGGTGCTTCATCTACAATCATTCATGTAAACCAGAAATCTTTCAATATCTAAAATGAAAACATTCCTGTCCTCGAGCTAAGCTAGCCGTCAGCTCTGGAAATGAACAGGCATTAAAAAATAATGATCAAAACATTTGGTCAAATTAAATCTCAATATACCCTGATTGCTGTAGAAATAACTGTTGAAACTATGTATTTTGTTTGAAAAAGTATCTAATTCATTTTCAATTGAATGTTTTGCTTCTTGTTAATATAGTAGTTGGTGGAAGGGCTGAAGTTCAAACACCACAGTTCATGTGAAGGTGCAGTGGTGCAAAGCTTGGACAAAAAGAAGCTCTCTGTACCAGTAGCAGAGGTGACTCTGGAGGGCAAACAGGTACTCGTTGAAACTCTCGATGGGTTTCTCCTGCAGGACGTAGTCGATGCGATTCCCTCCGTTCAGCATCCCCACCTTCACCTGAGGCTCCTCTTCTTTCATCAGCTCGAGGCTCTCTGGGATCTTTTGCTCTGTGGGCGACCAGGAAGGAGTAAGAAACCTCTCACTGTGCAGAAACAGCTCGACTGAAGAGTCACAAACAAAGAAACTCACCCTCCTGCGCTCGCTTCTCCTGCTCTTCGATCTGATTGGCTACGATGGCCAGCTCCGCCTGAAGCTGCGCGGTGGAGGTGTGAGCGCGGGCGAAATCATTGAGCGTCTGCCAGGCGCTCCGCAGGGAGCTGATGAAGCCCTGCTTCAGGTCGGAGCCCATCCTGGTGAGACTCTCCTTCAGCTCTGAAACACAAATCACTGTTTGTCTGCATGTGGGGGTGATGCAGGTTTCCGACACATATCCTCACAGAGAAACGCAGGTTTCACTTGACTAATTATTATCTTACACTTCCTGCAAAAGCAGGAGAAAATCACTGCTCTGTGAGTTTATTATGCTACAGCACTTGAATGTAAGAATAGAGTCTTTGTATTCTGTCACCACCACACAAATCAGGGCGCTCCACCCATGAGGAGCAGAAGAGCTGAATGCAGTAAGACTAAACAACCAGGCGTCGGCTCCCATGAAGACATGTTATTATGTCAGGATGTATTCATGCAGGCATACCGAGATGAAGCCTCTTCCTCCCTTTGTGATGTGGGACCAGAACCGGCTTCAGGTCCATGTCTGGGATTATCATGGGCTCAATCCTGTACGCCACCGGGTCCAGCTGAAAGAACCATGTGTGTCATTTATGAAGCATCAGACAGTAATGTACAAAAGGACTCAGCTCCACCGCTTTCGTCACATCTGGTTCTATTTTTAGACGCTTAGTTTGTATTTTCATACTGATTAACTAAAGAATGAATGTCCAATCCTGAAGCCTTTCATCACATCTAAATCTACAGCAATTAATGTTTATTGTCACTTTGTGTTGCGATTATTTAATTTCTGCTAATTTCCAGAGTAAGGCATCAGCAGAGGATTTATACAGACAGCTTCTAGCTCAGCTCGTCTGGTGTGAGATGCCAGGACACGATAGAAAAATATGATGGATTAGTTTAATTTCACATATTAAAATATTTTTGATTTATATGAGTGATAGTGTCAATGAAACACTAAATTATGTTAAAAAATACGGCATTCTTCACAAAGTATATTTAAATTCAATCTTGAAAACATAATGGTTGAAATTAAGCATTTTCCAAACTCTAAATACTTGGTACAAACCATATACTATGTATAGACTTGCGATCAAAAACAATAAAGGGTGCTTTGACTCAAATCACCTCGATAAACATTAATATGCAGATATCTGCAGGCAATGGGACAACGTTCAGGTAACGACAGAGTTTTGTTGCTGTTGGTAGTCTGAGAAGTGTTGACCAATCGGGTTTGAACAGGATTTGGTTGTATGCAGGTAAACAGTCCACGTGGAAAGCAAACAATGACTGAAATGCAAACTCTGAACCCGTCAGCTATCATCATTATTTTGCCTTTTATAGCTTAAACTGGCTACTCGTGGACTAACCTGGCTGCAGACAATCTCTCAACACTATTCTTGCATCTTAAGTTGTTAATCAGACTGTAAACAATGAGCAGCACACAGAAGAAGTCTTTGCCTGGATGTCTTGTTATCCAGCTACACCAGAACCCCACAAATATTGTCGATGCCCCCAGAAACTCGATCGTCATCAGACCAATATCCGATGCGTTCTCAGCTCATGTCAGCAAATAACTTTCAAGCATCAGTGGCTTAATTAGCAGTATTTCCCTGAGGACATACAGTGTGGGAGAGCTGCTTACCGGGTGGTAAATATTGAAAAATCCTTTGCAGGTGGGCAGCTGGTACATCTCTCCAATCTTTTCTAGCCCTCGCACCGTCAGGAACATGCCGATTGGAGACCCCAGGGCAAAGAAATTCATTGGCTCAAAGTCCAGAGCGTGGTAGACCACCGACACCTGCAGAACAAAACAATTACAAAGTCATTATTAAATTATATGTTCAGAATCCGCTTTGATATTTCCCCTTATTTACCTGTCCAGTGCCAACTTCAAAGTAGTTGTAGTCGACGTGGACGGAGACGGTGTTGCCCACTGGAAGCTTCTTCACAGAGGGATCAGGAGGAGCTTCAGCTGCCGGTGGGGGCGCCGCCACCGGACCGACCTCTTTGGCCTCCGCTTTCTTCTCCTGTGCAGCCTGACGTGCAGCCTGCGCACATCAAACCAGGACAGACACACAAAAGAGTTTTCACTTCATGTCTTAATCATTGCCGTGGGGTTTGGAAGTCTCACAGGTTTCTCCAGTGACAAACCAACCTGCTTATTCACTCGTTCTTTGACAAACTTGGCGATCTTTTTCCTGGGACCCAGTGGGATTCCCATCTCCTTCAGGTCTTCCACAGTGCACATGAGCTGTAAGAGCAACAGAAAAGGACTCCAACAGGTGAGTCACAGCCACCATCATATTATAAGAATGATAGGTTAAGAATAACATCACATCTATTTTTCATATACACCCTTTTTTTTACAATGCTGTTTTTTAATAGACCACAAACCCACCGGGATTTACTAATCTGAGGTAACACTTTTGACTTCATAACAATGAAAGCAGGCTGTGATTCTTACAAAAGATTCTACGTCAATCTTCTCCTCATCAAAGGTGCTCTTGTACTCCGACAGGCCCAGGTGATCCAGCATGGCAGAGAGATCCTCAAACTCCTCCCCGTCTTCTCTGGGCTCCTCTTCCACAGCTGGAGGGGTGACGGCATTATTTCCCTGTGTAACCGGGGCTGGCATCTGAAGACAGAGGCTCAGTTTATTATTATGTATTGCACCATTAATTGGAAATAATCTATAATGCACAACAGTATGTAAAATAACTAAAAATCTATATAATTATTGTTATTTTTTAGGATAATAGATGTTCAGTAACTGTGGATTGACCTGTTTGGTTTCTCCATTAGCGGTGGGTACGGTTGGCACAGCCTGCGCAGAGGAGCCACTCTTCTGATTGGACAACAGGTCGAAGAGAATCAGAGAACCTGTAAGTTTAAAGGAGAAACTATCTCGGTAAGAAGAACCAAAGCCAGAAGTGCAGAAATGAATAATCAACTGATTTGTTACCTAAGCTGTGTCCGGCCACTGATGTGCCTCCTCTGTAGTCCGGGTTCCTCGTCATGAACAGGGCGTAAAGTCGGTTAATCTCTTGGGCAACTGTGTCCATGATGGTCTGGCAGTAAGTGGGACTGTTGTAGAAAAGGACATCTAACAACGTCTCATTTGTAAAGTGACGTAAACGTCCAGTGCTGGGCAACGTAATCTTCTTGATCCTCCTACAAAAGGAAGCATGAAATAAAAGTAGAATTAATAACGCATTAAAATAAAATACCCTTTAATAGTCATATCTGGTGATATTCAAGTGCTCTCTGTGTGGGTACAGTCTGATGTATCTTACTGCTCTGTGATACAGAGCTCCACTGTTACTAAACTATTAAAACACATCAGTGAGCCACACTGGGTGACATGCTCCTTCATTAACACAAACACAAACTGTAATTTATTTTGAGTCAAACCACACTGCTGAGTCACAAGGGCACCAAATAAGTATCACTCCACAGCTGAAAATAGTCCCCCAACAAACTCTTGTTGTGAGTAACATTGGATAGAAACGACAGTGACCTGCTGTTTTTAGGAAATGACTAAGCCTTTTATTTTTTTATGTGATTAATTTGAATAAATGTACTTGGAACTCAGTGCCACACAGTGCTGCCAGATTGGTTTGATGTTTTACAGCCCAATAAGTGCTCGAAATCCACCCACACAGATGAAAAAACATCCAGGGATAAGAAACAATGCAAATTAAACAGAAACAAAAAAAACAATACAAACAGTATTGTGGCTCACCACAGTAATAAAACAAGGGTTGACAAGTGTACTAACAGTTAGAACTATGCAAGGCAATATAACACCCTATAATGTAATTATAAAATATACAGTAAATTAATGGATAACAATAATAATTATATTGTAACATTAAAAATATAATTTGGGTTAAAGAGCATATACTGGTGTAATATTTTTTAGCTCAATCATTTAATTCCACACAGAGTGCCACCTGTCCCTCCTCACCTGTCGACTCCCGTAGCGTCTCCATGTAGAGCTGTGTGCCACTGGACGGGCAGGAACTCCACCCTGCTGATGGCGTGCTCGTCCACCGGTTTCTTAAAGTGACTGTGCAGCAGCTTCAGTGACACGCTGCGGAAGTCATCCACTGAAAGCACACAGATTTATATATGAAATAACAATCCATCAACATGGAGGCAACACTAATACTAGAAATCTGCATGATTGCTTTAGGGCTGCAGCCAGTGTTTTTTTTTTAGCTTTAACTGATGTTTTTGAATGAAGCTGCAAGTGTCTGACTCATGACATCTTCACCCTGAACAAGCCTAATATTTATCTTTAATAGAGTTTAAAAAGAATGACTAGATAAGCAAAAAAAAAATGTGTGCAGCATTCGAATTTCACCCTTGGGTTGTTTGGCACTCACCACACTCCACCATGCTCCTAAACCTCAGGTCACACACGGGGCCGATTCCATGAACCATAAACACAAGATGATCCACCTTTGGGAGCTCACCTGGAAAACATGCACAGGATAGAAATGTTGAACTTCACTTGACTCACTGATCTACACAGTCACCTACTGTCCTGTTCACATAACAACACA
Source organism: Serranus cabrilla (assembly GCA_903364295.1). Taxonomy (NCBI): domain Eukaryota; kingdom Metazoa; phylum Chordata; class Actinopteri; order Perciformes; family Serranidae; genus Serranus; species Serranus cabrilla. The sequence goes on from CAFUXE010000085.1 coordinate 540,365, forward strand.
CACCTTAAATCCAACCTGAGGTAAGTTAGAATTAAGCCACATTACATTTACTACCACATAATAAAAGGCCTCACTCAGTTAAATCAGACTTAATTGTCCCTCGTAAAATGGACTGATAGCTTGCACTTCCTCTAATGTCTTTCGAAATGCCTCGTCTCACTTTATAGAGTCCTGACAGTCTGTTTTCCTAAGAACACTTGGAGAAAAGCGTTCTCTTTGGATCAATATGTGCACAGTTTATTTCTATTTCCTCAAGGACTCTAAAATGACATAATCAAACTGAGTTTTATGTTTTTTCCCCAATAAGTCTCTCCACTTCAAGTAAATTAAATTGGTCCAAAGGAACCTGATTACCATCCGGCACTTCATCATGGTCATCATCAATCCCTCTCTTCACCACTCTGGGCCTGGTCTGCCCGTCCTGCGTTGTGCCCCACTCATCTGGCATGGATGAGGCCTGAAACTGCACAATCACCTAAGGAGGTAAACAGAACTCATTAAACCAAACTAATAAGGATTCACTATCACAAAACCACCACTGAACACTAATCAGGCGAGGGTTTACCTTTGGATTGTGCATGACAATGGTCTCTCCTGATGGGAACTCCAGTCTGCGGTGCCACTGGTTGGTGGAAACGGCTTTCTTATATTCAGCCTGAAGTTAGAGACATACTGTATAAGTGTATACAGTGATTTATAATACAAAAATTGAAAATTAGAGTCAATGAAACTAGAACTACTGGTGTAACTAAAAAGTTCATGTTTTAAACATCTGTTTCTGGTCAGATAGCAGTGAGACAAACCTCCAGCTTGTCACTGAACTCCTCAGAATAAGGAATAAAGCGACTATCTGTGTCCCCTTTGTAGAACCAAGAGCAGCGCCGGACCTCTGTAGGCTCCTCCTCCCAGTACACTGCAGACCGCATGCGGTCGTACAGCTGCACGTCATAGCGGCCTCCATCTGTACGAATCACCACATTTTCTGGGTCTGGTTGAACTGGAAGAATAGAGCAGATCACAGAGTCATGTCACTGTGAGACTGTCAGGGTCAGATGTTCTGATTTCTCTGGAGAGAAACATTCACACATGCACAGTGTGTCATCGCACCTGAGTTATACGTCTCCTCCAGCTGAAGGGAGTCGATGATACTGAAAGGAAGCCAGACGCTCTTTAATTCCACCAGCTTGCAGTAGAACCAGTGAGGCTGAACAGGCTCATAGACGTTGTAGTTGTATTGCATCATGGGACCAGCGGGGACGATCGCTCCAGCAGTGGTAGCTGCAGGTGGAGGCGCTTGCATCTGTGTGGGAGGAGGCTGAAGTGAGAAGAAAAAGATTCCTCTTCAGTAATGATGATGGCATTAGAGGCATGAAGCTGGTTATTTCATGAGTTTAATGACAAACAAATCTGACACACTGGCTACCTTTGTGAATGTGGGTCCTGACATTGGGAATGTCTGTGGTGCAGAGCTGAGAGCGTATGGATTCTGCTGAGGTGAATGTGTTGGTGGCAGGACTTCCGGAGCTGGAATATAGGGACTGGCTCTGCTGCTGATGGGGTTGTGTCGGTACGGATTATGACTCTGTGGCTGCATATGGGGAGGTGGTGGGGTCATCGTGGTGGGGGGAGGTGTGTGACGCCCCATAGGGCTCTGGTAAACTGCACTGCCAAACGCTTGAGGAGGAGCAGGGCTCATCTGTGCACCTGGATGGGGAGGTGGAGCCATGCTGACACTGCTGGGGACAGAAACTGGGCCTGTTGCTGTCGGTGCTGCTGACAGGACTGGCGGCGGGCATGGTGACTGGCCGATGGCTGCGAACGGGTCACTGCTGGTTACAGGGCTGGAGAAGTAGTTGAAAGTAGAGGGGGCTGGCCCGTTCCCAGAGGTCTGACCTAGAAAGCTGTCTTCTTCTCCAACATCAGTGGAATCATCTGATGGATCAAAACAGTGATTTAACACATTTATTTGTGACTCTCCAAGCCACACCAAAACACAACAAGGGAAGCAGGCATGTATAGAGAACAGTAGAACTGCAGCTAATGGTTCTCATAAAGGTTTAGGAAAAGAGAGAAAAATGGCCATCAAAATTTTCCAAAGGCCAAGGAGAAATGTCTTTAAATGTCATGTTTTTTTCCCACCAAAACCCAAAGACATTCCATCTGAAATGATATAAAATGAGAATAGCAAGTTCTCACCTTAGAGACATTTAGATCAGTGATTTAAACAGTTAATCGACTGTCTGTATAATTGATTAACAAACCAACCACTTAGCTCTATATTTATAGAATTCAGTACTCATTAATATAAACACTTGACGAGAAGGGTTCTGGGAAAGTGGGCACAGGGATCAGATAAGATACAACTAATTTTACAGCAAAACACAGCTAATATAGACAGAAGGATGTGGCCAGCTAGAAGACAGAGACTGTTTTCATCACTTGACTTCCAAATAGCTGCTCATCCTCTCCACGTCAAAGACAGTCTGACCCAAACACATCACTGTCAAACAGGCTAACCTCTCTGACAAACGGCTGTCAGCTCGGACACGCTGTTTCTTTCTGTTTCTCTTTCTTTTACACTAAATGACAGCTGACAGCAGCACAGGAACAGAGTTAGCTAGCTAGGTTAGCATGCTAACGACCGCTAATGTTTAGACATTTCCCTGTGTCGGTATTTCTTCTCACCTCCTGACAGCACCGCCGGACCAGTGGCCTGACTCACTGGCATGAAGGGCAGATTAAAGTTAAACTCCGGAGCGGCGCTGAATAGTAAATTTGCACTGGTGTTGGGAGCATTATTATTCTTTCTATCTGCCATTTTCCTCTAGAATTACACGTAGCCACTACTGGCGCAGGCAGGCAGGCGACGCTCACTTCTGCAAACAGTTTTTCCCCCTGCCCCTCACAGATTTTGTTGATCTCCAAATCACCAACAGTGACCAGCAGACGGCAGTGCGATGTCGCCTATTGTTTGTAGATCTACTGAAATCTCGCAGGTCATTTGACCGCAGTTAGTTGGTTGCAGAAAAAACTAACACTCTAGCTCACTACTGCCACCTGCAGGCCAACTAGACTCACTCTGTAACGTTGGGTCCCTTTAAATGCGCTAAATATGTATCTATTTCTAAAATAAATTGCGATTTTATATATTATGTAAATTAGTTTGCTTTTCACTCGGCCGCCAACCTAAAATCAAAACACCTATCCCATTGAAGCACAGTAATTCATCCAGTGTGATAGCTCCGTGCTCCGGTTGATCCCTGTATACAAAACAAGCGAACTACGCTCTTGGACTGGTGACGCAAATTTCCCGCCCTCACTCCAGCCATCCTGTGTGTGCTGAAAGTCAACAAAATAGTGTTTTCACAGAGCTTTTACTGTGATATATTTTATAATCTTGAGACGATTGTCAGTGGCTAACGATGCCTTCCACTCATGACTGGATTAACAACCCCCTCGGTGTTGTTGAAGGGATGTTTGGTAAGAGACACACCGGAACTTCACTTCTTGACAGCAACGCGTGATCCTAGCTAGTTAGCTCCGTTAGCTCCGTACCACGCTAACTACTGTGCTCATAACATCTATGCTTTTCCTATCCTTCAAATTGGCAAGTAACGCAGTAATATGCGGGTCGCAACTGCCAGCTCTGTTTCAGCTTGTATCCACACCACTTTCACTTTGAAGAAGAAGCGCTGGGTGTGCAGTTTGATTGTAAGACCAAACTAAAATATCCACAACATGAGGCATTCTCGGGTCCTTCACAGATCTTAGAAGTCTATTAAAAATGCCTTAACTTCCCTGGCAGCACTGAATGGGTTTGGATATGGATAGATGTGTGTACGTGTATGTCCAAAACACAACTTCAGAACTTTAAATTTGGCACTATTTCTTTGTCCTCTTTCTTTTGTATCTTCAGTCCAGCTCCTTTTATCCACCAGTATAAAGAGCTGATATCCCTCACTGATTATTATTTTTTCCAGTACTCATAGTTCCACTTTTAAAAGCAAGCAGTAATTCTTATAAAGTAGTAAAAAATAATACTTGTTAGATACTTTATGCCCCGTAAAAGTTATTGAGGTGAAGTACTTTCTAATTTTTACAGAAAGTGCACAATATTGTTGTACCTGTATAGCATCAGTTGCAGGGTCAAACCAATTAATAATTTCTCAGTTTCATTTATATGATGCTATAGTTAGATTCTGTTGCTAATTTGACAAATAATGTGCCAAACACAAATGCAGCTGTTTTGATCTGTGAGCATCTTAAATAAATGTCTCCTCATCTTTCTTTACATCACTACAGTTTTATTCCATGCTTTTTAATTTAAAAAAAAAAACATTAGCTTTCTTAACCAATAAAGCCAATATTTCTTTTACTTTAAATGATGAATCACATTTTGTGCTTGCTTGTTATTTTAGCTGCTTCCCAGAACAATCCCAACTCAGGATGGGAGGCGAAAGTGGTTGAATTCTTCAAAGGCCAACTGAAAGAGAAGGACGCTCATACCTGGGTGAGGCAGCTCTCAATCCTTCCAGTAACATTGTGGGATATAAAAGATGCCTGTAAACGTTGATGTCACAGCCTGTTTCTGCATTTGTAAATGACAGCCACCGTTATTTTGGTGCAGGTCCCATCTTTGAACGATGTCCCTCTGCACTACCTGAAGCCCAACAGCCTGGTGAAGTTTCGTTGCTTAATCCAAGACATGTTCGATCCAGAGTACTACATGGGAGTGTATGACGCTGCTGATCCATCTACAAAGGCTAAAGTAAGCACTTATGTCCTCTCCTGTGCAGCTATTTGTATAAGCACCGTCCTCTCATGTGTCCAGTTTTTTTGCATAGATAACGTTTGACTGTGTGATTTCCCCAGGTGCAGCGATGTGGGAAGTACAAAGATGTGACTGAATGTGCTGTGAGTCCTGCTCTGCTACATCACTCATAAATACCTCAATTCAGCTTCAGCTTTTCTAACAGCAACATGTTTATTTGCAGGTGGAGTTTAACCCCACAAACACTGTGACTGCAGAGAGACAGACTTTCTACTGTGTGCCAATCCCTGGAGAAAACCCCTGGGTGAAAGAGATATCCTAATTTTGTTGAAATTAGGTGTGAAATGCTCTTCAAACAGCTTTTGATGATGTGTTCTCTGCTGCACACAACTTGTGTTGGAATTATTATTAAATATTGCTCCCTAGTTGTCCTTAATTTTGCTGCACAGCTATGCCGGCTCCAGCCAAGCGAGAGTGGTTCCTTCCACCTCGTACGCACCGACGAGACAGAAACGCAGCTACGAGGAGGACGATGACATGGACGACATGGACACACAGCCGCAGAAGCAGAGGGAGCCACACACTGGTACGGGCTTCTGTTTCAGTGGATATGGAGCAGAATGCAAAACATCCATTTATTGTTTTACTGCTGTCAAGGTGTTTAACAGACACAAGTCTTATATTCAGTTTTGCTCCCATGGAGATATGTTGCATGTAAATTAATGTTGAGAGAGATTTTCCTTTTTTTTTTGCTTCATTATGTGTGCCCCTCTCTTCACCTGCTTGTAAAACCAACATGTGAACGCAATATTCTGTATGAGTTGCCTTTAAGCACTCTGGGAAATGTAGGAAACTGCCAACTGTAATAAATGTAAAGGCAGGATTCTTTTTATCTTTGTGTATATAAATATTTATCGAGTTCAACAAATTTTATATTTTCTCCTTTGAATATTCTGTTTATATTATTTACAGTTTTAATGTCAATCGCATTTTTTTGCTTCTATTTAATGTTCATTTTTTTCAAGTTTATATATTTTTTTTATTTATTTTTAATTTATTTTCCTTTTGTTGCAGAGGGTTTTATTTGGGGGGATTTTTTTCTTTTTCTTTTTTTTGTGTGTTTATAAATGTACCTTTTGAAAAAAATAATTACAGGCAGCTTTACGCTCCTGAAATGTGTTTGTTATCACAGATGATCCAACACCAAAAAAGTGGATTTTTGGCTCAAATGCAAAATGCTCCCTTTCTTGCTGCAGGTCCTCAAACTCAAACAGAGCAACACGGCAACGGAGACTGTAAGCGGCGGGAGACAGAAGCTCCTTCCAGCCAGACGGCACCTGCCTCCCATCTCGACCTCAACTTCCCCCTGCCAGGAGAGAAAGGCCCGTCCTGCCTGGTCAAGGTGTGTGCTGTCTCTAATGGGGTTTTGATAGCTTTTCTCTTACTGTCATCGCCCAGTCAGTGATTCATCCCTTATCAAAGATTTGTTCTGAGAGTTTTATCAGCAGGCCTGAGAACAGAGGCCTAAAGGTGCGTGTCGTTGGCAGGTATACGAGGACTGGGACAGCTTCAAACTGAACGACACACTCGAGGTCTTTGGGATCCTCTCTGTCAGCCCCGCTCTCAGTGCCCTAGCCGACGAGAAGTAAGCCTCAGAATGAAGTATGTTTTCCCTGTGGTGGTGATCTGCAGAGTGCCCGTTGCTCATTCTTGGCGTGTCCACACAGAGACGCCTCCTCGTCCCTCCTGGACGCTGCAGAGAGCATGGAGACGGCAGAGGAGCAGAGAGTGCACAGCCCGCCAGCCTCGCTCGTTCCTCGCCTCCACATGCTCTACGCCAAGCCACTGCCGCACAACAACCCCCTGCTGCCCGCCGCCACCCTCCAGGACAACAGTGCATGTAAGCGCAAAGAGTTTTCTCTTTCCTCTGCGTGTGAGTTCTGAGCAGGCTAATGTTCACTGCTGATAACAATGTCCAATCCAAAATGCTGCATCCTCACAGTGTTTACTCAGACGTAAATGAGCCGAGCTGCCATTCATCTGATTCTCAGAACGTGCCGCTAAATGGAACATGATGGAGGCTTGTTTTGACACGTATTGCACACGTCGCTTTTAGAACCACAAGTGTGTTTTCATCCCAAGAAGAAGACTGTATGAGTAAATATGAGTAAACAAATCAATGTTTAAATGTGTCATGATAAACCAATGTGGGCGATTTTTCGGTAAAACCTTAAAACTCCTTTGACACGATTATTGCTTTAAACAGACAATATAACAGGTTTACATAACATATTGACAGTGGCCCTTTTGTAAACATGGACAAACACAATTTATTATGACTCATAACTCATATTTACACGATATGAGTTCAGCTTTTTACATCTAAAAATGCAGGATTTAGTGCTGAGATGAGGTGTCAGCTGATTATGCCAGTAAAAGAAAAAAAACATAAAAGCTTTGAAAAATATTTTGTCATTATAATGAAAAGTGTTTTCTAAAAATAAGTACTTAATATCTAAAGAGAAAGTTTCTTATACAAGATAGTCAAACATGGGTTGCCATTCACTGAACCAAAATCCTACGAGGTTAAAGTTACTCTGTTGTTCTTGGTGGACTAATACCTCAAGAGAGAGGGCCTGAATCTGACCCTGAAACAGCAAAACCTGACAGTAAAACAGGAAGGTGTTCTTCTCAATTTGACAACAAACGAAACTAAATTGTTCACTGAAAACTACTAAAAAGTTAAAAACACACTGCAGAGGAAGAAGGGTTCATAGGATTGCACAGTCACAGAAGTTTCCTTAGGAGGCAAATTATAATGACATTAGAATCTTTTCTCCTCCATGACATTGAAAAGACTAAACATGGCATCCATATTTTCAGTTGTGGCGACCAAAAGCTGACGCCTCGATGCAAGTCTGGCAACCACATTTAAAAGTTAGTGTTGAGCCCTGAACATGAGCTTATTCCAGCTGCTTTTATTTGACTTGTAGGAAAAAATCAGATATTCAAATAATGCCCAAACCAGATATCTAGATCATCTTTCTGTCTTGCCTTCTGTGTCACAGTCCTCTGTGTGCAACACTGAATCCAGCTATTTATAAACCCTATTTAAACAAATTGTCATCTCAGTTCAGTCATGTTATCATGTCGCCCTCCAGCTGTGTGAGGAAGCAGAAAAAGGGGCCATTATATCATGATGAGGAATAATGCAGCGAATGTTCCACTGTAAAGCTTTTAAAGCAGGCATGGCTCCAGCAGCCGTAGGGGTTTGTTTAAACTCTTTGTCCTCCCTCCTTAGTTTTATCTTCGACCCTGAGCGAGATGGCCTCCGTCAGGACGGAGCTGCTCACATACTTCACCCACATGCTGCTGGGAGACGCCCTGGCTGCAGAGTACCTCATCCTGCATCTCATTTCTGACGTGTATGTTCACTTTGACCTTTAAAGTTTAAACAGGAACCTTCCAGTCTGTTGCATGCTTTTTCATTTAACAATGTGGTTGATGTTCTTGCAGGTACTCCAGGCGGGACGTTCTCCCACTGGGCAAGTTCACCCTGAACCTGAGTGGCTGTCCTACTGACGCCTCGTACACCGAACGCTTCTACCAGATCATCCAGCAGCTCGTGCCTTCTGTGAGGGAACTTTCCAAACAGCTGCCAAAACTGCTAGGTCTATTAATCCATTGTTTTCTGGCTGAAAGAAAAGACACTGATTCTTATTTTATTCCCCTGCAGTCGTTCTATCTGGGCATGAGCCTCCAGAATATGAACCAGATGCGTTTCGTGCCAAAGAAGGACTATGTTGCCAACCGACTTGTGAGTGGAGCCCTGCAGCTGGCCAGAAACACTTCCCTCTTCCTGGATGAGACCCAGCTGGAGCAGGGACAGCTGGACACAACAGGTGAGGCTTTTAGAAACCACGAGGGGACGACACTGAGAGGACAAACGCTGCAGTTAATGCGGCTCTCTGCAGGCTGTGCACACCGTTATGTTATGATTTCACCAAACACTAACCAGGCTGCATCTTCTTTTCTGTGTGTGTTTGTTTTTGTCATGCAGGTGTGCATAACGTCACGGCCCTGGGGAACCTGATCTCGTGGCAGAAGGTTGATTATGACTTTAACTACCACCAGATGGAATTCCCCTGCAATATTAACGTGCTCATCGCGTCAGAGGGCCGCTCGCTGCTGCCGGTGAGGACAAAAAGAGGGACGAGGCGTGCAACCGCAGCACGAAAACTCAGCCCTACCCACCCCTGATCCCCAACCCTCCCTCCCTCCCGCCCCAGCGTGGCCAGGGAGGGGTTAGGTTTCCTCCGGCCTCTCATGAGACGAGCCGTGGCTGACGCTGGAGGTTGTTTCCAGCCGGCGTCACGCTGTCATCTCAGCAACCCCTCCAGCCGGCGGCTTTAGCTCGGGTCTCACTCTGTTGCAAACAGCCCGAGGAATGTGCTGTGAGCTATTCCTGTGTGTTGGTCTAATGAGGTTGCCATGGCGGCAGCTGTGTGCCACAGGAACAATCCTGGGAGAGGCGTCAGGCTCGGCCATCTATTAGCCCTGCAGTGAAGGGCAGCGCTGTAAACAACTCCCAGGGTTGATTAGAAGTCAGAAGGGCACGGCTGTGTTTACGTTGAACAACTATCGGCTGACGATCAGCTCGCAGGGGCTTTGCTCCTGTCTGGCGTGCTGGGAAGTTTTGAGAACAAGCCAAACTCGGTGTGCACGCAGCAGGCAGACCCTACTTTTGCATAGCAACACCTATGAAAAAAAAACTAGAGATGCATTCAACTTCTGCATGTGCAAAGTTGTCCCCTGGCAGTGTCTAATATTTGTGTTTGTCTCCAACTCCACAGTCAGACTGCCAGATACACCTACAGTCTCAGGTCGCCCCGACCCACATGGAGGAGCATCTCAGCATGCATCCGCAGCCATCACAGCTCAACAAGTTCAGAATGTACCTTAGCGTGGCTCGGATGTTAGACTACAGTATCTCTGATGAAGTGACAAAGGTGAGACACGATGTCATTTACAGAGTGTCAAAAACCACGAGGACCAAAGGATATCAGTATCATAAGTGGGACCTAGTTGCTTGCAAGTTAGTTGTTTGTTCTAGCAAGCCACTGTGTCAGCTGAATAAGAAATGTGTCCTTTAACTGCCTGTCCGTTCCTGGTGTCCTCAGTCGGTCGAGGATGACTTTGTTGATATGAGGAAGGACGATCCCCAGAGCATAACTGCGGAGGACCTGCACAGGATGCTCGTTGTGGCAAGGTGAGCTGTGATTAGGTTTATGTAACTTACTTATACTTGGCATGTCTTTCCTTTTCATCCAGTGAGAACAATAACACCAGCCTGCAAAGCCTTCTTTAAAAAGCAAAGTGTTAAACAAACACAACAACAAGCCATTATGACCAACAATATAAATGCCAGATATGACATAAGCAGCACAATCACTTCCTGGGGCAGGAAACTGAAATGTTATCTCAGTATTCGGAGGATGAGTTTGCGTCTGACTGTGACTGTGTCCGCAGGTTGCTGTCTCTGAGCCTGGGACAGACGTCTCTGTCCAGAGACAGCTGGATGAGAGCCAAACACATCGAGATGCTGCGGAGGAGCCGGATGGAGCAGCACAAGTGTGTCAACGGCAACGAGCCGTGATCAGAGAGAGAAGACAAGGTGGCCTTTGTTTTTGATACCTAAAAAAGTTTGTAATAAAGATTTTTTCATGTCGTATAAGTCATGATGTGTTCAACTTCTTCACAGAAAAGACTGAGATGTATTTCACTGAATTGGATGAATGGGTTGTAGCTTAATGTGTATCATTTGTCTTATTTTGCCTGTTTCACAGCCTGCCAGTGGTTTAGAAAAGTGTTGATGCAGGCTGAAATTTTACAATAAGGATTCTAACCTTTTTTTAAATTTTTTTTTTTTTGTCTTTATACATTTAGCTCATGTCCAGCCTATTTAAAGAGGTAAGTGTTTAATATGCTGGCATGGAGACCTCCTGTTAATGGATTTGACAATTATGGAAGCCCATTTCTGCCAATAAAAGGAAATAAAAGATTAAAATTTAGCCTTGTGATGAAAAAGAAAAGATAGTTTAAGTCATGAAAACTTAATGTCACTAAAATATTGAGAACTTTCTCACTACTTGAGGCTATTATTTTTAGTTTTTGAGATACTAACATCTCAGTCGTATCTTCAGAAATAGTAATTTAAAAACATTTCTACTTATTTTGAGATGCTAATACCTCCAAATAATGGGAAACTTGTTCAAAAGGACTTAAGATCTTAATGGCAAACTTTATCAGACTACACCAAGTCATATTTTGTGATATTATGCCATTACTCATGATTTACAGGATCTCTTGTTTTCATCTTGAGGGCAGAAATGGGCCTCCGTAGACAATAAACCTCATGCAACACTTGTGCACTCATTATTTTTTATTCCAAAGGAATATCTTCCTAGACAAAAAGTGTACAGTGCACTTTGTTATCAAGTAACACGTAAGAGGTTAAGAATAAATAGGATACTTTAATATACAATACAATCTCAGTACACCGTGGAAAACAATGACAACAGTCAGTTTGTAAAGAGGAAAGATGACCACAGACATTCAGATGAAATAGTGCTAATGCTAGAAATGTGCTTAAACAGTGCAAATCAAATGCTTTAAGACCTCTAGTCACATGGTATTTGTCATGGTCTGGGGTTCTAACGCGAGGGGACGACAACCACAGACAACAGATGAAGAGGTGGCTGCAAAAGCACTTGGTGCAAAAACAAAAAGGAAAGGAAAAAATCTCACCCAGCAAACATAGGAGCAAATATAACTGCCAGCTTTTGCATATAAAAACCAGACACCAACACTCTAGCATTGTGGTCTCTATCGGGAATGTTGAGGATTACTGTTCCTTTTAGTTTAACACAGCACGTTTGGGACAGAATACGCTTTCTGCTCGAGAACTGCTCCAGTGTTCGCAATCCTCCGGGAAGTTTAAAAAAAACAACCTTTTAACCTCTGCATTAAAACTTTGCATTACAGCTATTACCTTAAAGCTTTGGCAGCACCACACACTATTAGCAGGTTCAATAACGATATAATGTAGCACCCACAAGCAGCCAAGGCTACAATCTCACTTAACACAATTATAGTCAGGTAAAATATACAAGTATCCCACTTCTGATCTGCTGGTGAGCAAGCTGAATGGAAAAAAACAGGCTGATAGAACACATAATATGAAACGCGTGACTGCTTATTTTGGGATATTTCAGCCCGTAGCTAACCAGATTATTACTATTCATCATAAATAGACACAAACATACAAAGCAGTGTGATAAGGTCGCCTTAGTTCATTAGGAGTTCTTCTGGAGGACTGTAACAAGGTCATGTGAAAAACATTTGCACTGAATGACAACTGTAGAGTGTAACTGCTGACTGACGAGGCAAAACCTCACGTCTGGAGGTTAACGGAAGAACATGAACAATACAACAATGTTTGCGGCTTTGTAGCACAAAAAATAACTAAATACAAGCAGCAGCAGCAGCAATGCTCTAATGCACACATACTGTACAGTACGTACACACACCTCCCAAACCTGTTCATTTAAATGGAGAATACAAGTATGTGCCAGTGGATGAAATATCCCAAAATAAAGCCTGATGACTGACAGTAACCCTGAACGTGATCTTTTATACAGTACACCAAATGTAACATGTAAGAATGGACTTAAAAAGGTAGATTTTGCCATAAATACCTGATATACATAATCCCACTTCAATTCCCTGTTAAGGCAAATATGCTTTCAGTTTGGGGAGTGCCTAAAAGCGTCAGTGTTTCTAATAATTGGATGGGTGCAATTGCATATATATCTACTATATGCTACTCTCATGTCTTTGTCAACATGCAACGTCAATGTACAACGCTGGCCGAGGACTCAGTTCAAACAAACCCTCAGAGTTAATTAGTACAACCGTTAGCAGAATAGTTATTTCTTTATATTTATCTATCAAAAACAACTCCAACCAGTAGTTTTCTGGTTTCTCATGAATAGCAATGACAGCACTGGGCGTTCTTTTCAAAATATAATGCTCATACCTCTTTGAACATATTAAGATGCCACCCTGCCATCAATACAAAAAAGCTGAAGGGAAGGCTCTACTCAGGGAACAGATAAACATACAATACTCACTGTACATATCAACAACCAGGATACTCTTACTAAAGGTCTTGTGTAGTCATTATTTCTAGAACGGTATATCTGCTAAGTTACACTTGACAACATTGATATTACATAGGATAACTACGTACAGTATGTCGTCCGGCTAGTTTCTGACAGCTATACAAAGGGTAATAGTTAACACAGATTTGTCCTTTGGGAATCACAAAAAGATATTTGGTCGGATTCTACAACAACTGTTATAAATCGAAGGCTATTACGAGGTCTAATATCACAAACGCCAATAAAGTGACCTGCACATACGGGATGGACGTACAGTACGTGATAAAGTCGGATTGGTCTTTCAACATACAGCTAATGCTTACCTGCCCTGTCATAATCAGCTACCATTAACCTCACATGCAAGCACTGTGGGTATAATAAGACTAAGGAGAGTGACATGTTTACATGCACAAAAATGCTCAGCATATCACTTTGCAAGTACGAGAGTTCATCTTAAAAACTTAAATAGTTATTTGTCTCTTAAGGTAATAATAATGAGAATGTCCTTCAGTGTGTGATGAGAAAACTGTACTTGTAGAACAGTTTACTCCTCAGGTAGCAGTATTTCTGGAGTGATTTTGGATTTGGATGAACATTTCGACAAATGTTCTACTGTATAAAACATGTTTGTGCGAGGTTGCATGGCAAAGGGGATACGAGTGAAACATCCTCTGATGTGCTCTCTGTGCATGTAAACATGGTCACTGTCATGTTAGGCTTGGAGATATATTTCTAACTTCTATACAAGAGTCTTAATTAGCATGGGAACTAAAGGGCAAATTTAGGAGTGCATTTCTTGGCCGAGTAGTGACGCTATGTGCAAGCTTTTGCTACTGCTACCATACAGGAAGTTTCTACACAACGTGCGACTACAAAATCCTGCTACAAGGAAAGCACTAGATCTGAATGATCCTGGTCTGGCACTGTGTAAACATTGCCTTCAGCTCGTTCTCTTGGGCTTCGTTGACGGTGTCTGGCTCTGGACTCTTCTGCACCTTTGCCACAGCAAAGTTGATGCCCTGTGTGAGTCCCGCCTGGGTGAGGCTGGCCACCTGCACCATGGAGCTCTTGATCTTGGCAAAGGGGGACACCACTCGGCTGCCATTGCTGTCGGCAGGTGAGGGGCCAAGGCTGCCCTCCAACTGTGAACACAGACTCCTCTGAGAGCCTCCCGAGGCCGCGGAGCTGGGCTTCTGGACGGTGAGGAGGTTGGAACCGGAGGTAGTGGAGTCAACGTCTAGCTGGGACGGCCTGGGGAGCTGGGGCTCTTGCTGCGGCTCTGAGCTTGGCTGCTTGCCTGAGTCTGCTAGGTTTTTATTCTGCACAGGCACGGCAGGGTTGAGTAGGGGGACAGCAGCTGGCGGGTGCTCTCCAAACACCTCGACGGGTTTGGTCTGTGCGTCCTGGACAAACTGGTGGCAGTAGGCTTCAATGGGAGTACCAAAGTCAATCAGAATGGCTTCTTCGGCCACCGAGGCGGCCCCTGGGGACTTGTCATCGCTGAGTTGTGGGGAGGTTTCCTGCTTCCCGTCACAGCCAGTGACTCGGATAACAGAGGGGATATTTAGCTCCACGCTGCCAATAGACTGAGAGCGACTGCCCAGTCGTGGGTTTGATGCTACGATGCCACAGCTGGGCAGCACATAGTCCACATTCTCTAAAGAACCAGAACACGGGTGCTCTGGGTCAGAATTATAAGAGTCAGAGTCGTCTGAGATTTCAGAGTGCCCATCGCCGAGATCCTTTAGCACTCCTGTGCCGGGGTTGTTATCTGAAGTCTCCAAGCTGCTGTCTGACTTCCACAGGTTAACGTGCATAGTTGGCTTTAGGAAATTGACCTTAACATCAGGTTTGGAGAAGGTGCCAAGCCTGCCAAGGGGCTTGAAGGGCCCAATGTTTACGTTCGTCTTGGTCTGTTTCACTTTCTGATTGAGAGAGGAGAATTTGTTGAGGAGGAAACTTTTGCCCTGAGCTAGTCCAGAGCTACCCGTGCCCTGGTCAGCAGGTTTGTTCTGAATGCCCATTATATCCTCGTGAGGTTTACTCTGCCGCCTGGAACACACACAAGCCAAGCTCTTGTTATTAACAGTTGAAATTGTGCTCCGATTACTGCAACAGTTTACCTCCATTACATTTAAATATGTGAAAAACTGAGATGAATGCTAATCATCTAAATCACAACAAAATAGTACTCACCTCTCCAGCCTCTTTTCAACCACAAGCAGGTCCAGCCCTGTGGCCTGTTTCGTTATGCGAAGCATCTCAGCTATGCATTGTAATGTGTCTGAAATACATTTACAATGTGAGTCTCAACCAGTAAATTCAGATTTTTTTTCTTCAAACGTTTCCTATATTGTAATTCAGAGAATTCCATCCTACCTTTTCCATCATCCTCAGGGTTTCGTGTTGCTGCTCTGAGCGTGTGAAAGTATCCACTCGTCTCTTCACTCCTGTAATGCAAACGCATACAGCAGAACTTTGGCTTCCCAAACAGAGTCGGCTCTGGACCTGCAGCAGAAAACACAACTTGTAACTTCCAGTTTTTAGATGTGCTTTCCATGTGTGAATCATAAGCAGAGATATTGCTGAAAGGTTACAGAGAAACTGTTAAGCACACTTTTTGGGAAGTGTTGGGTGACTCAGTGAGTGTACGAGAACCCTCACTTCTCCTTTGAGTCTAACGTCTTACCAATTTCGATCTTTTCCAAACCCTCTAAATTGAGGCGCTGGTACTGGTTCACTTTATCTGCTTCTTCATCGTAGCTGCAAGAAAACGAAAGCAAAAAAAAGTGAATCTATTAGATCAGCTTCTCAAAGTCAAATGTTGGCAAATGGTACATTGTAACATTGGTACTAAAACCAGACTTACTAAGCAATGTAATATGCTTTGTCAGACAGAAGCAGCAGCACATCCACGTCTTTGTTGGTCGCATCAACGAGGCTGGGAAATGAGAAAACGGCACTTTAGAACTACTGAACACACAGTATAAATAGTACAAACGACAGGGCAGTTAGGTACTAACCTCATGTCACAATTGATGAGTGCCCAGCCTCCGTGAAACTTCTCATCATCAGGCAGCAAAAGCTGCATGTAGGTCTGCAGCAGGAGGCTGACCTGCTCCTGCGCTCCCCTCTGGCTCTCTTTCTCCTTCTCTTCATGCTCCTTTTCCTTACTGAAGATGGAGTACAGGTCCTCCGTCACCGGCAGGCCCATCATTAGGTCTGCAGGGAGAGGCATTGGGTTCAGAAGGGTCCGGTTTTAAGACAGCATGGCAGATATTAAGCTATAGGAGTGAGTTTTACATACCAATGACTGCTTGTCTGTAAGCATCCCTGAAGCGGTTCAGATAGTAGCGGTTGGCTGAGTTCACACCATCCTTCATCACACCAGCGAGTTTCCTCTCTCCTGTCCTGGTGAAATCTCCCTAAAACAGATCACGCAGTTTCTGTTAAACATGGCACCCTTTACTACTGTTTGTATAAGTAAAACCTGATTCAGATATGCAAAGACTGTGACGTTACCTTGAGAGCTGCTGTGCCTGCATACTGTCTGCTGATGGTGTCTCCATTGTTGGCCCACATGATCTGATAAATCTTGTAGCATTTGAGAGGCAGGGGCTGCTCTGGAGGCATCACACCCAGTTTCTTAAGCTACACAGAGACAGGAGACATTTGGTGATGCCCCCTTTCAGTTTGCACTGCATCAGGAAATGTCAGCCTTTTTTTATTTACACAGATGGTTACACTCACACTTGGAATAGTTGGATTTTGAAGGATAAAAAGATCTAATCTGCTGACTTCGTAGTACGAGCAAAAATCTCAGTAATCTATTTTATCTGTTGTAAGTAAACAAAGTAACAAGAGTCATATATTTCTGTTGCTAAATGAATCTGGTGAATTCCAACTTTTGTTAAGCACTATGTAATCCAAATTTTAGAAACAATATATACAGGAAACGGTTAAATACGTTTAGAAAGCAGCACTTACAAGGTATAGCAGATCATAATAGCACATGTTGAGTCCAGACAAGGAACACATCTCACCTGTTGTTCCATCACCGCCCGAGCAAAAGCAGCCTGGACCACGTTGGTCCTGTCGAGACAGTCCATACAGTTGACTCTAAAGATGCCCTCCTGCTGGCAGATGACTCCGGCCTGATCCACCCTGACAGAGGAAAATACATTCATAGAATTATAATCTAAAAGCCCAACAATAAACAGGACCAGTTACATTTGTTGTAGCCAACAAATGGTTCATTGTTGTAACAAAACAACACTGAAGAAAAGCAAGAGTTCATGATATCAGCATTTTTCCGGAAAATGACAAAATACTGGCATGACACTTACCAGGCCCACTTCATGTCAGTGATGATATCAGAGATCGCATCAGTCAGTACTTGCACATTCTCAAACTTCATGCCTCGGCTGAGAAATAGGATATAAGAAGCATAAAGGGGAAGGAAATGGATCGTGAAAATAGTACAACTTCATTCACGAACAAGTCACCCTGCTGATTCGAGGCTTTCGCTTACCAGTGCTCATGAAAGTCAAAGGAAACATATGTGAGGTTAGAGTTGTTGTAGAGCAGGACTTGCTTCAGATATGCATCACCAATGATCTTCTCTCGTCCACTTTGATCCACTAAGTTAATGATGACCTGAAGCAGAGCATAAAGCTGTGGTTATAACATTTACGCTCTTCCTGTGAAAACACACTGAGAGGCTAAATGTTAGAGAAAGGACAAATAAACTGTAACTGAACTCAGTGTGATGATGACAAAATAATGTCATCAGTTCTACAAGAATGTGGTTGTTCACACGACACTCATCCACAGATGACAGAAAAACCACAGTGGTGATAAATTTAGAGTCAACTATTCTCACACATACCCAGGCATACACTCGGACAAAGCAAACCCACCTGCTTCTTGTAGAGTTTAAGCTGTTCTTCAAAGTGAGCAGAAAAGTAAGACATGGTCTCCTTCTCTCCTAAAACAGAAAATATAGAAATGATTTACATAATTGAATCTGGCTACAAGGCCTAGTCTTCAAATTTTCACGTGCATTTTTTATATTAACCTGAAGATGCAGCAAGTTCCCCTTATCTAATCTACATTACTACAAATCTCAGTCAGATGAAAACCCCACATTTTGGAATGAAAATACTGAAATAAATACACAATTCCAAATAGAGCTTTTATCTCAAATTAAGTTTCTCTAGCTACTAGCCCATTATTAAGTTGTGATTCATGTTTCAAGTTATTTTGAGATATTGAAACATTTTTTTTTTTAGTTTCTGATTATAATGACTTTTAGACCTTTTCCCCCTCTTCACAATGGCAGAAAACCCTCCATACTTTGCTAAAGGTACAACTATGCAAGGCCCACTTCACTTCACTCACTTCAGACCCTCTCTGTAGGATTGTATGTAAGATATTGCAGTTCCTCTGACCTTTCTCTAAGCGTGGCCGGGGATTGTAGCGGTACCCCGCCTGGCTCCAGAAGACAGGCACGGAGCCACGAGTCTGCACAAAGGACAGAGTGTGGCTGTGCACGTGGATCAACTGCTCTGTCTCCACATAGTTAGCAACATGGCCATCGGTATCCACTCCTCTGCGTTTGTACCTCATCCCTGTGGGTAAGGAGAATGCACCAACACTATTCAGATTATTTATAACACATAGCATGCTTCACTTGAAGAGAATAAAACTAAATTGTCTGCAGTGTTCTTCACAGTCTACTTTGAAAGATTTCCTATTTGGATGTGGCAATCAGTCCTAATTACACAACATAACAAGTGTATTTTATAGGGCTTTCTCTCGGCCAAGCTGACAGTGGCCGCAGCGGTACCTGCGCGGTGGCGGCTACGTCTGGAGATCAGGGCTACAGTGAAGCGGGGATGGATGTCATCAACACAGGTGACCTCCTGCGGTGGCGTCTCAGGGCTGCTCCTCTCCTCATCGGACGTCTCGTTGTAGTTCACCACCAACTCCTCCACCTGCACAAAGCCCTGGATGATTGGCATCACCCAAAAGTCCACCTCTGGCACCTGGGGCATCCGAAAAGTTAAAAATAACATCAGGACAAGAAGATTAAAAGGCAGTTTGCCAGGATGACAAGTAAGCACTTTGCATGCAATCCTATCCCAAGTAGATAATCTTGCATAACTCAGAGGTGTTAACCTCTCTATTCACTGAGTATTTTTATACTCTTCTGGTAAAGCTCTGCTAATTATCCACACATACAACTGCTACATTTACACAGCAAGGCCAGTCACGCTGTTTGAGCTGACAGCAACTGTTAAAAACTCTAATGTGTTGGGAAAGTCCATTTATTCCGTTCTAAGATGAGACAAACACAGAATAACTGCACCACTAATGATTTCTGTGTGGAAGAACAATTTACCTGGAGGTCAATAATGTCTTGGATCATGTGTTTATTCCAGAAGAAACGGTCATCCACCTTTCACAAAGGAAAACAATGAGTGTCAATAACATGTGACAGTGTTTGCTATGTAAATATGTAAAAGAAATAAGCCAACGAGTTGTGTGGTGTGTTTTCCTCCACACCTGTTTCCATAGAGGTAAGCCGGACTTTTCAGAGTCTCCCTGACGCTGCACAGTGTTCGTCAGGTCGTAGGTCATGCTGTAGTAGAAGGAATCTGAGTCCATGAATATCTTGTACAACTCATCCAGGAGCCGCCTTTCCAGGCGCTCCTTCTCTTTATTCTCTTTGACCTGGAAGGCAGGGGAATACTGGATTGGGTGTGTGGATAGAGAAGAGTGGTAAGTTGAAAACCAAAGACAGGAAATCCCAAGAACTTCAAAGCTTTGAAGGACAGAAAAAGCAGTTTGTTGTCTTGAGAATGACAGACCCCATTTTTATAAAGTTACAACAACAAAAAAATACCTTTTTCTTGATGGGCACAGCCACATTAGATTTGATCTGGCTGAAGGTTTTCATCAAGAACTTTGACTCATCGGGAGACTGGGCCAGTTTCTCTGGTTTGTCGATTCCAAAGTGATGCTTCTTGCAAAGCTGAAAAATAGGATCCTCTGTCAAACGTATGCACTGACACCCACAGGGCTGTGATAGTTAGAAATTTAAAGTTACAATCTCAAAGGTTTTATGCTCTTTGGATGCACTTAAGATGATAAGCTGTAACCGCAGTAGGTTTGATCCATGACATATGACGATGTCCACAGTGAAACATCATAAGTGCCAGTCATCCAAATTACTCATATCATATGGGCACCAAAGCTAATCTGTTGCATTAGCTCAGCCTGCTGATTCCACTATCTCTGCTTGTGATTATTTCTGGAAATGTCGCAACGGACACCTAGTTTGTAGTACTGCAAATGTAAGGGCTTTCATTAGAGGATCAATAATCATTGGTATACCTCACACAGCAATAGTGACTTAGCAGACATGTATTGGCTGACCGCCATGGTCTGCCAATAAATGGGTCTGACTGCGACTGAGTGAGTGAGTTATCACATTTCGGTTGGGGGGCGGGGCTGCTCGAGGCTACTCGTCCGCTGTCCTATCCTACGTTCACAGTGCAAACCTGTTTCTGTCCTCTTAAGGACAGTGCTTTGACTTCACTCATTTCATGTCGTGAATAGATATCCAGATGTTAGTGCATAATAAAACAGTGTTTACATCCATGTTTATATATACATGGTATAGGAAAAGTTGACATTAACTATTTCTGTAGCACACCGCCCACAAAAATGGCATTGACCAAACATGGTCAGCCATATACAAGGTTCTGACCAAGTCTTATCTAAATGAATGTCTTCGAGATTATTACTTTAAACAAAGTGTGAAGACATTACAACTGGAACTGGTACAACCTTTTATTACTAAAACAAAAAAAACAAAAAGTATATTACTACCCACTACCCATTTTGAAAAACAAACAATACAGTACTCTCATTTTCCTAAATATAAGCATTTAATAATCTAACAGCTACATTGATCTATAGGACGTCTACAGGGGTGGACTGATCACTCTGCAGGACACAGTACAACAGGACGGGGTCTAAAGGTCTATCCAGGGACAATCCTCCTCCTCCGTATTTACTCACTTGGAAATATTCTGTCTCATCATCCATGAAGCTCCCCTGAAAGACTGAATTCTTAGTAATATTCAACCTCCTTTGCCATCAGTTTCACTGATTATGTCTGCACTCAAAATGTGTGGGTCATCATTAAACATATCTTTCAATAAGATAAAAACCTTCAACAACTTATTTGCACCACTGTCAGGCTATCAGGGATGAATCATATGGTGGCGCATACAAGGTATTCTTGGGTACATTTAATTATATAATGAAATACAACTTAGGATTCTCACGAGCACAGTTACAACGATTTCAGAGGGGCTGAGTGCAATAATTAAAACAGAAGTACATGAACAGTGCTTCTCATCTCTCATTACAGTGTCAGTGTACACACCTCCAGCTCAAGCTCCTGAGGCTCTTCGTCAGAGAGAGGAATGACAGCTATCTTGGTGATCTTGTAGACACTGTGGTTGCCTGGTAAAATGCCCACCAGTGCTTTCTGGCGGATTAATACGAGGCCGAGAGGAAGGTCTGCCAAGAGGAGAAAGAAGAAGGGGGAGTTGCGTCATGGGTGCAGAATTCCTCACAATCTGAGAGGTGTGAAGAAAGCAGCTGCACACCAGCCATTAACTGCAGATTTTTTAATAAGGTATCACAAGATGTGCAAATGAATATCCAAACCATGTCTTTCTATCTGTATTATTCACTTTACATAATTGTTTATATATTTCCTTGTGAAGGATGCAATGTTCAATCTCAAACTTCCTTCCCTGAGCCTTGAACTAAATCAACATTTTTATCATCAATTGAATCATCACCATCAGCTCACTCCTCTTCATAACTACACACATTTCTGAGTACTTTGACACATTTTTTCACACCTTGTGAGTAAGAAACATGCTAAGCACTGGATGATTCTGTAACTCAAGTGTCTGCTGCACACAGACAGGAAATACTGATCAGTATGTGTGTGTGCTCTGTGAAAAAGCAAAAAACAGCTGGTGAAATGATTTTTTTAATTCTCCACTTACCTGTGTGAAGCTGTATCTTTCCAATGACACCTTCTACCAAACCCAAACACACCGGATTCCAAGCTAACAACAGGTCTGTTGCTGAAATATAAATATGAAAATAAAACATCAAAACAATGATGTAGCAAAAAAGCTCTGCAAGATATGCTTGAGGACAGATAAGTAGCCAGGGTCAAAAACATACATATGCAAGTACAAGGGCCACTTTGTTTATTCAAGCCTTGAGTCATCTCTTCAAAGGTTTGAGCATGGGCCCTAAATAAATACCAGCTTAATCTACAGTGCAACTTAACCCA
This sequence comes from Serranus cabrilla, assembly GCA_903364295.1. NCBI lineage: Eukaryota > Metazoa > Chordata > Actinopteri > Perciformes > Serranidae > Serranus > Serranus cabrilla. Next base: position 562,749 of record CAFUXE010000085.1, read on the forward strand.
GCAGAAAGTACCTCACAGCTCTTGTGGTTGGGTGATTTCCTGTTACCATGCTAAAACTTGTTTCAAATACCCGCTTAGTCTCGCCTAACCGGAAAAAAAGTAAAAAGACGTCTTCAAGAAATTACAGCTGTGTAATCTCACTCAATCTGTGTAAATATAGTTCTATCATTTTGTGATTTCAGCAAATAATCTGAGTGTTGTATTCTCGTCTCTGGAAGAAAGTTGTGATTTGCACCTCTGACATCATGAGGTGAGTTGTTTTTTCCTGGTTTTAAATACAAATGATGACAAACAGTGATGTTATTCTCTGAATTTAGCAGACTTCTGGCAGCTCTTTTATACACATTGCCTTTTTTTTGCCCACATTACTGATGATTATTCATCAAAAACCACATAATGTAAATATTTAGTGTAAGCACCAACTGTCAAGCCTACAATATTTCCACATGATCAATATTAAGGTGTTTGGTGCAAAATAGGGCTGTAACGATTCATCGAGGTACTCGATTACAGAAATTGGTATCGAGGCATAAACTCCGCCTCGAAGCGTCGTTAAATTCCGATGACGCGCAGCGATCTGATTGGTCCACACGGACCGTTGTTAAGGTAGCACACCTTCAAACATTTTGAACTTAATTGGCGCGATGGCGGAGAGTTGGAGAAAAGGGAAAAGACAGGAAATATCAACAGTTTGGGATCATTACACACTAAACACCGAAGGCAACAAGGTGGTGTGTAAATACTGCAAAGCAGAGCTCGCTAACCACAGCAGTACAACATCGATAATTCAGCATTGAACCGTAAACATTCACATCATGCGTTTTCACCAAGCGGCGCTGAAGGTAACGTAGCCTCTTTACATTGATGGTCGCTGATTTTAATCACATAGTTTACTGTATTTATAACGATGTTTTGATGCGGTTTGACTTGATATAATGTTTAGCGTTGATGTGTTTAATTAGTAAACTTGTTCATGTTCAATTGCAAGTATAGACGACAAAAGAACCTCTTCACACGCACGCAAAAGAATCGATAGCTACAGCCCTAGTTCAAAACATTTGTGATATTTCATTTTCTACAATGCCTAGGAGTTTCTTTCTTTTTGCCATGGTATTAAAATAGGTTGTGAGCATTGTTTCTTTATACCAATATTGTTTTTAACTTTAACTGTGGTGACAACCACACTGTCTCCATTTATTAACATTTTCAAATATCAGGCCAAATTTAAGTCAGTTATGACACAAACTGAATAGCTAAAGAAAAACTGGAATGCTTGCTAAGCATTGGTGACGAATTAAACACCACAGCAGAGAAATTGGAAAAGTATGAGGGGTGTGGCTAAGGGTGGAGAACACCAACTGTAGGCAGCCTCAGACAATGGCTCTTCCTGTTCCAACAGTCAGAACATTTCATGTACAGGGAACGGTGTCTACGGGCCCCACAGGAAAGGTCTTGCAGAAAGAAATAACAAAAATGATAAATATAATACCACAGCTTCACTTAGACTGTGGAATATCATGGAAATACTTTACTGCGTGCTTGAGAGTGGAGTGGAAACCCGGTGAGGAGTGGAAACCCTTTTTCCAATTAAATAATGAAACAGTGGTGCAACTAAAAACCTGTTCAGGATGGCTGCACGGCCATACAACTTCAACTGACAGAGAAGATACGCACCCTGCCTTCTACTGACTCCAATGAAACTTCACTTTTAGTTCAGCAGTTCTTTCACTTCACATGAAAATATCTAATTCCCACTGCCCACTATGATTCCTTCATGACAAAATCATGGTCAGTTATTTGTCACAGTTATGAGCCAGAGCAGCAGTTCTGCAATGTAACTAAGGTGTAATACAAGGAGCTGCTTCACACTATATATGCATGTACTTGTATTTACTGTGCTACATTATACACCAGAATGATATTATAGTTTTCTCATATTCCGCCATGTTAGCCTAGTACATGTGATCAGCCGCCCTAAATCAAGTATACATCATGAAAATCATGTGTTCGCCTCCTTACAGTGTAATGCTGTGTCTGTTTGAGCTCCAGAAGAACTGAAGAGTCACATTTACCTGAACACAAGAAGCAGAGCAAGAACTTTGGAGTCTGTTTGGGGTGTTGGCACTCTCGGAATGAAAACTAGGACGATGATAACAAGACTTGGGAATGGCGCATTTAAACAATTTCCATGTTTTCAGTCAAATAATCAGCTTGTTTTGTTTGACGCAGATGGATAAATTAGAGCGGTTTAATGGCCACGTTTATTTCAAAGGTTGACGGGTCACAATTATTACGAGAGGAGGATTAGAATAAACCGCTGAGGTGTTTAAGATACAAGGTGACAAAACCATCAGCAGAATAATGCTTGTCAACGCCACACAGGCCAAGAAATACGTGCATTTTAGTTCACTCTAAAAGCTAATAATGCCGACTGTTAGTTTCTGATAAATGGCCGGCTGCGGTACAGAAAGCTGTCATCCAGTACGTACCAGGTCTGACGGTCATAGTCCCGTCTTTTCGGCTGCACCACAGAGCTCGGTCCCCGCTCTGGAGAATATAGTCGTCTTTGGCTTGGAACAGCTCCATTTTGTCCCCTTACGTGTCACGAAAACAGGTAACTAGCTGGCTTAGCAGCCAGGTACAGGTAATTATCAACTTCCACGTCTTGGGGGTTGACTGTAGCTAGCCAGAGAGCGACTGGCTAGCTACGGTTAGCTCGTCCCCCCACAGGCTGGTGAGCAACGGGAGCTAGCTACCTCGCGAGCTAGCGGCGGCAGCAGCTGGGTGCGTGTCGGATCTGTTTATTCCACTTCTAAGCATACTGGTAATTCAATTTCCTTTCCAGTGGAGGAGCAGCCCGTCCCACAGTCATGCTGGTCACACTAAAGGCAAAGACACATCAATGAGTGAGACTGTGTCCCAGCAGCTGCTGCGCGCAGTTCAAGACGTAACCGACAGTTTCCTGCTCTAAACAATTACACGTGACCTGCTCCGTCATCACCGGTGTGCAGGTACTGTCCATAATAACTACTTAACAACATAGTTAACAACCCATTACAATAATTATTAACCTAGTGGTTAAGTCATTACATGATTTTATTGTTATTTGATGATTTATTTGTTTATATTTTGATGACACCATATATTCATATTGGACCCCCATTAGGGTGATTGTAAAAATGGACAACGTGGGCTTTTCTTTTATTGGCTATTACCAGCCACTATATTCCCTGTATTTTCCTTTCTTTATCTTTAAATAATGTGAGGCTTGTATGTCAAGGAAAGCTAAACATCCCAGCTACGGCACCTCCTGTTTAAATAAAGGTTAATGTCAGTTAAATCTGGGGAAATTAGGGAATTATGTATAAAACAATCAGCAAAAATAATGTTCCTGAACTGTTGATAGTTCGGGGTCATTTGTATATGAAGAAACACAAAACTTACCACTTATGCACATTTAGATGTCCCCACCCCACTAAGAATAAGGGGGAAAAAATGTTCTCAGTTATGACTCAGTGTGGCTCTGAGGGGAAAGGCAGGGAGCAGCTGACCTCAGCTCAGACAGTCATTAATCTTACCATTCACTCTTCAGTGTAAAAGCTAAACCCAATTTAGGGCAGCCGGAGACTGGGTCAAGCAAACATCCTCTAATCTAAAGATGGAGTAGAAGTATACTCATAAATTATTCAAATGTGGATTCTTCGGGCAGGGAGTAAACATGGTGGACATACTGCATATACACAAATAAGGCAAGTATTATAAGAAAGAATGAGCCCTCAGAATACAAGATTGACATACTCCTGAATAAAAACATTTCTCTCTTTTCAGAATATGTGGGAAACTCAAATATTAGTCAACATCCATGTCAAATACATTTTTTATTTTCAAACATACCAGTGTGACTTGCTTTCAACAATGCATCAGTCTGCTACTCATAAACAGTGATTAACACTCCACCACAATCCATAATTTGTAAAGGTGTGTTAGGCAGTGACTCTACCCTATAGATGGCTTATGATCATATCATAGTGACAGATTACTACACAAAACATTAGCGTGACCTTAAAAATTATTTTTAATCACAATTTGAAGTTTTGTTGAACTTCTTCCCTTTATGATTTGGGTACTTTCTCACAGTTGGGGTTTTAAGGCTTTTAGGCCATTTTCGTGTTTATTACAGATTGTGGCTGTGGTATTTATACATTCTGACAATCTTGAACTGTGATTCCTCATTAGCACCAAGTGCTGATTGTCTGACATCTCAAGTAAGATACACATCTCACCTCCGTTTGTCATTACACATTCATAAATGTACCAAAATACTGTATAATGATATAAATATTGATATAGTGTTTTTTGAAATAACAAGTAAACCAATGCACATACAAACAAACACATCAATCAAAACTTGTGTAACTTATATATTTCAAATGAAGTGCTGCTGATCTTTCAGCATGATATACTTCAATGATGGCAAAGTGCAAAGACGGCAAAATCAGTAATGCACCAAGAAGCAGCATCTAATAAACATATTCACTGTGTTCTGTGACAAGCAGTTCCAACACGGCCATGTGGCTATAAAGGGGGAAATGCTTTTCTGTTGACTGAGTTTTGCAGTGAGGTCTGCTTTAAAGCCCCGATGTTCGCACTTGTGTACTAACTGATTTGCTGACTGGATTAAGAAAAGCTCCATACAATATTTGATCAGGACAAAAGGCAACCACACGTAACATTTCTTAAGAAAATACTTCTACTTTTCTTCCATTTATTGATAAAGGCCTCTTATTCAAACTTTAATTTGACTAGAAATTGTCGTCAACATCTTGATCATGACAGCTGTCTTATTATGAAGACATTGGCACAACATAGAAGGCAACAACATTGGCTTGAAAAACATGATTGCACTGAGCTACCATCAATTATGTGCTGAATGGCAGGAAATACCAACACTGTTAATCAATGCATGCAACTTCCACAAATGCTGTAGGTAGAGGAGGAGGAGGAGGAGAGTTAGCCAGAGCAGACTTGTTCACTATCAAATATACAGCAGGTTAACCTGCTCCTCTCTTGATTATAAAGTGTGAAGTCATTATGATATCTCCTTTGCCAGCTCAACATTCTCCTTGGTGATCATTCTTGGCTCTCCTTTCTGTGTCAGGTTGTCACCCTCCATTGCGGTCTCACTGGCAGGCCTGGCTGGCTGCTCCTCCAGTTGCTCCAGTTCTTCCAGTATGTTCTGAACACGACGGACTCCGTCCCGTCTTGCCTGCCGTACATCAACACGACCCTCTGGGTCAACAGAGTCCAGTGCTAAGAGCTCTTTGGTCAGCAGCTCCTCCAGCAACAAGTATTTCTTATCATTCTTCTTTCCATCAAAACCTTTCACCTCCTGCTCCAGTTTAGCAACCCGTCCGACTATCTGCTCTACTTTAGCCAAGCCAGGGTGGACTGGGCACTGAGCAGCCTGTTCAGCCTCAACCTTTACAGGTGGGGCCTCTGGGGGAACAGGTGTCGTGTCCTGGGCCTCAGGTTTTGGAGGTATTTGAACTGTGATATCTGCAGTGTGTTGTTGTGGTTGCTCTGGTTTCTGGGGCTGCTGGAACGGTTGCTGCGACTGCATTAACTGTTCAGGATGCTGAGGCTGTGGAGACGTCTGAGGTGGTGCCTGTTGAAACTGTTGTGGTTGCTGAAACTGCTGAGGTTGCTGGAACGGTTGAGGTTGCTGATGTGGAGGCTGTTGGAAGTGTTGAGGTTGCTGAGGCGGAGGCTGATGGAACTGTTGAGGTTGTTGAGGCTTTTGGACTTCAGCTTCTGTGTGCAGTGGCTGGGGGAGCTGCGTGTTCTCGGGTTTCTGCTGAGTGCTTTGTTGTTCATGCTCCATTTTCTGGGGCGGGTCTCTTGTGAGGACGTGCTGCTGAGCCTAAGAAATGAAAAATAAGAAATCATCACAATCTGGGTCAACTCACGCTGACGTGAAAACTCAACATTTTTGAACATCAAGAAAACACATAAAATTACCTGTGGTCTTTCTCCCAGAACCTGCGTTACAATAGGTGACTGGCTTCTAATATGAGGTTGGAGGTGAACAGAAGTGGCGTCGCGATGCTGGGGAATAACTATGGGCGAAGCTCTTTCTCGGGGAGGCTGCATTGCTGCAGAGTAGCCCGGCCATTCGTCGGACTGCAGGCGATGGAAGGGCTGCTGGTGCTCTGAGTAGGGGACACGCTGAGAGTAGACAGAAGGATTTAACTGAGCCTGTGGTTGTGTTTGGCCTCCTCCACCCTCATGGATCACAGGGATGGGGATGTAACCTGCTTGAAGACCAGTGCTGCTGGGCCGTGGGGGTTGGTGATGTGGGACGTTGTATATCTTGAAAATATATCAGATTGAAACAGTGAAAATTAATCATTTGGTCATTTATTTTGCATAATAAGCATGCAATATACATGCATGCTCAAACTCACGTCTGGTGTTGGTGAAATGGGCGAGCTGGCCTTTCCAGGCTCAGCGGAGCAGCTATCTGACGGTCCATGTAAAGGGGATCTGGGCCTGCAGTGGAGCCCTGGCGTTGGGGAAGGTGTCCGCCCATCTGAACGGATATTCTGTACAGTGGTTGGCTGGATGTAGGAATAACATGGATGCTGCTGCTGCCTCAGTTCTGCGCCCTCATGGAAGACAGGGATAGGAACATAACCTGGACGCAGAATGGGGTGCTTCATCTCCCTCATGTAGGTTTTCTGTGTCTCCTGAGGGCTTGGTTCTGGTGGTATGTTCGGTCCATTTGCTGACACTTCCTTGACCTGAAACAGAACCAATAGTATAAAGACAATTTCAAATGTTTAATCAGCAGTAATTGTATCTTGCAACAATGAATATCCAGAATCTTGTCATCCATTTCTATTACGAGAAATAAACTAAAAGTAAGCAACTAAAAAAAAAAAAATACAACTAATCCATGTGCTCCAAATACCTTTAAATTAACATTTTAGGTAACACTGGTGTTGGTTTCTTTACTTCTCTTAAAGTTTTAACATAAAAAATGTTTAAACACTATCAGTGTGTATAGTCCTTAACAGAAACCTCGTCAAAGTTGGCTGACTTTATGATTCTGAAACCTAGGGCCTTTATTTATTAGGTTCTCGGTTCAGGTTTTGTGTAAGACTCTTAGATTTACATCTAAGTTGAGCACATTTAAAACTTTGCACAAGGGAACCTTCACAAATTAAATGTTTTTATCTGAATATGTGGAGCTAGACATATTGTCTGCAAAAACACATTACAGAAGATTAATAAATTCAATCAAAGGTTTTTAATGGAGGTATTTTCAATAGGAAACTTCTCTCACTCCTGTGACAACTGCAAAGGTTAAAGGGTCAAATGTGACATTTTCACAAGGGGATGCCAAATGTATCACCTCTTTGAGTATTTGATAAATGAAATGAACTTCTGATTAACATGGTCTTAAGGTCATTTCCACTCAGACTGTTGCTGTGTTTATGTGGATATTTTGATCCACAATCAGAGTGAGATAAATAACCTGTCTGAATTATCTGGCTTACAATAGTTTGGCACACCCTCTAAACCATAATGTTATAAGCTAATCATAATTTTGACACATGCAAAAAATGTGTAAATATTTGTATTATTTTTTGCCTGCACTTGAACTGAATTTCTTCATGATGTCAGTTTTCTTTGACCACACCTGTTCTGGTCTAGTCTTTACAAAAAATATCATAAATAATCACTACATTGCTATACAAACAAAACAAATATCCACACTGAAAGGAAGCCCTCAGCGGGTACTATCTATTACAGGGAAATAATCTTAGGCATATAAAAATAGCAGAATATCTCACTCAGTGCAACGTTGGTATTGTCAACATGCTCCTGGATGTCAGGCAATGAGACTCGTTAGGGAAAAGTACAAATTTCCATTAACACAGGTGGAAAAAGTATTATTTACTTTCCTCATAGCTTACCAAGTGAGTAGACACCTGCCACTGACAGCTATGGAGCAACAGGTCTACTGGTAGTTCAACACTCTGCTAATGATATATCTTAATGTGATCCGAGCTCTACCTCGACCCAATAACAGCAGATACCAAAGCCTACAGAACAAAAACTGCTTTAATAATCAAGCCAGTTGTATTTTCGCTCTAAGACAAAAGTTATAAAGTAGCTGTGAACGACCCTTTGCCCTCTGCCATTTCAGTGCGGGACACTGCACACTGCCAGCACCATTGCACCAATTTTATCCCCTGACAGCTGTGTCTTTCTAGCAGATTCTTCGGGACACTAACTTTGGACAACAGTGTCTATCTCTGAGACGAAAGATTAACAGCTGGCAGCCTGCGAGGTTAACTTCAGCCCACGGGGTTTTTTTTTCTCTGCAGACCTGTATGTTTTCACAACATGTATAAATCCCGGCTGGACGTTAAATATAAGGCAGCCAGCGCCTCTATCATACAGTTAAACGTCCACAGGCCAAAGTGAACTGGACCGGCCTCAATCCTTGTAAGGGAAAAAGTTTAATATGAGCTGGACGTCGCAGTGTTTTCCACCATGAAAGAAACGTTATTAAAAATACTGGAAGCTCGTCTTAGGTAGCCTTACACATTGCATGGTGAGTCATCGAGTAATAATAGTGTTAGATCATGACACGGGAACATAACGGGCTGATCACCCGTTATAATAGGCTTATGAGCTGTCTGTGAGGGGGAGGTGACGGTGCCAAACAAGGCCTACAGTCAACAAGATTAATATATAACAGTGATGTAGCAAGACGCGTTTCTTTAGCAGCGTACCAAAGCAAAACACGCACTAAATCAACCGACGTAGCTCGACACAAAAAATAGCCGTGAAAGAGTTGTACAGCCGCCAGCCGTTAACATTGACACCCAACTTTATCCCTCCGCTCTCTTACCTTTTTCGTGTCGTGTCGCGGGTCATTCCAGGTTGTCGTGCGGTTATTGTGATCCACAAAGAAGGGCCATCCAGTCTGAGGGTCAATTTTCACTTCCCAGCCGAGGGGAAGAGGGTCGTTGTCATTATTAGCCATTGTCAGTATCGGTGACTGTGTCTTCATGCCGTTCATGTTGCTGGCTGTCGAGTACTGAAACATTTTATACAGGCGACGGACGCTTTAAAGATTCCTTGAAGTGACGTGGAAAAGTGGGCTGGAAGTTTCTCGAAATAGCCGGGTTAATGTTGGGGGCGGACAGCGCTGGATACTGTGGCATGGGTTCCCAAACCTGCGATGTCGCAGACCCCCCAACATAGACACGAGATAAACCTCTGATATGCATCACATTTTTTAACCAGCTGCACCAAATCAGAATAGGCTTCTGTGGAGTATCTTTCCTTTGCTTTTCTTTTTCTTATTTATTCTCATGGGCAATACGCATTGATCTATACCATTGCAAAATTGTCAGTGTTTGTGTGAATTATAGGACAATGTACCCCTGGGCACAGACATGCAAAAGTAGTTGTTCTGCTTCTTTATTTAGTCTAAGATTTTATGAGTTATGAGTTTCTGCATGGTCGATTGTGTCTTTTTGTGGTAATTTTGTCTCGTTTTGGTCACTTTTTCATACAGTAATTGTATGTGTCTTTGTAGTTATTTATTTTGCCCATAATAGGATTTTTTAAAAATTATTATAATAATAAAAACTATTATTATTATAATGTAGCAATAGCCTATAGGAGATTTGAATGAAAGCATCAAAGTAGCCAGATTAAATCATTTTGGCTGTTTAGGAGGATTTATTTATTTATTTTCAGGGACAACATAAATTGATCAGCAACACTACAAACATGCCAGTGTTTGCCAAAAAAATATTGTTATATGTATATGTTAAATTGCTTATAAGATAAGATAAACCTTCATTAATTCCATGATGAAGATATTGCCCTGTTACAGCAACAAGTGGATAGCATAATGATCAGCATAAACAAGGGTGTAAAAAATAGCATAAATAAAAAAAGAGATATAATATAGGTACAACTAAAATAAAAAATAAAACCCTGAGGAAGCAAAATATGAACAGCTGTACAGGATTAAAGGAATAAGTCAGCATCTTGCAAAGAAGGAGGCAAAGAATATAAGACAATATTAAGCATACAGTCAGCACAAGCAATTAAATAAAGTCACTTTACGTTACCAAAGACATGTAAAACTAGAAGGAAGCTGCAGCGTCTCTGTATGAGAGCAGGTCTGATTGTTTTGACTGCAGCTGTGGAGAAAGTGACTGCCTTAAACATAATGGTTATATTGTCTCCTGCTTCCCGAAGCTCCTCAGTGACCCCTGAACAACTTCATATCAGACAAGGGAATCCCAAGCCTTTTCATAACAAAAGGTTTCCCAGATAGATGTACTCAGACTCCCACATAATAAGTCTTGTCCAAGGGAAGTCAGTCTGGGTTCGCTAGAATTTTGTACACAATTACATAACAGTGGTGGTGTGATACAGTGTGGGCACAGTGACACCTCCAATGACAGATATTCCTTAATCAGAGGACTACTCCAATTCAGCCCAATACTATGAAGGAAATACTAGTAAATGTGGAAAAAAAAAACTCATCCTCACTTGGCTGGAGACTGTCTGGAATCATTACATGGATTTTTAGAAATGCAGAGATCGCAGGTGAAGGTGATTGATTTCTTTATTTCTGGACATGTAAAATTAGAAAGCAGATTGACAATAAACAAACCTGCATCACATAGCCTGTGGAGCCAATTCCTGCAACTGTGTGCTTATATGTGTTAACAGCATGGACATTATCTTTTATAATGCCAACATACAGGAGTTGGTTAATAAGTCAGCTCCATAAATATTTTTATTACAGGTTATCATATTGTACTGACATGATATGAATGACAAAACCGTTATTGTGTTTTCAAGGGAAAAAGTTTAAATCAGCCCTAAATTCTTCATTTGTATTTGCCTTAATAATTGATGCCTTTAGTCAGTGGAGTCACTAATACAGTGATAAAACACATTGACAAATTATTACCAGATTCTTCATTCCCTGATAATAAAGACAGTCATGCCCTGATAATAAAGACAGTCAGAATATTTGCATGCTAAGACCAGGGTAAGCTCTGACTTTTACAAGCCTATCAGCTAGTAGATTTCTAAACGAATATGCATCTGGTAACACCACATGTCCTGCCTAAACCCGTCTCTGAAATTTAGGTGGTGGTTAAGAAGTGGCTTCTAATGGAGTAAGATCTCAGTGTTGCTCAACACAAATTCAAACTACTAAGCTTTCACGAGAAGAGAGACTGCGGAGAAACGTTTATAAAATTACTTTTAAATAAAACCACCTGCCAAAAACCAATTAAAGTTTCTGTCTTTGGCGCCCCCCAGTGCCACTATTTAAATTAAAAGAAAAACAAACAAAACAACCCATTGTAGCAGATAGTAATGCATGTTTTCTTACATACTCCATCAGTCACTAAAATAAAAAAATGATCTTTCACCTGCTTAGAAAAACATCCGTTTATTAATTTAAAAATATATTTTTGGATTGTTTGTTAATGTGTAAATGGAAAACCAGTTTGGCAAGGCAAAATCAGACTACACATATACAGATTAGCTCATGTCCTTAATTTGATTTGTTGTCCTTTCTTAGTCAGCATCATAGACTGTAAAAGTCAGCACTCACTCCACTTTAATAAAGCTTTGTACAGTTAGAGATGCAAATAAAAACGGAAATGTGTTATTCAAAACACTCACGCCATGATAGTCTAGAAAGGTCTCCGTGGTTCGGGAACCACGTCGAACCGTCGATCACCGGTGATTGAATCATGCGCACCTTTGCATCCCACTTCAAAATAAAAGTCTCTTAATTCCAGTCGCCTAATGTATGTAATGTACGTACTGATTTTGGCTTTTGTAGCTATCAATTAAGTATTCATAAACAGGGAAAATAGCTATATTTGAAATATAATATTTCCACCGTTGAAGCTGTAGAAATGGGGTTTTTTCATTACCTCATTCCGACCCCTCTCCTCAAACACACGCAACCACCCACGCACGCCTGCTCTGTGGACTCCCAGCGTGACGTATACCCTGGCGTCCGGTTAGCCAGCCTCTAAGCTAGTTAGCTAGTTGGTGTTCCTAGTTAGTTGACAGTATACTCCAGAGTCGGTTAACGTTTGCAGTCGGCTTCGGCCATGGACGACGAAAGCCACCCTAAAACCCTGTAAGTCATTTTAGGCGGCTAACTGCCGTTAGGTAACGTTATCGCTAGCTTCGCTAACGTCGGGAACCGGTGGCTAACTTAGCTAATGCTAACGCTACCCGCTGCTACACAGCCTAGACAACATTTAATGTTTCACTAACGTCACGTTAGTTAACGTAAGGGTAAATATAAAAATAACACATAAATACCATTTATTACGTGTGCTCAATCTATAAGCGTTAACGCTGGCAGCTGTCTGACGTTAGCCGTTACTAACTTTGGGCCAGCTTGGCAGTCAAGCTAATGAAAATAACGTCACATTAGTAACTCACTAACTAACCACAAGATAACGTTAATGCCCGACATAAACTGCGTGTACTCCAGTTTTTTCAGAATAATGATCACTAACGGCACCATCCCATCGTTTCCTGGAGAAAACCGTAACCATTAGCACAGATTTCACTAAATGAACCGTCTCTTTCCCCGGCAGGTATGTGGGAAACCTCTCCAGAGATGTAACAGAAATTCTGATCCTGCAACTCTTCACCCAGATTGGGCCTTGCAAAAGTTGCAAAATGATCACAGAGGTGAGCAGCCAGGTTTGTTTGGTTTCATCTTCCTACACACATTTACCCTTTAGTTATGGACACATTTGTACACAATGATGGTCCCTCAATGTTGGAACAAATGGCTCTACTGTTAAATCAATCAAAACAATTATTTTGACTACAAAAAAGTGGCATCCTCCCTGTTTACTCTTGTGTTTGATCCTTGCAGCATACAAGCAATGACCCCTATTGCTTTGTGGAGTTCTTTGAACACAGAGATGCTGCTGCAGCCCTTGCAGCCATGAACGGGAGGAAGATATTAGGAAAGGTAGGTCAATCTGCCTGGTCCAAAATTAAAAGTGAGCTAACTGCTTCCAAATTACCCTGTTATCCTTGTTCCTTGTGTATAAAATGTGTGTCTGTTTCTCAGGCTCTCTGTTTTATATGCTCTCTGTTAATGCTCTTTCAGGAGGTCAAAGTAAACTGGGCCACCACTCCAAGTAGCCAGAAGAAAGACACATCCAGTAAGTGTCCACCTATTGATCTCCTAATCTGCTGAAATAAAGGTTTGCCTGGGAATTGAAAATGGATTCTCTCCTTCTCTCTGTTTGTTTGTCTTTTGTTTTGTTCTAGATCACTTTCATGTTTTTGTGGGAGATTTGAGCCCTGAGATCACCACCGAGGATGTCAAGGCTGCATTTGCACCTTTTGGGAAAATCTCGTAAGTTTTCACTTTAAAGGATATTTCTGACATGCAGTACAATGATTTGAATGTCAGTGTAAGCATATTGATTACTCATGTTTTCCCTCAGTAATATGGTATTTCATAATATTGTTCTGTTAAGTTGTGTAGACACCTTGGTGTTTTAGGGGTTAAGGTGCAGACCATGCAGTGTCCCCCTTTCTTGAATGACATCTCCCCGGCACCACCCCAGCTCCCGTTTTCATCTCACTTCCTGTTATCTCTCCACTGATGGCTATTGAATAAAGGCATAAAGTTCCCCACTGCCCCAATGAACAAATAAATTCAAGTAGAATTTACCAGAACACATAATGATTACTGAGGAACATACTCTAAACTGAAGGGGAAACAAAGCTTGCACGTGACTGGGGCCTGGACTGTTGATCCGTACAGATTGATGAACTTATGGTTTTAATTGACTAGAACCACAAATGACCACTATATACACACGTTTTTTGAGATAGAGCAAATTAATTGTCAGCTAGACAGATATGATAGATGGAATTTTATGTGTTTACTCTTAATGTATGCTGGATAAAAATGAACTCAAAGAATGAAAAGTTAACTCTTGTGAGATGCGATGTTTAGAAGTCAACAGGAATGGTTCATGCTCAGGAAAACCTGTTGATGTTCGTTTCATCTTTGAAAAAAATACATTGTGTAAAAGACTGTGTCCAAGCATGTAAACATGGCTGATGCTGGATAAATGACATTTAATCTTTCACATGAAAGTAAATATAAGAGTGGACTGAACCTCTTACCATCATATATAATACTTAAAAAAAAAAACTATTGGAACAGCCTCATTTCAGTTGTTGATTACCAACACAAGTCCTGTAAGTTCTTGAGAGCATTATTGAATTTCTTACTTGTAGTTTGTGTATTTTGTCAGCTCTTAGCCACTCTTGCTTTTCTTGCTTTTTTTTATTTAGGGTGTGGTAAGTAAACTGTATGTCAGCTGTGTGTATGAACCTGAACGGCTTTTAGTTGTGGGTCTCAGTAAAGTAATAGCACTTTGGTTATTTTACAGAAATGCTCATAGGATTGGACAGGAGCTTGAAGGCTAACAGCAAGGAACTGTGCACTCTGGAGACTCAGATGTAGTTTTTTTCTCTATTTATTCCATTCTTTCCATATGTCTTTATTTGTAGATGCTTTGTATTAACATGATCTAGCTTAGATTAACAAATTCCAATACTTAATGTGTTCCTCTAAATCTTTGTTTAAATTGTCTCATTTTGATTTGCTTAGTGTTGTTTGTAGTGCAATGATCCTCTTCCAGAAATTCTAAAAAAATGTCAATTTCTCAAAATTTGCAGCTCCCCAAACTCCATACTCCATATTGGTGGTAAAGAATTGACCAGGAAAAATAAAGAAATCTGTTAACAGGCCATGTATGCCGTTTAATTCCTTTTTTCTCTTTTGATATTTTCTATATATTTCTTATTTTTAGGAAGAGCACCAACTGCAGACTTTAAGAATGCATGGTAATCCATATAATCTGTTCCTTTGTGAATTTAAACTAGTAGCCTACTGTTGAGGAAATTAAACAAGTGGTGCTCTAGTGTCAAGGATCAATTAATAAATCTGAAATCACTTAAAGGCAATACTGTAGGCTGCATGTTTTTGTACTTGTTCTTTTATTTTCGTTTCAAGTGTTGCTTTGAAGTAAAATTACGAGTCAGTGCTGAGCACAAGGTCATGATAGCTAATATACATTGATGTAGGACAGAGTAGAGGATTCACAGTTCAGTGTGTTTTGCGTGGTTCCTTTTAGTTTGAATTATTTAAACTGTAAGATGCACTGAAGTTATTTTCACTCTTCCCTCAAGGGATGCCCGTGTTGTGAAGGACATGACGACAGGCAAATCAAAGGGGTATGGATTTGTGTCCTTCTACAACAAACTGGTAAGGCTCCAGTGCAAGAACACAGACTGAAGGTTATTTCTATTTTCTGTTTATTATCCTACTTAAATGCATTTACAGTCATTGAAAAATAATTAATCATAGTTGAAACCATAGACACAACAACTTGAATCATCTAACATTACATAGCTTCTTGTTGACCATCACTAGTTTCAACATTACATAGAGAAAAAAAACTGTTTATTTTTAGAACTGATTATTGTACCAGTAAATATTACAGATTTATTAAATCCAGAGAGGTAACTGTGTTTGATTTGATTTTATAGGATGCAGAGAATGCCATCATTAACATGGGGGGGCAGTGGCTTGGAGGACGCCAAATCAGGACCAACTGGGCAACACGTAAACCCCCAGCTCCAAAGAGTGCCCAGGACAGTAAGTTTGAATTAGCATGATTTTAAATACAGGGCGAATATAGACAAAAAATAATATAATTTTTTTTTTTTACAATAAAGCATGTAGACATGTTCTATTAGAAACCGAAAATATAAGTATGAACCTGAAATGGGCATAATAAGTTCCCTTTCAAGTCCCTACACGCCCACTGTACACCCACGCAGGGGATTTCACTTACCAGGCGAGTAAATTTCGCAGGAAGATTTTGGTCTGACTGCACCATTAGGAATGTGTAGGAGTGTGCAGACGGTATTGAACTGACATCCTCCTCACTCTCCTGTTAGCTTTGTTGAACCAGCCAGGGTGGGACAAATTACACCTTTATCATTCTTATTGGCACATCTGAGTGTGAAGCCCAGGGCAAAGGTTTAGTCAGCCAGAATAAGTAATAACACATGTGGGTGTGCTCCAATAAGTACCATCACGTACTATACCAGACTTAATTTGTTAGCGCTAACATATTCCATTTGATAATAGACAACAATACCTGCAGTGTAGGTTGTTTTTCATAGCTTTGTTGGTTTTGCGTTCCAAGCATAGACTTTGTGTAAAATGGTAGAAACATTCCGTCACACATGTTTATTTTTTTCAGATGGCTCAAAGCAGCTGAGGTTTGATGACGTAGTGACTCAGTCCAGTCCACAGAACTGTACAGTGTACTGTGGAGGGATCCAGTCAGGATTATCAGGCAAGTGTCATGTTCTTAAAGAAGCCCTTAGTCACAGTACGGTAGCAGTCTCATCACTTTCCTCAAATAGAATAAGACCCAACCACATCAACGTCTTTCTCTCTGATTCCTCCAGAACACCTTATGCGTCAGACCTTCACACCGTTTGGTCAAATAATGGAAGTCAGAGTTTTCCCAGAGAAAGGATACTCTTTCATCAGGTAGAGCTTCAGTCAATTGCAGCATTTGACCTCTAGATGTCAACACAAGCACACCACCAGGCCGGGCTGTGCCTGACTCCGTGTCAGAGCCTTTCCTGTTGTGTGTCAGTTAGCTCAAAACACTGTCCATTTTCTAAATTGCCTGATAAATTTCTGCTTGGTATATTTGACCGCTAAGCTGTTGATTTCTTTTTAAGGTTTTCCTCCCATGACAGTGCTGCCCACGCCATTGTTTCTGTGAATGGCACAGCCATTGAAGGACACATTGTGAAGTGCTACTGGGGCAAAGAATCTCCTGACATGGCAAAGAATCCACAGCAGGTAGGGAAATGTAACTAATTATGAAATGTGTTATTACATTAAAAAAATATGAAATTTTACGGCCATATATAACTTTATTAGATCACATCTAAAAACAATTGAACATTTCAGAAAATATATTTTCATTTTATACATTTCTTTTTTTTAATTTCCCTCTTCTCACTGTATTTGTGGAATGTGTTTGCTCCTCCATCATTTTTCCTGTCCGTCTGCATCACTAAGGTTGAATACAGTCAGTGGGGACAGTGGAACCAAGTCTATGGGAATCCACAGCAGCAACAGCAGCAGCAGCAGCAGCAGCAACAACAACAGCAGCAGCAGCAGCAGCAGCAGCAGCAGCAATATGGGCAGTATGTGACCAATGGCTGGCAAGTTCCCTCTTACAGCATGTACGGACAGACGTGGAACCAGCAAGGATTTGGAGTAGAGTGAGTAAACTTTTTGTTTGACTATATTATTAAAGGCCCCAAGACTAACATTAAGACATTAAATTGTGATGCATGGTGACTTGACCACACTCTTATTTAAAAATGTTTATTTATTTATTCATTCATTCATTAATTCAACACAGTTGATCTTTAAATGCAATGACAACAGTCATACTAATCAGAATCAGAAATACTTTATTGATCCCTGGAGGGAAATTCTGTTTCAATCCAGTTATTCCGACCAAGAATAGAAAGAAAGAGAATATATATCAACTGTTTATATTTGTAGAAAAAACATAAAACATTAGCAAAATATACTGACTTAATTAAACTAACTAACTGGGTGTGTGTGTGTTTTTTACAGGCAGTCCCAGTCCCCAGCCTGGGTGGAGGGCTTTGGATCTCAGTCAGCCCAGGCTGCAGCCCCAGCTGGTCCAGTCATGTCCAACCTGGCCAACTTCAGCATGGCTGGCTACCAAACGCAGTGAGCTGGCCCTAACCTAAGTGTAGTACCAAGAGGATTTTGTTAACCCTTTTAGACAACACAGCACTCTTTCATCTGGACAGCTGCTGTGGTAGAAGAAGGGCAGGGGCCATATTCACAAAGCCTTTGTAGCTAGTAGTTGCTCCTTAACAGCCAGTTTAACAATTCTGTTTTAAATTACAGTGTCAATTTCACTAAGAACTTTTATAAAATAAAAAGTTTATTCGATGATAATTCATAGTTGTGTTATGGAAAAGTGTGCTTGGACTTCTGAAGTAAAGCCAAACCAACTGTCTTTGTCTAAGTAGATGCTAAAGGACACGTCAACTTTTTAAATGTTTAGTCGAAAACCGAAGCCAGTATGTGATCAAGAGGATATGCAGCGTCAGCTGGTCCGACTAAAGTTGGTCGGGGCTCTAACTGAAGGCCATCTCACCATCCCGGGGACAGAAACAATTTAATGTGGGGGGAAAAAAATACAACTTTGCCTAAACCAGAGAAGTGATCTCTATCTCGCTCTCATTGGAGCACGACAGATGCCAGCTAGGTGGCCTTATAATGTGTGCGCACACCCACAATGTTTACAAATGTAAAAAACAAACAGTAACAGACTTTACAGATGTGACAATACAAATTTGTCGATTTATCAGTTTAATGCATGTGATATAAATATTTCAAGGAATATGAATGTGCAACATGCTTTTATAAAATGTGAGCTAATTTATAATGAATAATTTCACTGTTGTTAAATTTATGTCTCACTTTTAATAGTTTTATTGTAAAACAGGCAGTTTAAATTGTATTTTGTAACAGTTTGGGATGGTGAACAAAGTTAGAGCCCTGGTCAGTGTAGGCCTTCAAAATTAACTGTTATCCTCACATACTCAGAATTTGGACAAAAATGTGTCTGAAAAAAAAAATGAACAGACATGTCATTTTATTGGGGTTAAAAGCACATTTACTTCAAGCCATCGTATTTGTCCAGCTCACTGGAACATGACAAGGACGGAAATCCTCAAACCTAATAACATTAATATCGAATTATCAAACTATAGCAATATCTGCTCTCAGTTTGCCAATATGTTTTTAAATATTTTGGTGTTTGTTACATACTTGTCAAGATGTTATTTACTTATCTTCGGGGCATTTTTCTGTCATTTTATACAACAGAATACAAAACTCCACTTGAGTCCTCATACATTGATTAAGTTCATTTTTGTGATATAGGTCAGTTTGTAAAAAGGCGTACAGTATTGTACAGATCGAGCGAGAACGATTGGTCACCATGGATTTGTGCTACAAACTGCACTGAGCCACAAGAATGAACCAAGCTGCTACATGTTGGTCTGGGCTTAGCTTCTGCTCATAGCTAGAAATTCAGTCCTGTTTTGATATAGTAACAAAAATGCTTTGTGAATAGAGGCCCTGGAACGGTAGTTTACCTTTCCAGTATATGTGAAGAAACTATTTGTATAAACAACTGTGGCTTTATAGGAGATTTAAGCAGGATGTGGTCTCTCTTGGATAACCTTTGTGTACATGTGACCTACACACCTCTAAAAGCAAAAAAAAAAGTTTTTTCATGTTTTGTATCAGAGTGATCAGCATGTTCTTGCAGACTTTTGATGGATTTTAGTTTACACTTTAATGTAGCCTAGAGTGGACTGATTTATAATCCTGTGTCTCACAGTAAAGGCTAAAGCACGTGCTCACTATATAAAGAAAATATTGTAAAAGCATCATATCCCCCGATCTTTGTAAAGATGACTGACTGTGTGCTCATTCTGGGGGCTGGTTTCCTGGAAAGATATTGAATCTTAAATCTTTTCCTCCTTCCTCTTGATAACCTTCGTTAATTTCTTTCTAATGGCTGTGAGAGTTTTTGCAAAGATCCTCAGACTTAATTTCAAAACCAGCCCCTCATGATACTGAATCATGTTTTAGATCTTTTAAAAATGCTGTCCTTTAGTCACTTACTAGTGCAAAGACAAATTGTCCAGTGTTTGGGCTGACTATAGATTGGAATGGCTTAATTTTATAGAAACGTAAAAGGTTTCCTGAATTTGAAATCAGGGCAGTAGGCACCTTTTATGCCTTTTAGCGCATTCTGAATGTCCTTAGTATTTGCAGAATATTTCCATATATTCCAGGAGAAGTATTTAAAAAAAATCACTGGCAAATTGTGACTAGAGGATTTCTCCGAGACGTCCTGCCATTTGGATTTAATTTGTGCCATTCTGTACAGTATATGCTCCTTTTAGCCCACTCTCCTTTTCCTGTTGTTCTAGCCGACAAACTTGTGTTTGTTTGTTTGTTTATCAGACCTGGGGGATGTTTGTATAATGAAACAGGGTCATGTTGGCTGAGAGTGTAAATATAATCCTTTATCACAAACTTTCATGAAACGTAAGAAATAATGTACATATTGTAGGTAGAAATGCCATCATTAAATTTCAGCAATATGATTTATGAATAAGCCTTAATTGATGTGTCAGTAAATTCAAACCTTTTGTGTTACTCGCAGAGGCTCCATTACAAATCTAAATTCTCTTCCATTGTGGATTTTTCCATTTTTAAGTTTGTGTGCCATTTTCAGTACGTAGCAGGAGGAAGGTGATGTTTCAGCTTGAACTGCACGCTTATGACATGTAATACTTTTGTTGCTTAAAATATTGAATGTAATGGCAATTTGCTTTTATGACAATAATACATAAACAGTTCCAATCAAAAGTTTGGACACCTCTTATTCAATGTCTTTTTCTTTATTTACACATCTGTGAATATTGAAGACATCAATAGACCAGTGTAGACCACCATGTTAGACCAGTGGAAATTTGTGCTTTCAGTCCGAACTTGAGATTTTTGGTTTCCTACTGCTGTGTCTTTGTGAGGTGCAGAGGAGGTGAACGGATGGTATCTGGTATGTGTGTTTCCTGGGGGAGGAGGTGTTGTGGTGTGTGTTGTGTGTTGTGACACTGTTGCCGATTTAATCAAAATTCACAGCCAACCAGCACGTCTGCCACAGCGTTCTGCAGCGTCATGCAATCCCATCTGGATTGCACTTCCCAGGACCATTATTTGTTTTTTAACAGATCATCGATCTAGCACTCCATTGGGCTTGAATTTTCCTTTAACAGGAAAAGCAGCCATCAAGTGCTCAGCATATATGGGAGCTGGTTTCCAGGTGATTCCTTTATGAAGCTGATTAAAACAACATCAACAGTGTGCAAAGCTGTCATCAGGGGAATGGTGGCAGCTTAGACAAATCTAAAATTAAAAACATTTGGCTTTTTCACCCCCTTTTTCTTTTTTTTTTT
>CAFUXE010000085.1:584001-596702 GCA_903364295.1 Serranus cabrilla
TTTTTTTTTTTTTTTCTTTTTTTAATTTACCACACAATTCCACATGTTTTGCAATAGTTTTGATGTCTTCAGTATTGATCTACAATGTAAAAAAAATGAAGAATAAACATGAAAAGAGGACGCCAATCTTTAGACTGGTACTATAAGTTGAACAGTAGAAGTGGTGTTTAATAATAAAGGATGATATCAATTTTCCATTTAAACGGAAAAACTTAATAAGTGACTTCAAATAAAGAAACATTTGAACCTGGATGTTCAGTATATTTATTAGACACTAATAACGTGTGCTTGACACAGAAACTCTGAAAGCAAAATATTCTTTCACTGTAAAACTTTCAGTTATTCTAACAGACACGCTAAATAACATATTCAACAATTTTTAAACAGAGGTTCTGAATTTTTTTCCATCTGAATGTTTATTACAGTTAACAGCAAAACCTTTTTACCCATTTTTGTTTATAGTAATGAAACCTGATTTATAATGACCTCATTATTGAAAACATATTTTCCACTAGGAGAATGCCAGATCCAATTATTTTGTATTTAATGTTAATATGAAGGTGAACAAAGATGATGAATAATTCTTAAAGCATGTATTCTCTATACAGATAATTAGGGAATTATTTTCTCAGTATATCTCACTAAACTGTGCAAACAAGCCAATAGCTTTTGAGCAACTGTGATAAATCTGCAACATTCATAGACGTTGAACGACTAAAGCAAAGCAAGCATCACTTAGTCTGATGTCAGGTGGCCTATGCATGCATAATATTGGATTATATTGCATAACTTTATTTTTCTAACCTACTGTAGAAGTAAATTTATTTTACACAACACTAATAATATGCAGATTCAGGTGCATCTACAACATATATTGTAGTCTTCTACATATCTGAGCTTAACCAGTTTATTAGCTCTAGTGCAATTAATCTAGTAAGCAAGGAATTTCAAAAATGAATCTGTACAATATTTACATATTTCCATGAAGTGAGAGGCTGTAATTAAGAGCAGCTGTGAAGAGAAGTGTTGAATGTAGCCATGTTATACTGTCAGTACTTTATTGTTGATCTGATCGCCCAGTTTTCAACCCGAAGAATTATTTCAGTGACTTTGAACAGTGACTTCCAGATAACCTGTGATTGTGTTTCTCAGAAGTTAATCACATATGACAGTCGAATGTGGAGTTGGTGCGAACTGCTGGTCTCCTGGACGACATCTCAGCCTTCATCCCTCTGTCCACACAAACCAGCACGCTCCCATCTGAAGCAGTGTCATCGCTCTGGATAGGGGTAATCCAAAATGAAACCTTTTTTATTTTTAGGTATAAAACTAAGAAAGTCGGGTCCAATTTTCTGAAGTACAACTTAATGTTCTTCATAAACTGACAATCTCATATGAAGTTAATATAATATATATCGTTACTCACATCATTATTGATCGCAGTCAGTTTCTTTGCCGTGTCGTTCCTTTTGGTTTTGTTCTGTAATCCCAGTTTCTCCATAATCAACTCAATCCTGGATGAGATGCCTTCCACAGAGGTTTCAAGCTGTAGAACCTGCCTGGCCAGTCTTTCACGGTGAGAGAATGGTATTTTTTTTTAATTATTATTAAATTCACCTCTCTTGATTGAGAAAAAGGCAATTCAAGATGTTTCATAGTTCAAACTGAAAAATTTCCCACCTTAGGAACTGTTCCCGGTCCACAGACTTATAACTGGAGTGGTTCTTCTGCTCATTGGATGTTACAGGAGGCTTCTCCAGTAATTCTTTCTCATAGTTCATTCCAAGATTGTTGAGTTCAGCGCAAAGAGCATCCTGGGGAAAAAATGGGGAATACCATCATGAATTTATTATTATAAACACGTTTTTTTGTTGCTTGTCAAGCTAAATAAGAACCAAGTGAAAATGTAAAGACTATCACACAAACCCTCTTTTCTTCCAGCTCGATTTTCATCCTCTCTTGTTCGTCTTCGTCTAGAATTTGGTTTCCATCGTGGTCAAACCGTGAGAAGGCGGCGGTAATTTCATGATCAGCATGTCCCATCCTACAAGATCATCAGAGCGGTGAGGGTTTGTTGAACACTTAAATTGGCATATTCTCTTTGTGTTGTTATCCGTCACTTACTCTTTCAGAGTTTCTCTGAAGTCCTTGAATTCAATTTCTCCAGATCCAGATCGTAGTGCCTTCTGAACATCTGATATTTTCTCCTTTTTAAGTTTCAACTTTGTAAATGTCTTCATATAGCTCTGAATTACAAGAGAAAAGCAAATTGGATGTCATTCTTGTAAAACGTCATACATAGATGTATCGATTTTTACATGAATCCAATTTTCTTCACCTGTTTGATGATGTCGGTAATCTGTAGCTCATCTTTTTGGGATGAGAGCTCCTCCTTGACCTCAGAATACGTGTCATTTATGATGGCCAGAAACATGTTCTAAGGGACAGATACATCGAGATAACGAGGATGTAATTTTTTAATTCAAAATTAAATATATTGTGTAGCGAAAAACTTACCAATAGAACAAAGAATACAAAGAACACGTAGGTGACAAAGTACATTGGCCCGAGAACTCTGTTCGCACGATCAATGGCATCGTAATCAAAGTCTCCAAGAATGATCCTGAACTGTGTGAAGCTGCAGAAAGAAAGGACTGATTCATTAATGCTCAATCATCCTCGAAAATATTTCCTTCTGACCTGTTATTTTGGACACCGCTTACATGCACTTGACGAAGGTGCTGAAAGATTCAACCTCTGTCCCAAAGAGCAAATATCCAAGTTGAGCATAGGCAAAGAACACGATGAAGAACATGATGGCGAAGCCCAAGATATCTTTAGCACATCGACCCAGTGTGGAGGACAGCTGAGTCATGGTCTTGTTAAAACTGATGTACTTGAAAACCTGAAGAACAAGAGGAAAACATGCAGTCTTTAGGATGGTGCTAAAGTAGTGAAATAATGTGTTCAAACAAAAGATGTCAGTACCTTGATCCATGCAAAGAACAAGTTCACTGCATTCATGTTGTTGTACTGTGTTTGCCAGAAGGCCAGAAATTCAAAGTCGGCGTAGATACCCGGTTGCTCCAGCAGTTTACCAAGCAATTTGTCCACTTTGACAGTTCGGAAGATATTGAATACAATGGCAACAATGGCGAGCTGGGGAGAAGAATAACTTCTAAGATGCAACACTAAACCAGAGATGTTTGAATCAAATAAGAATTTGGCTTTCTTACCATTATGACGACAATATCCAAAATGTTCCAGATGCTTTTGAAATAAGAGAGCTTGTGTATACGCAGCTCAAGAATCTCCTCCACAATGTAATAGAGGATGAATAAGCAGAAGACCATCTCGCAGCCGAGGATGAAGAAATCCCAGTAGGTGATGTAGCGAATCAGTTTGACTGTTCTTATCTGGTAGGATGGGATTGCTCCACCGGTCGCTGGGAACTCAACCACCAACCTAAAAGAGAAGATAACATGTTTGTCAGCCAGCGCTTGTGTATCAATCAAAGGGTACTGTCAATAGTGTTCTTTACCTGATGACACAGAACATGTTGATGTTTGCGTTGTATGTAGAGAAGTCGACGAAGGCCGCTCTGGTTCCTCGGTCAAGCCACAGGTTGTTCACTAGTTCCTCCAGTATGATGGTGCTCTCCTCTTTGATGCGGCTCAGGTCTTGGAAGTATCCTGCTCCACTGTAGGTGGTCAGCAAGCCCCAGTGAGAGGAACCTTTGACTTCTTTCTCTGTGTGGTAGGTCCAGCTGCGGAGGAGGAAGACAATCTTGCTGCATTTCTTGAATCTTTACTGGATACACAAATGAACCCTGCAAGAAAAATAGTGAGCAGCTTACGCGGATCCATTGATGAGACCAAAGCTAAGGTCATCCTCCTTCTTGTCGTTGTAAACATCAAAACATCCCGTGATCTCGTTTTTGAAGTCGTCATGGACCTTACAGGAGTTGTTCATGATCTTGATCTGCCTCATTCTGGGGACTCCCAGCAGCATGTTCTCGTAGTAGATGAAGGACTGGTCTCCGCTGTCCAGGGACTGGTTGTTGTACCATTTAGTCCAGTAGAGGCCGTCCAGCAATGGACCCTGCGCATACTGTTCAGACAGGACAGATGAAGTTTAAGTTGCACACATTTTCTCACTGTGATAAGCAGGAAGAATATGGATAAAAACTCACAGTCCAGAAGTCGGCCATGGTGCTGATGGACTGAAACTTAACCCCACTTTCACCGGCTGTATTCACAAACAGGTCTGTCATGGCTTTAGTGTAGTAATAGGTGCTCGAGCTGGTCATGCCGTATGTCACTGAAAGACAAAGTAATCACATTGTTAACAGCCAATCGTTGATTCCTATCTGGCTTTGCTCAGGCTCAGCTTTAAATGTTGCTCCATTCAGCAGTGCAAGATAAGACAACTCCGAACCAGACACGCAAGGTCTCATTGAAGACTTGTTGTTCGGCTGTGTTTATGTCACCGCCGTCAAATGGATCCAGATTAGAGGCCGTAATTTGTTTGAAGAGAGAGCACGCTGGCCTGACGCAAACAGCCTCTACAAACAATGTAAATCTAACAGAGACAAAGCAACAATGGACCAGGCCAAATGCTCTTATCGCTAAAAGGCAAGAGAGCAGTCCCCATGTCCCTTTCACTCCTAATGCTCAGCTGGACAATGGCTTTTTAGGCAGAGGGATGGGGAGGGCATTTGTGGTAGGTAAATCAACAGTCCAAAGTGGCCTATACAGTAACACCCTGCCAAACGGTGAGCACTTTGTCAGTGTACAAGTTTATTCATTAGGAAAAAACCCTGAGATGAATCATCTTGCTTTTCCAGGGGGTCCTAAGATACAATACAAACAAATTAATAACAAGAAACAAGACAAAGACGTAAACATTGGAAACAGAAACTTTACAACAATAAACTGACACACTACAACTGAAACAAAAACACAAATATCAGAAAGAAGAGTATAATGATGACTAACAACTCAGAGAAGCCGTAATCATCTGTTTGCCAACAAATTATATATTCAAAAAAATGCAGTGTGTTGTAGGTGAAAACTAAAGAATAAATTGAAGAAGAGGATAATTGATAATTGAAAAAATACAAGTGACCGGATAAAAAAGAATTCTCGAAATGTTCTAAAGTCGACATAAGATAAATAAATTATGTAAAGCCAAACAAAATATGATAATAAACTGTGCTGGATTTAGTATTTGAGACAAATTTCCAATCTTTCATGTTATGGCTATTAACGTGTGAAAAGGATACATCCTGGTACCATCTTTGTACATTTTTGTGCTTGAATGTAAATTCAAGAATTTTCTTAATATATATGAAATCCGGGAAAGTTGGTTAAAAATTAAGCTTAAATCAGATTTCACAACCTTTCCTCTACATACCATCCATATTGCAAATGCAAAATTTTGGACAGAATAGGATAGTTAAGTACTTACAAAGACATATATCCACCAGGAACACCAGATAGACCAGTAACTCCCGTAGCGTGGTTCGGACAAATAATTCTCTGTTGTCTGAGGTGTTTTCAGTCAACGTTGTTCCCCACAAGCCTACGGACAAATGAGTTTTATGTCATTATGATGCAAAATGTCATGCAGAGGCTGTATCTACCTTGATCTTTAGTTAGAATAGATAATAAAAACCTGAATTAGGCTACAAGATGGTCAAAAGATATAAAAAGTATTGAGTCATATCAGTTGATCTTGTCAAGCTGTCATCCATGCTAATTAAACGAGCTGTACAGATTTCAGTTTGAACAGAAATACCTGTTGTAAACTGACCCGGGTGGCTTCCTACCTTTGATAAAAGAGCAGCATCCTCTTTGTTTCTTCACAAGGCTTTGGTCTGTGGATGCTGGTTCCTCTGGGAACGGCCCGGGAGTGTCCAGTTTGTATATGCTGTCCATAGAGCCCTGGAAGAGGGGCTGAGGGTTGTAGATGGTGCTGACAGCTCGGGGCAGAGGCGGAGGAGAGCCACAGTAGCCCTGGTTCACCCAGGCTCTGTTGCCCACGCTGTCCAACTCCACCTGCCCGGTCAGGTGGCTGTCGGCCCGGTTGTTCAGGCACTTCATGCTGTTTGACACCTGTGGGTCTCTGTGTGGACTGCTGGTGTTCAGATCAGAGAGGGAAGCAAAGCAGGCAGCTTGTGAACACCTGCTGGAGAGATGATTATAAAGAGTGGATGACATAAGCCGTGTTGAGGGAGGAGCTGCTGTTCCTCTGCTGGAGCTTTTGTAGTCTTGAGATTGAGACACAGTAAAAATACACTGAGGTAACAAACGGGTGGCTGTTGTTCTAACACAACATTTACGTAATTGTATCCTGATTTGCATGGACAGCTACAACAAGTTACGTCACTTTAAACCTTGATTTGGTCAGTGATTGGTGATTTTTTTTAATGGTAGTTGAAATGTTGAAAAATGCTGGTTGTTATATATATGTTATATTTTGATACACAATCACACCATCTAAATTGATAATAAGCACATTCACTCCAATTTCTCAATTTCTCAACAACTTGATTGCTGTTTTGTTGTTCCATCACACTTTAAACTACCACTCAGTTCAATGTGATTAACAAATTGGACTCTCTCTCTTTATCCTTCATACTCTATTACCCAGAATACATTAGTGCATACAGCTCAGGACAGGGATCTCTCTGGAGAATAATGTGGCAAGTCTGCTTGGAAACCAATTGTTGGTCAAAATAAATAGTGAGTCTTGTTTTTCATTCATTCATTAATTCTCTCATTCATTCACTCTTTCCTGCTTTCCGCCATGGATTCTGCTTATGGGAAAACCCCAGTGTAGTAAAAGGAACTGTTGTCTAATGCAGGCATGTAAACACTGTCAGTGTATAGCTGGAAATATTTAGTTGGGACCAGCAGGTTCCCATGCCAGACAGTTTTTGCCCTAAGAAAATTTAGCATGGCAGTCATATTTTGTGAGGTTGTGTGTGTGTGTTAATGCATGACTGCATAAATGCATGCATGCACATCTTTGCAGCCATTGTGAATTCACACTTATTCATCTATAATTTCACTTACTAAGTTCATTTTTCCCCTAAGTTATTCATTCAATGAAAAATACAAAAACAGGCTTTACCATGTGGTTATTTCATATAGACTGTTTATATTTTAAATTAGCGAATGTGATTTATATTGTTATCTAGATATAACATGACCTCTATGGGGATATGGATTTTGGCCGTACTGCCCAGCCCTAGCTGAATATGTTTACTGAAAAACAACATCCAACCATGTAGGAGGCTGAATAATTCAGCAGCTAAAAGACAATTTAATTTGTTTTGCCCTCTCAATTACTTCCATGCTGAGCACATTGTTGTCACTATTGATTAACAACTCATCCAATAACGTGCTCCTATTGAGGAAATCAATTAATTGCATGTCGATTATATTTTCTGTCACCAACTGTTAGCGGCTTGTGACTGAATTAATGAGAGGAGTAATTGCAGTGTCACTGATGGTCTCCGCCTCATTAACATTACGTACTTTTGACTCTGCCATCTATTCATTTTTAACACGCCAACTGTCAGAAAGCGTTTATTAAGTATGCAAACATCCAACGTGGCATATGAATCATTATGACCATCTGTAACTGTGTTTGGCACCTTTTCTGCTCGGCCCCTGCAGCTCCTCACACATGTATTTAAGTGTTCTTGGCTGATATGAATTTGTTAGTTAAGCAGATGAATGAATGAATATATAGTACGTTTAATTCTTGTTTCCTATATTTAATATATGATCTCTATCTACATATTTATCTTTGTATATCTGTGTTTGTTTAGTGTAATTAGAGGCATTAAACTAAACAGGCTGGAAAATTAGATGATTTAAAAACGACACATAATTCAAAATATTACGACTCAAATCAAGTGCAGTCTAATAAAATGCATGCCGTGCATTAGCAGTTGGACAGTACAGTTACTGGTCTGCTGCCTTATACTTAATGCACAGAGAGTTTGGGTCTAGCTATGGCCGTTCATGCTTCAGCGGCTGTGAACAGAGCGATTACACACAGCCATTACCACACAATAGAGTTTAATTTCTGCTCCCCCTCTGAAGCCGTGGCAGGATCTGGCACACAGGCTTCCTTAATCTGCTGCGGCTTGTGCCACCATTCAAACTTTTTCAAATCTGCAACAATCCCTTTCAGTGGCTGATGATTGCCATTTAAATCAGTCGCTGTGTGGCTCCAACAATGGACGGTTGCAGATCATATGGCCTCCTGGCTGCATCCATACTTACATTAGACCGTCCTGTAGCAGAACTGAATCAATTTTCTGCTTTAAAACTTGAAAATGTGATATTTCTACGGAGAACATTTCAGTATGGAACAGTTCAATGATTGCACTCGTTCCTTTCAACGTGAGTCTATTTTAAACATTTAGATTTTGGTTCCCCGTTGACGTAAACGTGTCTTATCTCGGAGCACAGCAGCTCAGGACAAAAGGATGATTTATTCCCCAGAGTGCAGAGCGAGGATGTGCAGCAGACACGACCTGCCATCACTCCCACTGAGACCCTGACACACACAACACAAAGGATGTGTTGTAAATTAGTTGTTCTCCTTGACAACCTTAGTTTTATAGTTAGTTTCAAGTTTTATGACCACACAAAGGAGACAAAGTGAAATAATGAAGGTTAAAATGCCAGAGTTTTCTAATAATAGAGTAGGCTTTTACTGATATGAGAAAACTATACATATGCTGTCAAATGTACTGCTGTGTACATGTACAGCTAGGATGTTCACAAAAGGTGTATATTTCATCAGCTTTGTAAAGTTAAAAACTGAATAAACTAGCTTATTTAGCATGTAATGCAATTACATACAACAGGTACTGTATAAAGAATATTACATATAGTTCCATTTTTCTGTTGCAATGTAAAAAAAAAACATGATAATTAGCTTCTGAGTGTGATGGAAGATGATCAGGGGTAATAAAAAGAACAAGAGAAATGCTTTTTCATACAAAATAGTTTTTATTTTTGATCAAAATCTATAATTCAACAAAATAGAGGTCTGCATGTGAAAAATAACATCTATTTTTCAGCTCTACAAACACATACAATTTGACAAAATTGTTACATATTGACTTTCACTATGTAACTAGACCACAATGATTTTCTCAGAATCCATTGAACATTGCACATTTTAGGGCCGTATCAAAAAACTGATAAAAAATAGACCATTGCCTGTATCATCAGTACAATCTAGTGGTCATCAGAATGACACTACATTGCTGTTGTTGCTATAATTTGAACAAAAAAAATGCTCAACATTGCTGCGTTTCCTAGCAAAAACAAAATAAAACTGAAATAGAAGTCATACATAAACTAGATAAATACAAAAATAAAATAATGCAATACAAATGTATTTACTGTCTCCTGGTTTGAAGGAGAAATATTCACATTGTCACTCACATCCAACAACATGACTGATTGTCTGCCAACTGGCAGCAGTTTATGCATGGACCTGATGGCCGTCGAACTGATAGGAGAAGGACGAGTGGATGTAGTCCTGTTCAGAGGCAGAGTCGTACCTCATGAGGCACGGGTAGCTCTCAGGCTGCACACAGTCAAACTGCAGGTCCAGCCACTGCCTGTGAGGAGCGTTGTGTCTCCTGGCGTCTGTCAGGATGCGGTTGAGGGCCATGATGTAGCTGAGGGCCATCTGCAGGGTTTCATACTTGGACAGTTTTTTGTCCTGGCCCCACTGGGGGACCACTTTACGTAAGCAGTCAAAGGCCGTGTTTAGACCCTGCATCCTCTTCCTCTCCCTGGCATTGGCAGCCATCCTTCGTCTCGTGGTGGTTTCGTATTTCTCTGGGCTCTTGGAGTCCGGCTCTGAGGACTCTGATCCAGAGTCAGTGCAGCTGGGTCGCCGAGACTTCATGATTTTTGATTTTTTGAAGGATCCACTCGGTGTATGTCCTCAGGTCAGAAAGACAGAGATGCTTCCAGTTTCAGCCTCGGTGTTCCTCAGAGGTCTCCTACAGCCAAGTTGTCCTTTGTGTCAGATATTTGTAACTCCAGTTAGTGGACAGTCTGAGGAGTCCAAGGTGCCTGTGATCCTGGAGGCAGTGAGGGAGCAGCTTTTATAAGACGGAGCAGATGAACAGGTGGCAGCAGGTGGAGTCCCTGCACCACCCCCCACCCCACCCCTCCATCCTCAATATTCCATATAGAGAAACACACCCATGCAGACTCATAAACACCCACACCCACTCTCAGCTCACACACACACACACAGGCATATATACACACTCAGTGCACACACACACACAAACAAAACCTTAATGAAATTCCAATTACCCTGGGCTGGGCTCTCTGGCCGTGGCTTCACTCAGAGCCATGTGTCACAAACACCAAAAGTCTACCATCTGGTAGCACAACTCACCAGCTGATGGTGCAAACAAACTTTTAAAGGGATAAGATTATGGATATAGATACATTTATATTCCCACCAATTGTGTACAATAACAATTCAAAATGAAGGATCGAACTCTTAATTCAGCTTCAAATGAAACAGAATATAAAGAAATGGTCAGGGATCGGCAATGTAATAAAACTACACAAATGTTAAAAGCAAAAAATGCATTTTATCTAAGAATCAAAGAAAGGATTTATTATTCCACTTATTATATATGAAAACCTTGAATAAAAAGTTATTTATAAAATCTAACATATTTGTTTGGAAATAATAAATGTGTTCCTCAATCATTGTTATATTTAGCTGCAATGTGTCTCAGGAGTGAATCTTATTATATGTATATTATTTAATTCATTTATAAATAGATATGAAATCTTTGGAATCACCTAGGCTACAGTATATATATATATATATTTATTCAGTTACATAAGTCATCTAACAGGCTGTTTGTCCTTTCACTTCTCGTGTAACTGTCTCATGTATCTGCTCTCCATGTGATAATAACCATAATCTGAGATTAGCCCGAGGCAACAGAAGTGGAAGTGTGGCCTGTAACCTGAGGGATTTTAACAGCACATCAGGGGATTATCACTCTCAAACAATATGGACCAAGATTGTGTACAGATTACTGCACCATCTGAGGTTTGGAGCACTTTGTGAACAGGTAAAATACTTCTTTTCATGTTAGAAATACATCCGTCTGAAAGGCTGTTTATCAGTGCTGAGGTCTTAATGAATCACAGTATGTGGGATGCATTAATGTTCCTTATGTACTGGGGACCACATGTGAGATAAATAATTGATCTGTGTGGTGGTCCGAGGAAAATGAGACAGACAGAATAATTTGTCTGTCTGTCCTCCCCATCTGCCAGCATTGAATTCTGTAATTCAGGAGGATCTGAGCTGACTGGCAACACACACAGCCACACACAGAGCAAATCCACCTCAACTGTACTCTGCTTTTACTCTACTTTAAGTTTTAAATACAATCACCTATGGAGCTGACCTTTGAATCACATAAAATTGGGATTTTTTGGTGATAAAATGTTTCTTGTTTGTTGTGAACTATTGCTGAAATTGAAGTACAATACTTCAATTTTTGAGTATTTATTCTACAGTTTTAATATTGTTTTTTATTCTCTCCAATATATATAATCTGCCAGCTGGAGTTATATGAATATATTATAAATATGATATAAGAGCATGACAAATATCGGATTTTTAGAGGGTTAAAATTCACTTATTTCAAAACATTGCAGCTGATAAAGTTAATGTTTGTGCTGCAATGAAATGTGGAGTGTGTGTTGATTTTGCTTGATTATTATTATTGATATTATTATTATTATTTTAATTTTTTACCATTTTCTGTGTTTTACAGACGGGACTATGGACCTTATTCTGTGCCCTTAGGTAAGCCGATTAATAATATTTGATATTAATTACAATATAAATAAAGACAAAGAAAATAAAGAATAAATAAAAATAAATAAATAAATAGCTAAATAAACATCATAAGTATATGTTCAGTATCAGTTGTTGCTGACCATTTGAATGAGAATCAAATGAATAGTTATATTGCACCATTTCTAAATTACCCCAGGCATAATTTTCTGCATAATCTGTTCATGTCGATATGATACCAAAATGTTATAGATGTTATAAAAAACTGCTTACAGATTATTGATATTAATAATAAAATAATATGTGACATATCTGACAAATTGGCACTATAAAAAGTTGTCAATTTACATAATGAGTACTTTTGAAACCCATTTTGAGCAATTCTTGTATAGTTTTTGTAACTTAAATAAAATGTGAATGCAGAATGTTAACTAGTACTTTTACAACATGTTGTTGGTACTTTTCCTCGAGTGAAGGATCTGAATGCTGCTTTATTTTCTGGTGTGATCTTTTGTCAGCTCCTGTCACTGTGTGCTGACAAACTGGAGGCTTGGGTGTAGAGGCAGGTTATGAATGATTAATCACTGTCGGAGGCCGAGAATAATGCCCGTCTCTGGTACTGGGTCATGGACACAAGCTGATGCTGTCTGGTCACTTTGGGATGGACTGGTTAGCTGTGCAATTAGGCATATAATCCCATCTACCAGTTGGTTCATTGATTACAGATTGATGTAGTTTGCCAGCTGCTGCTTGTCTTGTCTGAGGGCCTCGTCTCAGACGTGGCCCGGCCCTTCCGTGTCTTCCACCCTTCTTCT
>CAFUXE010000085.1:596732-607840 GCA_903364295.1 Serranus cabrilla
TTTTTTTACCACCCCTCACATGATTGGCTTGTCTGTGCACCGATGGCTCTCTGTCAAAAGCCATATGTCACAACTGAGGAGTGACCCGTCTGCTCTGACAGAGACATGCACCCTCATAAATCCAGCTCTCCTTATGGAGAAATGGAGATTAGGGCACAAAGCGTATGTTTCAGCACAAGAGAAAGTGTAAGAAAGGATTAATAAATGCCATTATGATTACAGGATTAATTTATAGGAGTAGTGTGAATAAGCTTGTACTTAATGAGCCTAGAAAACACGAAGTGTGCCACTACTTCTGGTTTCCAATGTGTGGACTTTAATTGATGTTTTTCCCCCAAAATGTAAAACATAACTTTTATAATTACCTATAATTATTAGGAACCAAGCTAGTACACATAATTTAAATCATCATAGCAATATTCCATATAAGTGAGCTCTGAGTGTAAAAAAATTAAACATTTAATTCAAAAAAACTAGATGTAACTCATCCCAAAGCCCACAGATATCAACTACTCAGCAACACATACAGCACCCAGTTAACAAGTAGGCCTGGCAGCTGGTCAGATGAGCCTCGGAGTATAATTAGGTCACGTAAGGTGAATGTAATTTTATGCCTATTTGAACTCTCTTCCCCTCTAATTGGACTGATTAGCAATGCTTAATTGGCTTCTGAGCTTTCCTATTTGTTTTGAATTCAGCATCAGTTTAAGCTAATAGGGCTCTGATTACAGCACAATAACATGAGTTCTGACAGAATAAACTGCCAATGAACTTTTTAAATACATTCTGCACAATTCTAATAAAACTGGGATGAACATAAACAGTCGAAACTTCATCAGTTGCAAGGACCAACTGAAAAAGAGCAGAATTATGTGAATTGTAACTACCTGTTCCAGCAAAGTAAACACATCACTCATTTGAATAAATATAACTTTATTCTGAGAAGGACAAAACTATTTTACAATGTGCAACTTTACATCAGTTGAGTGTGTGCTTTCCAACTTTTGTTTTCTTCAAATCAACTTAAAATTGATCTTAATCTTATTAAATGATAACCTCTGTAGGATACGTTTGATTTGTCGCTGTCATTTTATTCAGCAAACTTGACAGTTTGTTTTACCACATAAAGAGCTTTTAGTCTCATCTGACTCCTCTGATAATACATCTTGAACTGCAAATACAGTCGCGACAAATCTTTGCCTGCAACTTCTAACCATGAATGAAAATTCACCTAAAATATTATTATTATTATCATTATGACTGTGAGCAGACACAGTGTGTTTAAGTTATACAGCATTATATATTCATCAGCCATCGGCATGCATGCACATGAAAAAAAACATGGTGCAAAAATGTGAACGTCAAGAAATAATTCAGGTAAAGTAGAAAGAATCCCACCTTGCTGGAGCCATTCAAATAAACTGCTCTAAATGACACATTCAAATATCTATTAATAAACTTTAAACTATCTCTGATTGTTTATAAACAATAACTTAAAACTACATTTTATATAAACTTTAAAATAAACTATGACTACCAGCACAGATGTTTATGATTTTCAATAAAAATAAGCAGTGCTTGTACCACTTTGAGAAGAGGACTTACAATTAAGAACAGATGTTATATCACCAACATTCAGCAGCACCCGCACTATCGTAGCTAAATAGATGTAAAAAAAACAAATCATTCAAACCTGTCACAGAACACTATTTAACTCCACAGATGGCTCATGAGCTAAGACTTCTTTTTCTGTATGTGAAACACTCTTTATATGACTTGAGTAAATAGGAATGGTGACAAACCCACTATCAGTGCCGATAGCTTTAACACAAGAATTCTTTGCCATTCTATTCTGAGTGTATCACTTCAAATGCATCACACAAATCACATGACAATCCGCCCGGATCGTTATTCTCCTGTTAGCGCTCTACTGTGTGACCTCGGGGGGAGTCACAGCTCCTCACTCTCCAGCACGGCCTCAGGAGGGGAGCTGGAGAACAGGATGGGGTTGGTCTCCGACGTGGGGAAAGCGGACTTGATGTCGAGCCCCTGGCCCGTCAGAGCTGCGTAGCGGCTACCCGTGCGCGGAGCCTTTTTCATGGGTGCCGGGATGCTCTGATGCCACTGTGCTGAAGGCGCAGCAGATAGCCAGATAGTATTACTACTTAAGAGTGACAAGCTAAAAATGTGGCACATTTCTGAATAAAGCTGCTGCAGCTATACAGAATATTCACCATAGATATCAAGCCTGCTGGTGCAGGATATGACCCCAGCCTCGTTTTTCGCTGACACTGTGTACCAGCCAGCATCGTCTTTTGTTGTTGGCTGGATGAGGAGACACACATATCCTGTTGCATCCTGGGTCATGCTGAAACAAACAGAGAATTCATCCCAATTGCAATATAGATATTTGAAACATATTATGCTTTGTTTCAAGTTTATATAATCACAAATGCAAAAAGCCACCCCAAACTGTTGCTCTGATTGCCGTGCAAGAAAAATATGGCACACCTTATAGAGGTTGTTCTCAAGATGTGGGTGGAGATAGGCCAAATCTGAATGACTTGTTGTTTCCCATGTTTTCTGATCAAGACAGCCCACAGAAGTCTGACTGGGCTGTAATATTTCACAGTTTCGGGGCTGGTAGGAACTCCAAAATGCATTACATTGCATTAAACAGTCCCAACAAGTGGTGGAATGTATTTAGTCTAGTACTGTACCTAAGTACAGTTTTGAGGTATGTGTACTTCAATTTTGTAACTTCATACTTTTACTCAACTATATTTAGTAAACAGCTTTAGTTACTTTTCAGATAATTTATCATTTATTATTAGACCTCATATCCTATATTACGAAGTTAAAAGGAGCCATCTCATAACAAAATTAAAACGCTGCTTACAGAAATGCATCAATAATAATAATCCAATAATATACTAAGAATATATATAACAATCTGAGTGGGTCCATTCTGCATAACAAGTTATATTATAAGTACATTTTGATGCTGGTACTTTTGTACTTTTACGTAAGTACGTTTTTGAATGCAGGATTTTTACTTGTAGTGGAGTCATTTCGCAGTGTTTTTTGCACTTTAACTTAAGTAAGCAATCTGAATACTTCTTCCACTCCCTGAAACAGCTACACAAAGACTCTGAACTCCACTGACCTGATTCTGTCCTTAGTTCTAGGAATGGTGTCATTGTCTTTCTTCCAGAAGATGACTGGAGGGGGCATACCCACCACCCGACACTCCAGCCTGACTGGAGTCCCTTCAGGAATACCCATGTTCTGCAGCTTCTCCAGGAACTGGGGCGGGTGCTTCATCTCTTTCTCTATAGTGGACATGACTTAGATTACTGGAACTGCCAAACACAGTATGGGACGTGTTAGGATTTATTAAGTATAATTCTGTAAGATGCACATGTAACGTACTTTTTACTATATATAAGGAAAATACCAGGCTCAGAAGAATGCTCCTCTGTTTTTTAAATTAAGTGTTTTGTTTTCTCATTCTTTCATCTGCAGTTTGGTCACCAGCACTCAGACTTGTAAATCACATGTATCTGTAAACTTTGTTATCAGGTGTTGGAGCTGAGGCTTTGAAGCCTCTAACCTCACTCACACTCAGATTGACTCCAGCCATGGACATCATCCTATTCCAACCCGGGCATCATAACTGGCCAGTCTAACCTGAAGGTAAGCACAGACCTTTTCTACAGAATTGTGCAGATTGAACACTCTAAATTTGGTGTCTGGAATAGAGGCAGATGATGCGTATTTAGGTCTGTATTACAGTGAGTCATGGTAACCATAGCACACAGGTGTTTCAAAGTCCTGTTTGGTTGAAATGTGTAAAAATTTAAATGTGTTAGGGAGAGAGGTAGGTTTAGACTCGAGGACAAGTGGGCAGGCTTAGACGGTTAGGTGAAGTGGGTAGGCATAGATTTATTAAATATAATTTTTTAGGCATAAGTGGGTAGGAAGAGCGTGTAGGAAAAGTGGGCAGGAAGAGATTTGGTAGGAAAAGATTTGTTAGGGAAAGATGATTTTTTGTAATGGTGATATGCACTGTGTTTCCCCACTGTATGTGGGGGAGAGAAGGTGAATGAGTGAGACACACAGCTGGGCTGTGTGTGGGGAATCTGGGATGATTTTGGGAGTATGGAGAACATCAGAAGTATAATGATGATGATGCTAATGTTGTTTGGAGTGCTCCTATGTTCTTAAATCCTGTACAGGTACGTGCCGCTCCGATCCACCACTCCGATCCTCTGTCTTTGCCATAAATACCTCTGCCCCACCAGCCCCATAGAAGAGCAGCAGGAGCAGCAGCAGCGGCTGCTGCAGCAGCGGAGGAGGGATGCAGTGTTGCTGCTGTGGAAAACTGGGTAAAAGGCTTGTGAGGGGAGAGCACCATTCCTGGGGGCTGGATGGGGGCATGGTGGCTGGCATGGACAAGGAGGTGGTGGAGGTGGTGGGTGTAATGGTGGACGTGACAAACTGTCGACGCAAGATGGGGACGTGTGGTCTGGTGACAAAGAAACCCCAACATGACTGACCGCAGCAAAACCAGGTCATGCACTCACATACATGATGATGACTTACACTCACACACAGACATGAATTGAGATGACTTTGACAAGTATTATGATAAATATAACTCATACTGTTCCGTCACTGTTTATTTAGTGTTTAACTTCAAAGTCAATAGGTGATAATTTGAAAAAAATCTTGCAGTAAATTTGTAAAAAACTTTTGATTGAGGAGAGAAAGAGTGAAAAGAAAAATGGACACAGCTCGAAGGAGATGTGATAAGCCATTTAAATGACTAGGTTGTGATACCTTTGCAGGCCTGATCACCCTGACAGTTATCACAATTGTAATTGTCGCTCCCATTTTGTGGTGGGAAACAACAAGAATGAAAACATTGTTTCAGGCTCAGGCCCACTGTTCTTATTTTGTCAGACTTTTAATTATTTTATATACTTGGTAGGGCAGGGAGGCTTTAAGGCCACCAGCTCAAATACTTTTAGGTGATTTAATTCATAAAAAAAAATATTCAAGAACATTTTTGTTAACTTTGATTCTCAAACTAACTATTTACATTGACCAACTATATGAAGACAATAATGATGCAAGGAAGTTGAGAACAAAGTGCTGCGACCCCATTTGTTTGATGTTGTTTCAGAACCTGTGAGGGACCAGTCAAGCGACCTGGTTCACATAAAGGTGTTAAGCAGACAGAGAGGGTCTGATCCAAGGGGTGAAGGGCCGTTCATGGTGTGGCTGACAACCCCCACAGCTGTGAGAGTGGAAGTCGCATCACTTGGATCCACAAAACTCAGTGCAGCAGAGGCCACTGGTTGGTGAGTGGTGTCACTTGAGGCCTTCTTAACCAAATCTCAGTGGGGAACAGGCTACAAAGGGGGGCTGGTGCAATAGGCAAGCCTGTCTCAAACCTGGTGAAGAAATCAACTGATCCCTGAGATATTAGTGGTGAAAGAGGGCAAGAGAGGACACTACTGCAGACTCTGACAAAACAGATGATTCCTGACCATAGGGGACGATCCCTGGAGACAGCTTTTTGGTCAAGATTTTGGTATCATACATGACACAACCACAACTAAACTCACCACATAACACTGACAACACTGATGTCATGGTTACATGCGATTTTTCTTGTCTCATATCCAAAAGTATATGCTTAACTTGTAATATCCGTATGCAGAGTATGTTGACCACTCTCAGATTGATTCACTAGTTACATGTACACTCATATGCCAATTATGTCCTTTAACCCTTACATAGTGCTGAGGCTATTTCATAACATGTCTTAACTGTTCTCAGATATCCTCGGTTCTCAGGTGTATTTCATATTCCAAAGCTGATAATGGAACCGGAAACAAGCTCATATTTGGACCTGTGCATCTTACATTAGGAATTACATTCTACTGCTGTGCATTCCTTATTAAGACCTTAAATGTCACATAGGCAGTTGGAGGCAGTTGTACTCTTTATTTCTATGTTCTAGAAGTTATGGGCACCTACACCCAAGGTGGATGTGATATATGCTGTGCTTCCCATTAATTGGGTAAGCTGTTGTATTCTTGTTGTTGCCTCTGATCACTTTTATATTGTTTCTGCAGTGCATTATCCTGGCAGGTCACGCAGACAGAAGAGGTCCTTTCGACCACATGACTGTTTGGGGAACAGATGTTCCAGAGAATCATAAATTGGGACCAGTGGTCAGAAGGTTGCTTTGTCACTTTTCACACCCTTGGTGTAGGTTTAGCTGAACAGCAAGGTCCCATCTCCCTGATGACACTTTTATGTGTTGACCTCATGTGGTATGAGGTCAAAAGGGGGATTGTTAGGATTTATTAAGTATAATTCTGTAAGATGCACATGTAACGTACTTTTTACTATATATAAGGAAAATACCAGGCTCAGAAGAATGCTCCTCTGTTTTTTAAATTAAGCGTTTTGTTT
Organism: Serranus cabrilla; assembly: GCA_903364295.1. Classification (NCBI taxonomy): domain Eukaryota; kingdom Metazoa; phylum Chordata; class Actinopteri; order Perciformes; family Serranidae; genus Serranus; species Serranus cabrilla. The sequence continues at coordinate 603,222 of CAFUXE010000085.1, forward strand.
TCTCATTCTTTCATCTGCAGTTTGGTCACCAGCACTCAGACTTGTAAATCACATGTATCTGTAAACTTTGTTATCAGGTGTTGGAGCTGAGGCTTTGAAGCCTCTAACCTCACTCTGTTCTTTGTTCTACTCATCCCCCCTCAGCTGAATGACTGTATGGTCAGAGCTACAGTCACAGAGTTGATTTTCTTGTTTGACCCCCAACATACATGAATGATTTTACAGCTGCATCAGTGTTTGTGAGACCTGTTTCCTGGGAGGAGTCAGACCTGGAGACAACTTGTACATCAAAAGAGGAGACAACTCCTCAGGAGAGAAGGAGGAGGATTAAAATCCTATAAATGTGCCCAGGATGTAGGGGACAGGGCCGATTCTCAGACTGTCTGCAGGACACAGGGGTTGTCTGCTCTGATGGGGACAGCTGACATGAGGGCCAGAGATCTCTGTTGCACATTTCTGACTCTTTGTAATTAATAAATCCATTGGCATATTGAGACCTGAAATTCCAGCATCCTTGTCATCTTTTCCTGCCATCAACCAACGCGCGAAGGGAAAAATGGGTTTGAGGTAATTAGTGTTTGTAAATCTGTGAAGGATAATATGTTTTTGCAAGCTGAGGATCATGCAGTGGGGCCCTTAAGGCTTGGTTGTGTATTCCACCTTTTTCCCTTCAACAGACGTCACACTGAAGTATTCAACTGATGGCATTTGCATTTTTTCATTGATTATATACTCTCCTTACCCACAACTTTCAGCTCCAGATTGAAGGAGCTCTGTCCTGCTTTGTTGCTTGCGATACACGTGTATGTGCCGGCGTCGTTCTGCGTCAGAGGATCAATGACCAGAGAGTGGACGCCATTCTCACGCACCAACATCTTGTGGTAAATGTCTGGATAGATTGGCCTCCCATTGACCAGCCACATCAGCTCGGGGTTTGGGAGGCCGCTCACCTGGATGACAAAAAAATAAAAGTACTGTCAAGCAAAAGATGCTTTATTTTTGCATGACATGCCAGGACTGGCTGCTTACCTTACAGTCTAGTCTACACAGTCTTCCCTCGTTAGCGAGCATGTCCCCTGGAGCCTGGAGGAAGTGAGGCCGGAAAAAACGCTCCTGGGTTGGTTCACCTTCAACTTCCTGTATGCGAGCTCGCACCCTATAAAACATGAGCAGGCATGTAATGAGGCATAAATGCATCCTACCATGGTGGACAAAATGTGGTTATTATCTGAGAGGAAAAGCAATAATTGTCTGGTTCTTCATGCTACAGAGGGCGTCTTCCTACCTCTGCTGATCACACTGCACACTCAGGCCTGCTCACCTCTGAGAGTGAATAGGTGCCATTCGGTTTCGGGGAGGTCCTGTTTGGATAATCAAATGACCTGAGCAGCTGATTCGTCCCTGATGGTCATTAAACATGAGATATTAGTTTTTGCAGCTGAAGAGAAGATGTTGATCACATGAACATAAAATGTAGAGTATCATCCGTCTACAGACGCAGGAATAAGTTCTAGACCTGGAAATGAGTTTGCATTTTTGCACGTCTAGTTCCCTTTACTCAAAGTCAGTTGTTTTTTGAACAGGTTTTGGGTTAGATGCCTGATATAAGGTCTGTGGTTAGCGCAAGCTTAAGAGAGTTTAACATTTTATTTATTACATAAAATTGGTCGGTAAATACCTAACTCATGAATATTACAGTTTTTGCATGAAATAAAAGAGGTAGTTGTGAACATGTGGCTAACTGTGAGTGCAGAGGTAGTCCCGGACATTAGCATTATTTTCAGCCTATTGGAGCTGACGCTGCCGTCATACTGCCAAGGTGTAGTTTGTTTGTAGCCTAACATAGCTTTTCACTTCTGGAGATTGCATTTGCCCTTTAAAAATCATTTGTGAAGATTCTCTTGCTGTACAAAACATGTCAAACTTTTTGTTTGCCACAGAGTTTCTTTTCTACAATAATCCACAATTCAATATTAAATCCAATTTACTTTTTGTCGTGGGAACCAGAACAATGTTAACTGCAGGTGTTGGCCTGCAAAAATACATCATCCCTGCTGCACTGATGACTCTAATAAAAAAGTGAAATCATCATCAGATGGTAGCCGATGGATTCTGAGATTGCATTTCCATCAGTGCCTGCTGCCTCTTTTGCTCTCTGCACGAGATGTTTACCAGCATGCAACCAAAGCCCACACAAACATGATTGGTCAATAGTACTTGAAATATAAACACACTACAAACAGAAACCAGAAGCCAAAATCTTGCCAACAGATTCTGCCTTCATGTGCAGATATCTGTTTACAGGGATTACCTGTGGATTAGCTGCCATGATGGTGTAGTTGCCATCGTCGTCATTGGTCGTAGACTCTATGTGTAGAGCACAGGTCCCGTCCCCCTCTCTTATCTTCTTATAATGGATGTTCTTCCTCAAGATCTGCTTGCCATCCTTGAACCAGTAAACCTGATGAGAGGCAGATGTGGAGGATAACTGTGAGGCATGAAAGTGACAGATTATGCTGTGATTTGTGCAAAGCAGTTGACCTCTCACCTTTGGAAAAGGGATTCCCACTACTTTACATGAGAAAGTGACGGGCACGCCCTCCATGGCTCTGTAGTTCTTCAGTTTCTTATCAAATATGGGGGCGATGCACTTTCCTGTAGGGACGTCATCGTGTTGCACCTCATCATCCGACTCCTCCACCGGCGTCCGCTCCAAACGGAATTCGATCTCGCTCATTAGTCTCTGCTCAAAATTGGACACTTTGTACTCCTAGAAGAGGAAAACCACCATATAAAAGTAATCGCCAGTTACTTAATGCATGTACCATCTGTCTTTGCGCCTACACTAAAACCTGTGACTACAATAACATGCATACCTGGAAGCTCAACGCACTGAGATAAGCAACAAATGCTCTTGGAGAGATATTCAATAACCAGAAACACAAGACAACGTGCATCTATTTATCATGTAGCAACCGTGGTATTAAAGTTACAATCAATCCGTAACTAAAAGGTACAGATTGTGTCTTTAAACCACTTGATGATGAGGATCATGCAGCGGCATCTGTCTGGTAAAACTTTTTTCTCATCCAACAGAACAAATTATTGCTGAAGGTAAAACAGAGAACAGAGTAGGATGAACTGTAGAGTTGATAGACAAAGCGGGAGATTCTATTAAATGTAAGGACAATATGCAGGTTTGTGAGTTTTACATTTTTTTTGAGAAAGGTGAGGAGGAATTACGTCATGTTGGCCTTTAAGGAAAATCTGAAATGCAAACAGACGAAAAGGGCTGCAAGCTTCAGTGGGGAAAATGTCAAATCAGTTCAGTGAAAACTGGAGAATACCTAAAATGTACTTTTCAGTTTATTCGTGCAGGTTATATATTAGTTAACAGAAACTTGAGTGCTTGTTTAAAGATATTCCACGATATTTAGACAAAGTTTCGTAATCTCGGCCGGAAACATTCTAATAACTCATACAGCCTCGAGCAAAGCAGTGCCTGGGACGGGAAGATCCTTGTACCTCATCATAGTTAATGACAGTAGCAGGAATGTTTGGTCCAAGGAGTCTGCTCGCTGTTTTCCCCTCAATACTCAGCTTCTATGAGAGGATAGGGATGGATGATGAACACCAACAAACACACACTCACTAATGTATACTGATGGAATAGCACACAAACTAATTGTTAACAGCATGCATATGTTTTATGTTCTGCTACATGGACACACAACGATGAATGACTGGGGAGGGAATGATGGCTGACACTCTGCTGAATCAAAGCTAATTCCTCATTGCCTCTGAGTCAGTCCGAGTGATTTTATGTCACTTTATCATTTTAAATATCTTTATTTTTATCAGTATAAATATCTACTTATGTAATCATCCCAAAATGAATGCATAAGTGGCAACCCGGAGAAAGTGAGAATGTAGCGGTCATTGGTTAGTATACGGTAAACTTTATCCTTAAAGCTACAGTTGGTAACTTTATATAAATACGATTTGGTCATATTTCGTGAAACTGTGACTATATCCTGAAAGTAACACATGGGACATAATCTGTGAATAAGAACAACCAGTCAGAGGCGAGTAGCCTCTAACGCAGCTTTCATGAATGCAGCTGCTTTTGAACTGCAGTCAAAGGTTGCTGCTGATCACTTATAAATCAACATACTGTTTCTGTAGCTTCTCCTGCTCCCCTTCAGTCACATCCGCATTAGCTAACGTTCATTTATATTTGAATCTTACATCTCTGCAATATTATATTGACTTTCTGCCATTTTAGTTGCTACATTTCCTACTGAAGTTAGCATGTTGCTGTTAGCTAGCTAACTAGCCTACTAATGGCCCAACATAAACCAAATTAATTTTTCACATGGAAACTTCGTGATTAGCGGAAATTATTATGCTCTAATATGTAACACACTGAAATTGGGACATTTTAAGCATTTTGGGGAGTTTTAAGGAATTTTAAAGTTTGACCAGTTTGGACAAAACGTGTCATAATATGTTTTTTTTCTGTCCTTTTTCAAAAAGTTTTACCCTGACACACATCAACAGACTCTAATAAAGCTATCCTGCAAATTTGGTGCATTTTGAAAACATTTTATGTTTTGGCC
>CAFUXE010000086.1:0-10017 GCA_903364295.1 Serranus cabrilla
TGTTTTTATGTCATTTCTGGATAGATTAGGCTCTAATATGTATTAACACACTGAAATTGGGACATTTGAAGCATTTTTAGGCATTTTAAGGAATTTTAAAGTTTGATCACTCTCACAAAAACACGTCATAATATGGTGTTTTTCTGTCCTTTTTCAAAAAGTTTCACCCTGACACGCATCAACAGACTCTAATAAAGCTATCCTGCAAATTTGGTGCATTTTGAAAATTGGGCCATTTTTAACATGGTGTTTTTATGTCATTTCTGGATAGATTAGGCTCTAATATGTATCAACACACTGAAATTGGGACATTTGAAGCATTTTTAGGCATTTTAAGGAATTTTAAAATACACCAGTGGCGTGCACAGACTTTTTGAAGGGCAGGGGAGAAAACAAAAAAATGGACACATCAGCGCATTTTGCCTCTCAAGAGGGCACTTTAAAGTGTGTTTTCCAGCAATTGCGTCTATACAGGGGCCGACTGCCCCTCTTGCCACCTCCCTGTGCACAGCACTCACTCAGAGATAATACAAGCAGTACAAACTGAACTGTGGACTTGTTGAACTGTTCCTACTGCAGATGAGGGTTTGTGCAGATATGCAGGGAGAGGATGTCTCTCAGTTTGGACACTTAACATTAGAATTTCATTTAAAGTCAAAGCTGTTCTCTTCAAACCTGGGACCAGGACTTCACAAGCTTTGGACCTGATCATTCTGCACTCATAAAATGTGACATAACTGATGCTGCTTATCAATTGAAGTGCACTCGAGCAACATTTTAGTATGCTTTTCTATCGCAAAACAATGGCCTCTCTTCAGCAGCTGGAAGTTAAAGTGTGGGAGGTATTTTTTTCAATTGTTTTGCAGCGACAAACTGCTTGGTTTTGTGATTACTCTTCAAAATACAATGATGGGCTGCATGCATGCATAATAAAACCTCTCTATCCGGGCAGCTGGAAACAAAACAGCATATAGGCGTATAAGAGCGTGGTCCACAAGCCCATAGAGCCTGATTCATCCTCCATAATTGTAATGTGATGATAAGGAGCTTATAGCCTCTTGTTATCCTCCAATACGGACCAGTCAAGACAAAAGCCAGTGTACCAGTATGCCAAAAAAGATCACCATTCTGGCGACATCTTTGCGTCCACTTAACACCCACATCAGGTCAGCTGTTCTTAATTTGGTCAGCAACACCAATTTGGCCTCCACCCGGGGGTCTGGGTGCACTGAGGGGTAAATATTGACCCTTGTTTGTAAGCAAGGCTCACATTTTGAGTGTGCAAAATGGCCTATTTGTGTCTTGGAGTTGTTTAGGTCATGGTGTCATGGAGGATGTGTATCACAATCTCCGAGACTGAGGGAGAGGATCTAATAGACACCTGCCCTCATTGTAGCTGCTGGTGATGGTGTTTATTTCATGATTGACTGAGCTCATTTAGGTGAAGCTGAATGAACATGATAATAAAGCTAAACGTGCTATTCATTTATGTTCTTCATACAGTATGTTATCATTACTGATTAAACTGATGAGACACACATTCACAGTGATCTGATCAGAAATCAGTTTACATTTTTTTCTCATCAAAAACTCTCCTCTTGAATTCTGGCCCCAGCACTGAGTCTTAGATGACCTCTACTCTTTGTCCCGAGGACTCCGTCCTGCCCTCGCCACCTCCCTCCTCACAGGCCGCTCTAAACTCTGTGGGAAACCCCCCAGTGCTTTGTGTTGTTTTGGTCATTGTGTGTCTCACAAGATAATGTCTCCACCCCTCTGGTTCTTTCCTCTCCTGTCTGAAGAGCTGCTGTGTGGAGCGTGGTGTCCGGCACTAACTGCCCACTAAGCAGGGCAGAGAGATGGGATCTGACCGTGGGGGTTCAGAGCTGCTCTCAGCGGGCCAGGGGAAGCCACTCAGACCCTGCTGCTGTCAGACTGCCAGGCAGTGATGGATGCTGACGGATGTTTTGGGTTTGAAGATACATGTTGATGATGCATGATGCAAAATTTCCAAAGACAGGAAATATATCAATCAAAATGTTGGCTAAATGAATATAAAATGTTTGAACTAGGCAGTCAAAGGCATGGTCCTTAAAGGGCTTAAACGACTTTCTATCTTCCAAACTACACCTGCCAACATCTACTCCGACTCATATTCTGACATTGCTAGCTTGTGGAGTTGAGATTATGGCTTACCGACACTGCTAGCTCACCTAGGACCACTAAGCTAGCTAATGTTACAGCTTTAACGTTTACAGTTAGATAGAGAGAAAATCATTTTAGATTTGGGGTGAACTCTACCTTTAGATACAAAGTATCCTATATGCAAATTAACATAAATCCTCAAAAAGTTTTCTTGTATCTTTTTTTTTTTTTTACCACTGGGCGGCAACATGACACAAAGTAAATAAAACATTTACATTTTATCACAATTGTTATGCTGCTAACATGTAGTAGTAGTAGTAACTATTGCCAATCACGAAACATACATTGCATTCATGGGGTCAGATTTTGGTTGTCACTTTTCTTTTAGCTCATTTTAGAAAAATAGAGACGTTACTTCTAAAGGGTTTCACTCTGTTTACAAGCTGGTCAGTAACTTTGTGAACTCATATAGTTACATTTTTAGTTAGAGCCGAGGTCATGTCTCATTGTGGTTACGACTGCCGACTTTCACATTTTACTTTATAAAGTGATTCATCATCAGGTGGGTTTGAAGTGGTTAACTGTGATGTAACAAATGACCTCAGGATTAAGATGCAAACTTACATTTCACACATGTAACTCTGCATGCATATTTTGACTGTATTGAAAATATTAGACATTTCGAAGAACAATTAAACTGTGAAAACATCTTTATCTGTGTGGATTAGAGCTGCTCTGGTCTTAAAAAACAAATTCCACTGCAATATAATCTTCCGACATAAATTCACCACCTTTTGTCTCAGAGAATGTGGTTTGTTATGGCTGCGACACTAAGAACCTCGGCACCCTCACTGAATAAAGATATGCCTTTAACGACTTCCACACGTCTTGTTGCTCATTAGCTAACAACCCTGTACTCTAAATGTTAAATGTCCTGTTTAAACCATAGTTTTGCTCAAGTGAGGATTACCCCCCACCTTAATGCCATCCCTCCAAGCTCTGGCAGGAGGACAGCCACCACTTTTTGTCATGAGAATTGTGATGTCATTCAGCTCGGACAGAGGACCCAATCGACCCCCTGGCCTTTGACCCTTATTAACCCTGAGCTGGAGTGCTGTATTCAAGGTGTAGCCATCTGTGGGCCTTGTTGTGTCCAGGCTGCCCTCCTCCCTCACTCTTTATCATCCCTCCCAGTGTTCAGGAGCAGTGGAGTGATCACAGGGTCTCCAGACAATGACATGACAGGATGGTTCACTTCTGCAAAGCTGCAGATTTTTTAAAATATATTTACGTAAGACTTTGGTGAAATCTGCCTACAGTTTTGAGGTGCTTGCACTAAAGCAGTGTGTAAAGAGCTCGTATGATGAATTGCTACAAGTTAAACTACCCAACAGCATAAAAAATGTCAAAATGAGTTTCACCTCGACAACATTAAAATACTGCATACACATGAATCCTTATGTAATAATAATACACAAACATAATTTATAATATTGCAACAAGGACAAAAGCTGTTCTTACTTGTTGATAGTGATCCCATATTTTTAACTCAAATCACAATTTGAATGTAATTTAATGTGTCCCCTTTAAGTGAAGGTAGAAAAGTCCTTCAAAGACTTTACTACCTTTACTTAAAGGGGACATATGATGCTGATTTTCAGTTTCATAATTGTATTTTGCGTTTCTACTGAAACATGTTTAGATGCTTTAATATCCAAAATACACATTATTTGTCTTGTACAGTCACTCTGAATATACTTGTGTTCACTCTTTGTCTGAAACGCTCCAATTAAGCGCCTGTCAGTTTGAACCCTCCTTCTAAAAAACACAGTACGCACTGATTGGTCGGTTTTTCTAGGTATTTAGCATCCACCCTCTCTCTGTAGCTCCACCAAATGTGAGCATTTCTCTGTGGATTTGGCATTTTGATTATTTCACTGAAGAATTCAACTAATCATTTGAAGAGGCAAATATTTTTATTCATATTTTACACCAGCATCTGTTCCAAAACTTTTTGAAAATGGCAAAATACATGATGTGCTCATAAAAGGACATAATCCACACTTTGTCTGCTGGAGATTGAACATGTTATAGCAGATGACTAACTCACATTTACTTTTAGCAGTGATCTTAGAAAGTAGTGGGTTGAACTTTGAACTTTACAAGTAAAGGGTTCATCCACCCCTCTTATCATTCAGCAGCATGTTTGCTGGTTATCAGCTGCTGACTCAGAGGTTTGTTTACAGTATTGACTGTGACATTTAGAACATACGTTGTATCTGAAGAAAGAGGCACGAAGATGTATTTGCACAGAGAACAAAGTCTGATTAAAAGGCAAAAAAACTACTCAACAGGGACCTCGATCACTGTCTCGTTACTACATTGAAGCTCATTTTGCAAAATATGCTCCTTAATGCTGCCGTCATCCTCCTGAAACTGCACCTTCACTGTCAGCGGAGAGCATTTATCCACTTTACAACTGATGACCATTGAGTCACCTGAAGCTTGAAGGCTGCAGCCGCTCAGATCGAGCCTGTCCTCTTTAGACACGGGACACACCAGCTGGTCCTTATCGATGGAGACGACCGCCCGTCTACTCAAGAAATATGGGCTTGCACACAGCATCCTGTCAAGCATCTCTACATATTGGCTGTATTTCTGCAACCAATCATGCAGATACCACATGTGGCAGTCACATCTCCAGGGGTTCCCGTGCAGTCTCATTGTGTGCTGGAGGACAAAAGGGTCTAAAAGGCCCAGTGGGAGAGTTTCCAGCCGGTTGTCAGACAGATAGAGCTGCTGAATAAGCAACTGGTCCTTAAACAGATTTGCGTCCAAGGTGCTCAGGTTGTTCTGGTGCAGGTGGATCGCCTTGATGCTGAACAGATCACTAAAGATCATCTCGGGCAGCAGGGTGAGCTGATTGTCAGACAGGTCCAGATTCTCCAGGGCTGTAACATTTTTAAAAATGTCCTCAGGAAGCACAGAGAGCTGGTTAGAGGACAAGATGAGGTCAGTAAGAGACGTCAAACTTCTTATGGAGGACAGCTGAGTCAACCTGTTGCCTTTCAGATTCAGCTCTTTTAAATTTGAGGTCTTGAATCCAAACACTTTATCGCTGAAGGTTGTAAGAAGGTTTCTGCGGAGGTTCAACACTCTCAGTTCGCTTAACGCAAAGAAAATGTCGTCCGTGAGTTCTGCTATCTTATTCCCCTCCAGATGAAGCTCTATCAGCTGGGAAATGTTGTGGAACATGTCAGATGTAACATTGCTGATGAGGTTGTTGTTCAATTTCAGGATCTCGAGTTTTGCCAGACTAGAAAAAGTTCCCTTTTTTATGTCTTCAAGCTTGTTCTGGGACAAATCCAGGACACGCAGGTTGTGGAGGTTCAGGAGGAGAGATTCAGGCAGATCCGATATGATGTTGCCCTTCATCTGCAGAGATTCAAGCTGTTTCAGAGGGTCAAACATGCTAGGAAGCACCGTCTTGAATCGGTTGAAGTTAAGCAGCAGTTTGGTTAAGTTTCCCTGCTTTGAAAAAGTCCCCAGGTACAAATGCTCCAGCCAGGGGTTCCCACTGATTTCCAGCTCCTGCAGCTCAGTCAGGTGCTCAAAAGCCTGAGCGTGAACACTGCGCAGGGCGTTATTCAGGAAGACGAGCCTGGTGAGCTGGGGGCTTTCCCCTAAAGAGTGAGCGAACAGGTACGATACGGCTGATCTAATGACAATAAAGTCTTTAACCTGCCTGGACGTGTTCTTGGGTAAATATGTCATCCGCTCATCAGCACACAGTATCTGGACTGAGGTAAAACACTGGCAGGTGTACGGACACGAGGTCTGTGGCTGTGTGCTGCCTTTGTGACAGAGCAGCAGCAGCAGCAGGAACAGAAACAGGCCCAACTCTTTGTCCATTTTCCCTGTCAAAACATGAAGAAAGTTGTGGATTAACAGAAGTCAGCGTTTCGATACGAGCACAAAATGTTTATGTATAGCGTCTGTTGGTTCACTGAGAGAAAAATGCATGTTTTTCTGATAAATACATGAAATCCAACATACCTCTGAAGCATTGAAGCAGATTTCCCCTGGATCTCCGAGCCAGCCGACACAAAGTGCAAATGACAACAAGTCTGAATTAGGTAATACGAAAACCTTTGGTCAGCAGCCAGCTCCTGCCATCGCTCATTTGCTCACGAAAAAAAGTGACAATCCTTAAATTCAGCAAGTCAGCTCAGAGAGAAGAAAGTATTCAAGTTTTATATGTTGCTATAATAAATTCCACTAATTAGAAGATTTTTTGTCTCTTTAAATGTTAATTTCCGTATAAAAAAAAAGAGTCACTATTTAGTTTTGGTAAATAGTGACTCATCTCTGTCAGATAGATCCGACAGGAAGTTTGGTTGCATCATCCTTTTCAGCTATTTGTTTTTTTCAATGACTGCTGCTTTTACTTTAACCCTGATTCCAAAAAACATTAGACATTGGCATATGGGACATAAATGAAACAGTGATCATTTTTGCTTATCCTTTGGGACATAATACACATATTAGGACATTCAATGTTGATACTGATACACATTAAAAAACACTTTTAAATGATTGAATGAATATATATTTTGTTGTTTTCTGATTGATTTTAAGTTTTACCCAGTTTTTTTGGAATCAGGGTTGTATTACCACCACTATTAATTATATTTCTCATAGAAAAGATAATGTGCCTCAAAATAAATATAATAGAGACCTGGCAAAAAAATCAGGGAAGAGTAAAGACAAAAAAAAATGCCCCAAATATTAACTTTCACTTACTGAACATGACAATAAAACAGGCATACATTTGAGAACTTCATGATTTAAAACTATTAGTAAAATATAAGTTGTAATGTGTCATTTGAAGCCAAGAAATTGTGTTTATTGAATTTTCAACATGATTCAGGTATTTCTACTCAGAACATCTAATTAAAAATACCATCTAATTATACTGTCCCCTGATGGTATAAAATACAAAAGAGATATAAATGAAATACTACATTAAAAAATAAATTCCAAGACTTGGTGATGGTTGCTTGTGATAAAAACTCATTTTATTTTTATTTACAATTTGCAGGAAAAACTACATGGAGACAGAGTTTGTGTTATGAAACTTTCCAGGCCTGGCACTGAAAAAACAAACTTGTAAGATTTACTTGATTAAATCCTCGTAACAATTTGCACTAACAGTTTTTAAGTAAATTTTACTTCTGTAATATCAAGTTCAACTTACACGCCACTATCAAGTAAAATGTACTTACTACAGAACTTAAAGTTCAGGAAGATATTAAGTAAATGTTATTTTGTTATATATAATTTCGATGTTGTATTTACTCAAACAAATTAAGTAAAATTAATTAACTTTTTCCATACGCAGGAAAATCACCAACATGAAAATATTAAGTAAATCTAATATATTTGTAATATTTACTGTTATGAAAAATATACGTTTATTATACATTTATTAACCAAAAGTTCACATCTGGATAGGTCCTGTTTTTAAAACATGTTTTGAACAAACAGTGCGACCTACTGTACATACATGTATGTAATGGAAAATGTAGGCTTTTCAAATATTATAACAGAGTTTTTCTTCAAATACTATAACAGCACTTTTCAAATATTATAACAGTGCTTTTTTTTTTCAAATTAACAGCACTTTTCAAATATTATAAGTGCTTCTTTTCAAATACAAGTGCTTTTCAAATATAATAACAGTGCTTTTCTTCAAATACTATAACAGCACTTTTCAACTATTATAACAGTGCTTTTCTTCAAATATAACAGTGCAACGGCAACATTCAAAATAGCACTATGGTTTTGCACTTTAAACCAGGGGTGTCAAATGTATGGCCCGGGGGCCAAAACCGGCCTGCCATAAATGTTATTTTAAAAAGTGAAAAATGTAATTGGGGAAAAAGGCTGGTGTTTTGGATTTCTGTGGTTCTATTATTATTATATTATTGTCCTGGTCCGGCCCACTTGAGATCACATTGTGCTGTATGTGGCCCCTGGACTAACATGAGTTTGACACCCCTGCTTTAAACTCTTCACATCTTTAGTTTACTTTAATGTCATTGTGTGAAGGGATAAGTGACAAAGTTATAGACTGAAATCTTAACCTTACCTCAAAATGTAGAGACAGTGAAGGGCCCAAATGAAAACAAGCTGCTGTGTGAGCAGAGGGTCCGAGGCAGCTGAGAGTCAGCTAGCTGCTATAGTCTTTTGAGTCTTTTGCAAGATGGAGAAGCATGGGGAACACTGGCAGCAGAGATTATAAACCGTTCCCTTGGCTACAAAAGTTAAGACAACTATGTCAATTTTAAAGCTTGCACTTTTGGGGATAACTTAATCCCATCCAGTTCCAAGAAAAGTTTCTGAAAGACCTCACAGGTGTAGCGCAGTGGTGAGGGGTATGCAAGGTTGAGGGCATAAATCAGTCCCATTAGCAGTGCACAGGCTTTGGCAGTATTGCCGCATCCGGGCAACATCTCCTGGCCTTCAAGAAGGATGGATACATTCACTGGATCTTCTCCATCCGCCCCATGGACAACTAGAATCTGTAGGATGTGCTGAGTGGCATCACTGCGGCTGTCCTCCTGCATAAAAATGACAGAAATTACAGTTCTATTAAGAAATAAAAATAAATAAAATACACCCATTTGAATCGTTTAATTAAGTGATTTAAATATCCTAGAACATTACATGTGCCCTAAAAACAACCATTATTAAACATTACTTTGATCAGTGGTTCAAAATTTTAGAAAAATAGAGATTAGCATGTTTGCAAACTCTCATTTACCTCCCCTCCTGAAATCATATTCATTTAACTTTATCTTACACAGTTTCTCCCCTGATTATCCACACTGAAGCATTGGTCAATGTATTGGTACATTTTAAAACACCCCATCTATGCAGTTTAACGCATTAAAATTCCTGATCGAATTGTCCATCAACACAATGCACATGATCTTGATATTGGCACTGTGGTGGGTGTATATTTAGTGAGCAAGGCTAAGCAAAAAGATAAAAGAACAGGGGGAAAAGTATGTTGGCCATATGCTCAGGACTAACATGGGGATGCTGATCAGAATAAAGGGATTAAAATTAATCAGTGAAGTTGTCTGCTGACAAGTACATATACAGTGAAGGTTACAATTTGAATAAACACCGCAGAAAAAGTTCAAAAGTAGTTCTCATGTCTCGCTTTGCAGCTACTAATTACAGCTAATATATAATATTTTTTATACTTCAAACAAATTCCATTTTAGACAATTTTACACTGTGTAACCAAAATAGTTATGTTGTTAGCATTAAGGAACAAAAGTGTCTTCAAAAACACTATAAATATGTCATATGTTAATATAATTGTCCATTTCTTTGTATAAATAGTTGAATTATACAAAAAATAATGCCCCAAAGAACCACTTTGCATTCAGTATATAGAAAATATTTGCGTGTGTGTTTTTTTAATAAAAATTTGTGATGTCACAAACATTGGCATTTAAAGGGTTAAAATTCTGAAATTAATTGAATATTTAATATGTATAATTAGGGCTAAAGTTGATTAAGATAATGTTGTTTAAAAAGTGAAAACATTAACATATAACATATTCATAGTATTTTTTGAAGAGAGGACACTTGTCCCTTAATGGTAACAACGCAACTATTTCAAAACATGGTATGAGGGTTAAACGATTGTGGTGTTTTAAGAAACCGTGCTTTACCCGGCAATCTTCAAATAGTTCCTCTTCTTTCTCTCCGAGGTAGAGTATGAGGCTGCGGAGCACAGTTTCACGTCTCATCTCAATGCCTTGGTTCTGTCAAACAATTGAAATTGTAGCTATGAAT
>CAFUXE010000086.1:26117-38696 GCA_903364295.1 Serranus cabrilla
ATCTTGTCCTGAAGAGTAACTAAAGCTGACAGCTAAATGTAGTGAAAAGTACAATTGTCAATTGAGTCAACAGCCTTTCTTGTCAGAGCTGCCTTAACTCTATTCAGAGAAGCACAGAGGACACTGAACAACCCGTACAGTTCTTTTCCATTTATTGAACCAGGATGGTTATTGGTACAGTAGTAGTATAGAACAGAACAGTGTAGTGAAAACCTTGAAGAAAAGAGAAGCATAATGAGAATTCAATTAATCAATCAATCAATGCAGCCAATAACTTAAATCTCTACAGTCAAAAGTCAAACTAAGCAATTAACATTAATTCTGCAGATTAAAGACAAATCATACTTAAACTGGATCTAACTTTTTATATTAATTTAAGCAATTCCTTGAAATGTCAAATCTGCCAACTTAAATTTTTAAAATATATTTATTGTACTACAATGTTTAAATTACATGGACACTCTTTTTAAATAGGTTTATGAATTTTCTTAATTTATTTAATTTATGCATTTTAACATCTATTAAATTCCTTTTAATCCAATTTTTAAACAAATAATCTGATTTAAATCTTAAACAAATTATTCCAACCAATCATTGTAAATATAATCAAATCTTTCCAAACAAAAAAAATTAATTTTACTAAATCTTTTCAACTGAAATCTGCCATTTTAAATGTATCATTAAATGTAACTTAGACAAACAATTCCCCTGATGCAGTTTTCCAACTTAACCCACAAATCAAACTACCTTATGGATACATTTAAACCTCACAAACTCAAAAATTTACCTGCAGTAAGAAATTAATAAATCTCTTCAGGAATGTTACATTATTAACCAAATTAATCAGAAATACATACCAGTGGCGTCTCTGTAGTGCCTAAGCATTGACTGTGCTTCTCTCATGCTTGTCTAACTTACTGAGAAGGACAAAGGAAACCCTCACCTGCTCAGGTGATACTAATTAGAGCCACACTACTTCTCTCTCTCTGCAGGCCACCAAATGATCAGTGGGCCTCACCGTCGCCCTCTAATGATGCTAAACAGTCTACACAAACCAAAACCATGAAAATGAAGAAAGTAAACAGACCGTCCATATATGACTTCACAACAATAGATGTAATAAGAAGTGAAGTAGAAATATAAAGTTACATAAAATGGAAATACTCAAGTAAATTACAAGTACCTAAAGAATATACTTGAGTACAGTTCTTGAGTAAATGTACTTGGTTACATTCCACTGATGGTATCACACACATTTTTTGCTTGAGTTGGAAAAATCCTGAAAATGGGAACAATTTTTGCTGAGGATCTGTGTGCTTGGATAGTTATTTTCCCGGTGCAGAAAAAGTCCTTTTTACACTTTCATTGTAATCTACACTTTTCCCCTCAGTCTGAAGCTAAGCTAAGCTAACTGGCAGCTGGTGTTAGCTTCAAACTTAGCATCAGGGGTAAGAGAGTCCTGATCTTCTCATCCAATTCTCAGCAAGAACACGTAATAAGTGTATTTCCCTATTTCCCAAAGTGTCTCATTATTTCTTTAATGTTGAATTGTCTTCTCTGTGAGCTCATCTGACTCCAAATTTGGCTGCTGGTTGCTTATTCCCGGCTGTGGACCAGACGACCAGGGGAGAGAGCTCGGGCAAACAGCAGGGTGTTCAGTCCCCAGCATCGATTATAGACCCCAGAGAGCGTCGGTTGCTAAGGCTAATCTTGGCCTTTAAGCCACGGGTCACTAAGTGTTCATTCGCAAGTGATTCATCCGTCTGTGGAAAAATCAGAGTGGCTGCTGCTGTGCCGGCAGCCTGCCGTTCAGCAGAGCCGGTGGAGATATCGCATTAAGAGACGCCACACATGCAGCATGAAGCCATGAAACTGGTCGGGGATGGAAGTTGTGGAAAGCAACACCAGCAACCATTTGAGGACACAAAGCTTTCGCCTCACTTCGAGGGGAGATTAATAAAAATCTGTGTGCCTGCTGAGATGTGATGGCGTCAGTAAGACTCGACTCCCACACTCTAAAAAAAGTTCCTACAACATCCAAATGCTGTCTGGCTATCTCTGTGGAAACACACATGGATAAAGGCCTCTTTGATTAATGCTCGGTGTGTTGAGTCTATTCCAGTTCAATAACTCTTCTTGAGGCTGTTCCTCTGTGGTTAATGTTCCCAAAAACACTTTATTTTTAGGGATAATAAATAAAAATAGTAGTAGTAAATAAAATAAGATGTTTCATGCATAATAACATTTTCTCATAAGAAGACACAAAGAAAATGTCAACAGAATATTGTTTATATAAAATATTGAGCTTCAGAGACATAAAATAAGGGACTCGGGATGCACCCATTGTTTAATGTTAAAGGAGTGACATGACTTTCTCCTTCATTGTTCATAGTTATAACATAAAAAGTAAGGCGCCATTTTAAGATGATCCACGTAACTGGTTTAACCTTATTACAACACATAGTGGCGCTTGTTGTTAGGGTGGGTTGGATTAGTGGTGGATGGATCCAAATAAAATTTGTCTAAAATAATAGCCAAAATGATACACTTAAAATATACACTGTTCCCATTTCTTGTGCCACTGACACAATTTAAAAAAAAGGGGTTCATAGAACTAATTTCTTAAGTTTCTTAACTATAACTTCCTCCTGTCTGAAAACATCTTATGTCACGTTCTATGTTATACGTATTTTAATCAAAACCAGATCTTATTCCTGAACCTAACCAAGTAGTTTAATTTCACATTGTTAACCATGTGTTAAAAATTGTGTCCATTTCTCAACTTTAAATAGAACGACCTGGTCATGGTGACATTTTAATCATGAAAAACCAAACAGCATAAAAAGGCCTGAAACTTGCTGCTTCAATAACTTTAAGTGTTAGAGATGAAACAACCTGTGTCATGTCCAAATGTCCCATAATATAATGCAGTAATACACACTCAGTTCATGCAGCACAAGCAAAAAATATCTATGTAAAATTATAATTTAATTTAATATCAGTGATTTTAACGTAAACTGCATGTTGTTGTGAGCTTCCAGTGGGTTCAAAGTGTTTCTGGTGTTTGGAAATGAAATGAATGAAAAGGTTTGAGGGATCCTGCAGTACGTGTTGAACAGTGTGTACCTCTCTGACAGGCTGCTGTGATCCTTTCATGATGTCTGCCAGGTCCCTGCAGTTCACACCTTATCTTCACATCACAGTCTGCGTCAGCGCTGACCACTGACTGTACCATCAAAGCAAATAAACAGGTCAGAGCAGTTCCTATACACTCCACATTACTCGACCTTTTATTACTTTCTGAGCTGCAAATACACAGAACCTGTATAGAATAACATGCAGTCAGGCATGTTTTCTTTAAATCTCACACCCAAGTCATGTTTGTGATGGCAGAGTGAACTCCAAACTGGTTTCTCAGATAGAAAACTGGACCTGCACATGTAGTAGATTTAGACTGCAGCCTTTAGGGTGGTCTTGTAAAAGTTTATTTTTCCCTCATGTCTTTCTCTTTGCTCCTTCTTGCCTCATACTCTCTCTCTCTAGTCCACCTCCCCACACTGTGACGAAGCAAGCGATATTGAAATACCTTTCTTGTTGTAACATAGCCCTGAGATATATATTATATACAGCCAGAATAAACGCCAGTATAATTAAATTGTTTTTTCAACTACAGGGCTATATGTGATGTGTTTCCATCCTCTCCTGTGTCCTGCTGGAAGAATGTGATCTCTCAATCCACCCGAATCTCCTGTGGCAGACTGTGAACTGTGTGCGAACCGTTTGACCTGGACGAGGATCATCTGCTCTCGCAGGTTTCACAGGATGCAGATCAAGAATGAACCTTAAAATGAAGTTCCTAAATCCAAGCAAAAATTGTAGTTTGCTGGTACACAAAAGACACAAAGGATGTGTTGTAAATGTAACCTGTTATAAAGATAAAGTTATGTAGAGTTATGTCACCCCAGCGCTTACATGGGAAAAGTTATTTTTAAGTTTATTTGCAAAATAGATTTTTTATTTAAATGGATTTTCCTTGGTGGCAGTCAATGGAATATCAATCAAAACTGCTGTCAAGTTGTTTCAATGAGATTTCTCATAAAAAATGTTTTATCTTTGTAAATCATGCATTTTTATTGCACACTCAAAGGAAAATCTCTCAAAAAGAAAGCCTTTTATCTGTTTTTGCAGATGAGCTCTACACATTTAAATCGATGGATTAATCCAACCTGTGGATACAGTAGCGGTCAACGTTGATTACATTTTACAGGAGTACAGATGTTATTATGTTTCCTCCCTCTTGTCTCTTGTCCTTGTTGCCGCACCTCGCAGCAAACTGATCCGAGGCAGCGGACACTGACTAGTCCTGGAAATCTGTCACCCGCAGGTGTCAAATGCGAGGGCCCAGACAGCGGGGCCCTCCTACGACATAGCCAGTACCCAAATAACCCCTGATGATTTGTCTCATGTACGCTGCAGCCCTCTTTCACACCTTCCTGTCACTCCCGTGTGGAGCAGTTGTTTACCTCCAGCTCAGGTTACACTTGTGGTTGTCCCTTGGCGAGTCTTGTGAAACCAAAGCGATGACCTGGAATTCTATCCTTTGACCTCTGTGTGTAAAGTGTGACGAGCCTGCACTCAAGTGATTGTGTTCTTTCTTTCTCTCTTTTTTTCTTAATATCCCTCAAACCATTTAGTGGAAAGAAAGACATACATGTATGCAACATCTATAATAAAAACATACCTAGAATATTCAAAACGGCAAACATTTCTAGGAGACATTCAACACTTGAGGGGAAAACACAGCTATATCATATTTCAGGCCATACTCCTCAAACTGGATTTACCATGTCAGTGTATATAGTCCGACCTCGAATGGTGGGAATGTGAGCCGTAGTTCACACCAGGCGAACAGAGTGCACGTTGTTCAAAAGCACGGAGGCCTCAGAGCAAAGGGTTATTTCTGTTACGTAAAAAGCCTGTTTACAGCACCATAAACAACCTGCTACATTAAGAGAGTGCACAGCAGCTGCAGATGGCAAAAGAAACATTTGTAAATCATTATGAGTGTAAAATGAAAAGTGACGATTGTAGCACCTCGCAGTTACTTCACAGAAGAAAAAAATAGGCTTGTAGTTGTGTTTATATTGGTGTCCGTGTCAGGACAGAGCGAGCTGAACAAAAAGTTTAAGGACACCAGGTCAAGCTCCCTCACCACCAGACAGGATTGATGCAACAATAAATATTTGATTATTAACGACAATCTGTTAAAGATTTGAGTTCAGCTGCGAGTAAATGTCATGTCACACTGAACAATGACTTAATGGGCTGTGCCTCCCAATCCACAACATTGGACCAAAGCCTGCAAGCTGCACAAGTTGAATTTTTTTGGTCAAGTTTTGGTTCATTGAGGTTTTTTAGTTGCTGGGATCCAATTCCTCAAAGTGCTAGTTGTTTTCCATGGCTTCATTCTTTTTCAGATTTCCATGAATCTTATGAACCTCACTTAGGTTTTCTTCATGCTGACATGATTGTTATTTTGGCTTTCAGGAACAGCAAACTCAGCACACTGGGAAACAAATGCAGCCTGATGACAGTTTGCTGAAAGTTAAGGGTTTCACAATGTTGATAAAAGGAATAGTTACTATAGACATTTATTCTTTATACATTTTAAGGAGAGGGGTTGATATTAAAGACCGTCCTACCCCTCAGAAAATGACCCCATGTGTTGTTCGTACAGCAGCTCATTATAACCCATATTAAGTTTATTGTTAGGCGGTGTCCTCTAGTGGATGTAGTAATTATGATTGAAGCCAAGCTGGAAGTGAGGTTAAGGAGTATAAAGAACAACAAGGGACATTTTGGGAGGGCAGGCAAATGCGCCGAACGACCACAGGACTTTCACCCAGGAGACCGCCGGTTGATTCCCCAGAAACCAAGAAAGTCAGCAATGATATTTTTAACTTGCGCACATATATTCTACATCACCAACATAACTACCTTACGCCTGGCAACAGCTATTTTACACAAAATGATCTTAGACACTCCACCTATTACATGTACCATTATCAGTAAAGGAAGCCGCGGAGCAGCTAAACATTTGACACAACGAGCTACTGCTAGCTAACAGATCTGAATAAAGTATAAACAGATGAGATTAGCGATAAAGTTGCTACAAGAAGCAGAGAGATATAAGTGCTTAAAGAGAACTAGTGCAGGTGTAAATAAAGCAGACAAACATCCACCATAATGTGTAACTATAACAGAGTTAACTGTAGCGAGAGCAGCGAGCAGACACTACGAGGACACAGAAACAAGGAAGTGACACAATGCGCTAAACGTTAGCACCCGAGGCAGCCAGCCATGTACTAGTCTTGTTTTAAATCACATGTGTACTTTACATTGTTTCAGAAAAGAAACATTATATGTATGTCATGGTCATGGTTTGTATGATCAGTAGATAAATAAACACACTAAAAAGATATCAGACTTCCCGTCTGTTTTAATGTTTTGGGTTTACTTTTTGGGGAAAACCATGTTAGACAAAATAATAGTGTTTTAGTAGTTTGAGCATTTGTGGACAGTTTAAGGGGATTTTAAGGACACCTTTAAAAGGATTGTACAAAAAAAAGAAAATGTGCATTGGAAAAAAAGAGGTATGTGTAAAAAATACCCATAAATAAATAGGTCAACATTAAAAAGCACAGAGTGGATTTACCCTGAGGAGCATAGTAACCAAATTTCCATTGATAAATTAAGTGTATCTATGTAAACTGCACTCAGTTTCCTCTGCAGTCTGTGTCTATGAAACAAGTTGGACGTTGAAAACACAATAGCATTTGGTGTGTGAGGAAGAATCCAAGTACTAAAACATCAAAAGCTTCAGTGCAATATGGAAGATTAAAAGCATACCATCTGCTCTGTGACTGACACTCCCTTTTTCCATGTTCCAGCAGCATTCCTGAAACTAACAGCACATATATTTTAACTGTCAGACAAAAAAACAAGACACGTGTATCTCCCACACAGCCCTGCAGAGAGGGGCAGACATCATATATTCTGAGCTGCAGTTAAAAAGTTTAACATACCCATCTGCCTGACATTAACGCAGGTTATACATTAACCTGTGATTCTACATAGCTCCACTGCAGCAGCAACATAGTGCTCTGCTTGTTCCCTCACCTGTTTTTCCAGTGCAGATGTTGCACTTTTAAAACTTGTTGTAAATCATCAGTTGTTGGAGCGACCAAAAATGTTAAAAAACCAAACCAAGCACTCATAATCCAAACGTGCTTTAGTGAGAGGATAAAATAGTGTCTGGTTTGTTGACTATCCAGATCTTCTCTCAGGTGCTGGCACAGCAAACTGAGAGGGAGAGAAACAAGAATTCACAATCACAAACATCTCCGCTTGTATTAAGCTGCAGTAAAGAAAGGGATTTATGTTTTAGACTAGAGGCCATTACAACAGAAATGGGTCATTTTGCACCAGCTGTGGCTTAGTGAATCACATCTGTAGCCAACACTCAGGTTACACAGTAATAGATCTCAACAGGGGTAACTAAGAGACAGCCTTTATGATGCACTTGTCCACCATTAGCATGCCGCTGGCTGATCTCCTGGAGACATGCAGTGACAGTCACCGGATAGTTTGCATATTAACAGCATGCAGTGGTGTTGTGTGCTTCATACTTCAAATGCAAACCCCCGTTTAAGGTCGAGGGTGGATCTGTGGCACGAACATGCATGGAATGCTTCCTTAAGGCTGCCGGCAGGCAGCTGACCTCGACAGCGCTGCACACAGACGGCAAGAACAAGGAACGTGCTGTCACTAGGATAAAAGATTAAAAGTGGAAATGTGACATCATGCAGAGGAGGCACTTGTTACTATGGTTGCAGTGATATTTAATTGTTTGTTTTTTCTCTGCTCAGCATGTCAGAGAAGAAGCTGATCAATACTTGGCCCTGAGGGTTATTACATTTATCATTTGTAAAATACTCGTCTATTTGTAAATACGTGTGTTACTGACGTTACTTATCGGTTTGTGGATTACTATTTTAAGAGTTGGTAGTGTGGGTATTAAAAACACAACAAACAGCATATTCAAAAAGCATTTAAATAGGTTACTTTGAAAGTACTTTATTAGTTACTTTCAATAAGGAGTAACTAGTAAAGTATTAAAAGGAACTTTTCCCAACACTGTTCACAACCACTACACTGCATCAGCCATCGCCAGATTCAAGCTAACGAAGTAGTACAACATGCCAGCAGCAATTACCATTCAGATTCGTCTTTGGTCCTTGATTTGATCAGACTCCTTATCTGAGTCGGGATGCTCAAATTTATGGCTGAATCTCTTAAATATATAATATATTTGGTTATCAGCCCAGTGCGGCACCAGGCTTTGAAGCCAATTCAACATAGTGGCCAAATGTAGAATTACCACTTCCTGTCTGCCAGGTGAGGCCCAAAAAAAGACTTAGGTCTGTCAATGCGCATTTATAATTTTTTTTAACCTGTGAAATTATTAATTTATTCAAGAAGAGCCATATGCCATATATATAGCCAAATAATTTGATTCCCAATTAAATTAGCAGAGCGCTAAACCCTGAGCAGCTGACTCGACCGGAGCAGGAAAACCTTTTTCTGATTGTGGCTGAGAAAACACACACAAATGCAAAAAAATCTAATAAAAGTCTAGACATCATTAATAACATTCATAATAAGAGAATATAAGCTTGGATTCTTTTTTATGCCTATGGTTTCCTGTATTACTGTGAGACATTGTGGATATTGTTGCACTGTTTCTCTTATTCACTACAATCATTTTCATACAGTCCCTGAGCTGAAATTGCCTGCAGTCACAGAAAAATTAATAAAATCAAAAATAGATGTTCAAGTATCTGTTGTATAACCTTTACACAATGTTTGCTTGTCCTTACAGCTGTGTGTTCCCACTTTCCCTCTTCTCAACAGAGCAGACTGCTAACATCTCCAGTTGAATCCTCCCCGTGCCAACTCCACTTAGATCGTCTGCTGTTTTTCACTGACTCACCAGCATGGGACAAGATGAACCATCAGAGGTCACAGAGTTATCTGATTCACACATCACATCCGGATTAGCAGCTAATCAGCGTTTTGGTCTTGTGACAGTTTGCATCTAGCAGCCAGACTACATTAGCTCCCTAACAGCATTAGCTGCCTGCTCTGTATGAGAGTTAACAGCTAACCTCCTACGTACAATCAGCAACTTCTCTGGCTTTTGCAGGTTTTGAGTCTTTGATACACTTGATTTTTTTAGTAAAACAAAGAGGGATATATTAATACAATGTGAATATGATGTGAAAATAATGTTACGATTACATGCAATTAGTTAAAATCTTAATGGGTGTAAATATTTTATATGAATGAATCACTGCAGTTAGTGTCAATTAGTGTAAGTCTCAAAGGAGGACACTTGACTACAGTTACACACTTATAGGGGCGTGTTCATTTGCATGTAGTGATCTGCAGAGAGCGTGAACGTCAACAACATCTCAGCAACATGATGCAAAGAATACAGAGCAATCGCTCCTTTGTGAAGCTTCTAACGTCCACTTGTTGTTCTGTCAGAGTCGACGCTATGGGAGCTTTTGATGCCGTTGTTGGGTTATTGCTTATTCAGGATCATATCATGTTATTGAAGGTATCTTGTTTACACTAGAATATGATAAAATCCAATATAGCATCACAAACTATAGCCTCATATTATGCAGCTCCTATACACTGAAAACATGTTTAATGTCTCTTTTTATTTTTTTTACATTTGAACTGTTTATTATCAATAACATTGCCTATTATTATTATGTTTTTCAGTGCCCTTTTCTGTATGGAATTGTGAGTTCATATTCATTTTGACCATAAGGTTCTACATTAAGTGATGGCCTCCTGCCCTCAATTTTAAATTGAAACTTGGATTGTCACTCTCTGAAGTTTGACCCTGTCGTCCCACATTAGTCTGTCTCCAGAATTGTTTACACAATGCTGTGCACAAAAACCAGCAGGCCGCCTTCCAACATCATGCAGAGCCACTGTTTGTGGTTCAATGACATTCATACAACTGCGAACTTTGGTTTGTGTTGTGTTTTTACAGTATCTCTGGGGGAAAGGGGTCAAACCAAACAGGTTTTCGCCATGGCAAATGGAAACAGAGCACGTTGTTGATGAAACAACTGACTGCAATGAGGCGAGACACACATTTCTAATGACAAATGCTGAACATAAAGTGCAGCTTTGTAAAATTGTAATCAACTAAAAGCAAGAAGTTACGCATTGAATGCGCATGTGACTGGTTGGTGTACTGCTTCCTTTTTGAACGGTAAGTAGCAGATAAAGACAGTGTCTGGGAGTGTGGTGTTAGAAAACACAACACAACTGTTTTTTTTTACTCAGTTAATATGTGTGCAAACTCAATTAAAATACTCGTCCATAACTGAAAATCCTTCAATAGGAAAACGTGATTTGCATGTTTGTTTCAGAAAAATTGGCAACCTGAGTGAAGCTGATGCCAAAAACCTAAAGTTTTTTAATTGGCCACTTGAGGCTGGCTCAAAAGAGAGTCAATCCCCATTGACCCCCCATGTTAAAATGTCCAGATTTACAGCAGAAAGAAACAGTCTGGTACAAAAAACTTTTTTGACCAAAAATTTCGACACTATTGATACAATTATGGTTCCTTGGATTTTTTAACCAATTATGGCGAATCCACCATGAAAGGATCATTGTTTTCATTAATATCTTATCTAACAAACTGAACTGAACAGACTTAAAGGTAGAGTCTGCCGTTTCAAACCAACTTTGTTCAACATGTCAACTTTACTGCTGAATTTATTGCTTCCAGTCCATTCCAACATTCAAGTGAATTAACTGAATCAGTGAATTAGTTTCTCCTTTCAAGTTCTGCAGAGTCGCCCTGTGTGGGTCAACAGTGTGAAGGTAGCTATTGAGGTGAAAGACGTCATATTCCTCATCATTCATTTTCCTCATCCAAACTTTCCCAGCAGGTCCATCCTGAAGGTAAATTTCCAAAGCTAAACCAGTGGACGGGCAACCACAATCACATCAGTAACTTCCCTCATTCTCTCACAGTCATACACACAGAAACATACCCTCACACACACCACACCTCTTGTCTCTGCGCGGCCCTGCCCCCTCCTCATCCTCCTCCCTGAGGCTTAGCTGTAAAACAACAGGGGAATCCGCCATGGTGACACGGCGTCCCCTGGTACTTTTCCACAGACAACATGTAGTGAGGGGTGTTGCAATGTGTTTATATTGACTTTGCACACTTGTTGTCTCACATTCCATGTATTCAAGACAAAGCATGTTCTATTCGCTCCAAAGGATAAACTGGGAAATGAAGAGAGACCTATCGGTTCTCTTTGTCTGTCTGTACATTAATGTATTTCATTGCATTTCAGAAGTGTGTGTGACGCATCACTTTACATACGTCCTGATGTAAAGACAGGCCCTCCACGGTGACCTTTTCTCTGCATGAACAATCTGTTCAGCCACTTATGCAACTGTGGATGCATTCTTTGAGGTGCAACAAAGTCACCATTCATGCGTCCCCTCTGAGCGTTTTATCTGAGGTTAGACCACGAGGACACAAGATCTTGTCCTCATGTGACCTGACCCCGACGAGATGATCCAAATATTGTGATTTATCTTTTGGTCAGAGTTAAGGAAGCCGGCGCTGTTTTCGCTTCAGCAGACGTTCTCAGAAACTCACTGCATAGTGGAAATGTTTAATCTACACGACAACTTGATATGTAGTGTGTGTGTGTGTGTGTGCGGCCACTGTTAACAAGCTTGCTTAATACATGAACACCATTCAATACCTTTTGCTCCTGTTAATTCATTGCTGTTATGACTTTGGAGGAACCCAGATGCACTGAGTTCCTTTGCTAAAATTCTCTGTGCACCTGTCACAACAACAAATTCTGCAGCTTTGACAAAAATAAAATGTGGTGGACCCTTAAAGCAAGAAAAAAAAAACATACCAATATAAAGTAACACAGGATTTGCATCTCAAGAGCTGAGAGGAAACTCAATGGCCTAATATGAAACTTAGCAGAAACGCGTTCCCATCTCTGGTGTGGAGCCAGGCTGTGAAAACCACAGATATGAAAGTAATGAAAAGCAGGTTCCTGTTTGATGTTGAAAGAGCAAACTGTACTTTTCACAAAACTTCTCTTCAGCCCCAATAAGCGACATCTGAAGAGATGTAGATAAAATGCGGTAATATATATATGAAATAATAACAGATAGAGTGAACTATGTTTCATTTGACAAAAACCTGCCAGGCTCATCTGAGTCCATTTGAAAGCATGTTTAAATGCTGCCGCTGTTCAAAAATATGCATGTTAGACTTCTGTCTGCTCATATTCACATTAAACTGCAACCTTTATCTTCAGGTGTTGGGACTAACATTGGCCTGATACTTGGAGGTAGTTTTACAATTGTACAGTGACCACAACCAACAATTTTTTTTAAATGTCAGGGAGTGCTGAAATTGACAGTTCCCTTTTTTTTTTTTTTTTT
>CAFUXE010000086.1:45108-78171 GCA_903364295.1 Serranus cabrilla
GAAACAACATGTTCACGTTATTTTATCCGTACAAGTCAGCAATGTCGGATTATATTTGGAATAAATACATAGTTTGCATATTTTGTTGTCGGTGGCTAAGTTTTATTGTCGCTTTTAAATTATGATAAGCGTTGTTCAAAGTTATATAGATGTTGACCAACTAACACATTTCACATTTTTCTACAATAATAACATGATTTAATGGTATGGCTATGTAATAACACCGTCATTAAGGCCCCAGAACAAGTAAGGCATGGCTCACAAGATGCAGTGAAACTCCCGGTTACTTTTCTCTTAGCAATGGCGCCGCTCTTTGATGAAACACTGTCAGGACACTTGTTAGGTTTAAAGCTTGTTGTCATGGTCTTGATTATAACCCTTAAAGCTAGTTGACCTGTATTAGGGAAGTACAAGATAGAGATTATGGACTATTAAGAGTGCTTATTATGTTATGTAACTAATGTTCGTTTATGTATAATTTACTGTTGGTGCATGTCTTTTATTACAAACAAATAACTGATTGGCCTAACTTCTTGGGCCTTAAGACTTACTCACTTGACCAGAATGTAGCCAAGTTAAAGCTCATCAAAGTTGCAAACTTAATGTTGTCAGAAGATTTGATGCTTTAAGCTAAGGCCTATTTTATTTTCTAAAATTCTGGTTGTTGTGCTTATATCGGTGCCAATGTGCTTAATTAGTTATGATTAGTAATAGTAGTTATTAATTATGATAATATCATTGCGGTATTCTTATCTTTAAAAACCTGCTGGGTTTTTTTTGTTTAGAAAGTATGGATACACTGAAATTATTGCACAAATATTAAATAGCAGCCAATACCTCTTTTAGACAAAAACTCATCAAGTGTGCATTAACAATAAGATGGCACATGCAGATAAGAAAGAAGCACCCTCTTTTTTTATGTGTGTGTGTTGGACATTATTTACTGTGAGTTAATCAAAGTAATCTAACATGGTTTTAACAATTCAAATCTGAAACAGTGATACTAACTAGGGGGATTTACTGTGGTGCTACCTTAAGCAATCTGTTTATTATTTTTTGCTTATTCTCAGATTGTGACAGCATGGCCACAACTGCAGATGGCTGCATTCAGTTCACACGCCATGCAGGCGACGTCCTGCTCAACTTCAACCGCCTCCGCAGCAGGAACATCTTGACAGATGTCACCATACAGGTGGACGGACAGAACTTTCATGCTCACAAGGCCATCCTGGTGGCCTGCAGGTATGCACTTTCACCTGTTTCTTTTGTGTGAATCCACAGCCACACCCTCTAAATTCATACCTCATCCCAAATCAATCATTTCTCTCATATGTGCTCATGTTCAACACCCCTCTCTCTTATTCTCTTACAGCGGCTTCTTTTATTCTGTGTTCATGAACCCCAAGAACGCAAACCTTGGTGCCATCAGCTTGGACCCCAAAGTGGACCCCAAGGGTTTCTCCGTCCTGCTGGACTTCATGTACACATCCTGTCTGGACCTTAAAGACAGTCTGGTCCTGGCCACCATGAACACAGCCCTCTACCTGCAGATGGAACATGTGGCCGACACCTGCCACAGGTTCATGAAGTCCAGGTAAAGGAAAATATGACAAGACACAGTTTTCTGGGTAGAAATAAAAATGGATCTGAGTCTGAATTACTGACTTGTCATTGAATCTGTGTCTGCAGGCACCAGATTGTAGAGGTACAGCTCAACTCATCACACCTGGCAGAGGAGATGCCTGCTTTGAGGCCTAGTGATGAGAAAGAGCCAGACTTTAGAAACAGCTACACAGTAGCCTCATCCCCTCTTCTGGAGTGCAGGGGCTACATCCCCAATGTTTTCAGGGGGATCAACACTTCTGGCTCCTATCACGTCTACGGTGACCCCCACGTCCCTGCTGGGAAGCAGGAAGGTTCCCATAAGGTCAGCGACCTCCCCAGAGGCGCGGCTTTGTCCCAGACACAATGCTCGCAGGTACCCAGCGCCAACATGGCTCACAATGAGTCCACCACAATCATCTCCCATCCTGTGCCATCCCACCCCACTTTCCCCACCAATATCATCCGATCCGCAGCTGCACACAGGAGCCTTCAAAGATCTGTTTCCCCCATGGAGGAAGACAGCATTCAGCATCCACAAACCAGCTGCATGAGACTGTCTCCAGGTTTTAGCAAAGGAGTGATTTGCAGCCCCCAAAGCCCCCTCAGATCTGACTGCCAGCCCAACTCGCCCACCGAGTCCAACAGCAGCAAAAACGCCACGCTGAGCCTCACGCAGCCGTCAGAATCCCCCAATGATGCCAAGGCACGCAACTGGAAGAAATACAAGTTGATTGTCATGAATCAAACTCCTGATGACAATGAAAAGGAAGCTCAGGGAGGTGGAGCCGAAGCTGCAGCCATGTCCCCGACACTGAGTGGCGGACCCAGCGAGGTCCAGGCAGAAGAGGCAGCCAGTGAGCACAGAGAAGAAACCAACATGTCTCAGAGTGGTGACAGCTGCAGCAGCAGCACCTGTAGCAGCATCAGGTAAAACTCACTGTGAGAAGGCTAATAGAAATGTTTTAAAAAGAAAACAATTAACATTTATTTTAACTCTGGGGTCATGCTTTTGTGTGCAGTTACCGCAGATGCTCCTCCTGTGGCTGCGACAGCCCCCAGTGCATGGAAATGGGTCACCTTTCTCCTGACTCATACAGCCGAGATGACACGACCAAACTGCACTCAGAGTATTCCTCTTCCAGCTGTGGTAAGTGAACTCCACATGGGCCTTTAAAACTAAATGGAAGTTAGTCAGTTAGTCAGATCCACTGGCAGAAATTAAGAAAATTAGAAAACTAAGAATCACTGTTTTTTTGTTGGCTTAGAATGAGCCCTTTATATCTGCGTAGGGAGAGCCCCTTTCCATACAGGCCACCATGTTGCACCGTCATGTTTGTAAAGAAAAAAACAAACAGTGACTGTAGAGAGGACCTTTTATGTCTTAATGTTAACTCAAGACCATTGTAGGATCTGTAACATGCTGGGAAAGAGGGGTCGGGGAAGGGCTTTTTATTTGGTTGCAACTTGTAACGTCACCACTAGATGTTATAATAAAGGTTTTAAGAAGGGTTATTTGACTTCAATTCACGTTGATTCTCTTGCTTCTTCATACAGAAGGCAACATCTACTTCTGCAACGGGTGTGACTCAAAGTTCTCAGAGGAAGATTCCCTGAAAGAGCACATGGCCCAGGTGCACAGCGACAAGCCATACAAGTGTGACTTCTGCCAGGCTGCCTTCCGCTACAAGGGCAACCTAGCCAGCCACAAGACCGTTCACACCGGTAAGATAAAGGATTCCTTTTTAAAGTAACCTCAAGGTGAAAAGATGTGACCGAAGTATGGACCTGAAAATGAGCATATTATGTCCTCTTTAACTTCCAGGGGCAAAGCCCTACCACTGCAACATCTGCGGCGCTCAGTTCAACCGGCCAGCCAACCTCAAGACACACACCCGCATCCACTCTGGAGAGAAGCCATACAAGTGTGAGACATGTGGCTCCAGATTTGTCCAGGTGAGGAAAAAAAAGGAAAGCTTTGTCAAAGTCAATCATTGCCTTTAACTGTATTTTATTAAAACTGTGTTTAAATTTTCCCTCCAGGTGGCTCATCTCCGCGCCCACGTACTAATCCACACAGGAGAGAAGCCGTACCCGTGTGAGATCTGTGGAACCCACTTCCGCCACCTTCAGACGCTCAAGAGCCACATGCGCATTCATACCGGAGAGAAGCCTTATCATGTAAGCCTCCTAGTCAGTCCCTCCCGTCTTATCCACTGTGTCTGCCTGCTAAAAGGAGAGTAATCCCTTCTCCTCAATGACCCATGTGCCTATCAATAGTTATAAGTCTTGAGTGTAATCCTGCAGAGCTATGAACTGGAGCCATGGGGGTCGGAGGAGGACACTGTCCTGTTAAAAACGTGATTCTAAATCATTTTCCTCTTTTTCCTTCAGTGTGAAAAATGCGATCTTCACTTCAGACATAAGAGTCAGCTGAGGCTTCACCTCCGTCAGAAGCACGGCGCCGTCACCAACACCAAGGCTCAGTACCGCAGGACTCCCAGCAACATCATCACAGGCCTGGTGAACGCCTGCTGAGCCCGCTACAGTCCCGCTGTGTTTTACTTTTGCATCGGCCGCCATGTTGTCAAAAGATTTGTTTTTTTGTATTTTACAAACAGAAACATAAATATTATATATGTTTGCCCTTTATGCATTTGTAAATGATGCACATTATGTAAGCTCTTTGGTATTTCAAAGATTGTAGAAGTTTATGCTTTTGTTGTGAATGTCTAACAACAGAATGTACATTTGAATGTGAATTTGAGCAGGCATTTCTCTATTTCGCAACTCACCTAACAGAATGTCAGCGTTGAAGGACAGTCCTCTTTCTCACTCGGATTAAGAATCACTGTTACAGTTTGTTTTAGATATTGATATGAGTTTGCTCAGCAATGTGGTCACAGTTTATGCAGTTATTTTTTTTGTAAATAAGATAATATATATTTTCAGATTGCCATCTGCTGGCAGAGTACGAATATATTTACGTTAAGTTTGTCAATAACACAAGGGCTTGTTGTTTTGCCATTTCATAGTTTGTGGTACGTATTCTCATATGTACAGATTGTCATCCGTTGCTTTGTAGATATCTTCTTTTTTTCAATCATTTCTAGCCTGTTGGTATTTTGCACATACTCATAATGCTGTAATTCATATATTTTCATACTTTTCATTCAAATATTTCTACTTAAAATGGTCTTGTTGAAATTGTTTGTTAGACCCTGTGCCCAGCACTTGCTATTTGCCTATTTATATGCTAATTTCTCTTTCTGCTGTTTTCTTTTACATTTTGGTGCTGCAATGATCCACGCACCTCGGCTGGTTCATTAAAGTTTGCTCGTATTTTACCTAACCATTATGTATTATAGTGCACTCATACGAACCAGTGTAAATATAGTGCCTTACAGTCACACTTCTCTACTTGCTACCTTCGCAGACTAACTCTTAATGTGTTATGACGATATGAAAGCCCCGGTAGTTATAAACTGCTGTTATGATGCATTTCACCTCTGGTACTCTGCCCTGTTGTCATGTGTATGCATGTCTGGTACTGTTGTTTTGGAAGCTGATTGTTTGTTGAGTGTAGCTCTTAAAATGCAGATACACCAGGCCTCAAGCTAAAAACGCTCAGGAATATTAGTAACATGTAAGCAAATGTCTTTGTAACTGCAGATTATATATATATGATATGAAAATAAAAAGGTATTATGTAGTACTGGTTGCAATAATTGTGTTCCTCATCTTTAAGTAAAGCCTTTACATATTTTATACATTTTTAAAGTATAGTTTTGTAGGTTTATGGGAAGTTTGCTGGTTTCTCACTGTCATGAAACATAATTTATTGTGTTAAGTTAAAAAAAAAAGATTTGGATGAGCATATGAGGAGTGGTGGTTTAGTTGGTTTTGGCCAATCTATTAGCCTCTATTTGTATGTAGGGAAAAGTGGTAAACAAAGAGGGGCACAGGATTACTTATTCATCATTAATTACATGAATGCATGCATCAGTCAACATTGAAAAGTATCAAGAAATACATATTTAAAGTTGTTAATAACAATGTAAATATATGAATGCTGAAATAAACACAAAAATGGTTTAAAACCATAGACATGTAGATAATAGTAAAGGCAGAAATGTAGAAATACAAGAAGAAAAAACTATTATTTACACATTACCTATTCTTATTTGTATGATGAATTCCCTATTTATTTAAAAACAGATGTGTATTTCACCATCAATTAACTTATTTATTGATTCATCGGCCAGTCATGTAAAAACATTCATTCATTCATTTTCTGTAATCACTTACCCAGGTTAACCCAGGTCGCGGGGGGCTGGAGCCGATCCCAGCTGCATTGGGTGAGAGGCGGGGTACACCCTGGACAGGACGCCAGTCTGTCGCAGGGCTGACACATATAGACAGACAACCATTCACACACTCACTCTCACCTACGGGCAATTTAGAGTCCCGGAGAGAACCCACACACACACAGGGAGAACATCCAAACTCCACACAGAACGCGGCTTACCACTACACCACCATGTGGCCCTATTTAAAAACAAACAAAACTTTAGAATTAAGGACATAATCATCTCAGAATTCTGAGAAAAGTTGTCTTGTTTCTTCTGGATAATAAGATAATTTGCATTATTTCAGGAAAACAGGGCAAATATGCTTTTCTCATTTGAATGGCTTACAATAATTGACCTATGTTGTATTATTTTAGCACTCAAAGCACATTTATACAGTCAGAATATCTATTTTTAGCATTAATTTACTTATTAATGAATGGAAGTACTCAATGAATGAGTCATTTTGTCACTTGGGTAAACCCGCTCAGATTATGATGTGATGTCTAGCGCCCCCTGCTGGCTGAAGGTACTAAGTGCATGAGCTTTTGTGTATTTGTAAAACCATCTGTAGCAGTTAACTTGACCAAAATCTTTTTAAGTAATGTACTACATCACTAAATTAATGTACATATACAGACAAATAACTAAATCAAATACTGCAATAACAGACAGCGCACTTGAAGCTTTAACTAAATGTTTTAGAATAATAAATTAAGACACAGGGAAAACACAGTAATTGTTTTATCTCTCATTTTATCACCCCTCCTTCAAGCAGATACAGTACAGATTTAACAAAATGTTCCTTTTTTATCTTCATATTTCCTCCATGATCAGTTCCAAGTCTCCTAACTGATGAAGCACATCTGGTTCAGTCAAATATTCATTGAAGAATGGGTCAGACAAACGTACACCGAATAACTCTACAGAAGCAAATAACCCTGTAGTACTGTCCACTAAACATGAGACGGATGTCTTATGCATTTTATTTGGAGGCTACTGGATGTTTTGTTACATTTATCCCAGTCTGTCGTCATCAGGTCAAACTATTTGGTCTGAAGCACTATGGCTGCTTCCAGTAACATGATACTTTGAAGACATCAGTGATATATACCATTGTTGTTGACGTCCACTACTGTAAGTGTCTTTGATTGACAGAAATGTGTCTATCTAAGCTAACGATAGATTTTGTTCCTATGCAAAGGCCTCAAACATATGAAGAAAGACAGTGCTGAGGAGCGTCAACTAGTTGACCACAAACAGCTGCTAAGCAACTCTACTTCTCATTCATACCAATACATATTGTACACACACTCACAAACAAGTGCAACATTTTACAAAAAGAGATGGAAAACAAATGTAACCAAAAGTAAAAAGTCATATGAATGGACATATAAACTTATTATAGTGTAATTGCAGTTGATAAAAAGAAAACTAAAAAGGTAAATGAATGTTGTTGGCAGCTGGGGAAACTCAACCCTCTTTATCAAGGACGGCTTTCACATCAGCAAACACCTGAAATGGAAAAATAATGGGCTCATAGCAAACAATCCAGGTTCTATAAAGAAAGTTAAAGTAGTTCAGGTATTAGACAACTTGTACTGGGCACCATGTTCAGTTTGCTTTATGGAACCGTGCTCATGGAATCAGGTGAAAATGAGTCAGACTAACCAAAATAAGTCTGGGTTATTTTGTTAAACTTATTTTATGGGCTAAACAACAGACAACAGGCCCCTGAAGTTAGAGCTGGGCGATATGACCTCAAAACAATATCACGATTAATTATTTTTTTTCCCCTTTTGCCCTCATAGTTCACTGACATGGTCTCTACTGTAAAAATGCTCAAGTAACACGGCGAATATTGCTAGTATATAGATTTTTCTTTCTTTTTTTCTGAAGATGTTAGTTCATGCGGCAGCGCTGCGGGAAACCCTGCTACCTGAAGTGATGCCCATATTTAGAACTCGGATTACAAGTTAAAAAAAACCCAACAACTTCTGAAAAAGGCCTTTTAGTGTAAAACTCTGCACATGCACCATTCTGCAGAAGGTAAGCGTCCCAGTTAAGAAAAAATAAGCATTTCTGAGTGGATGGGAATTTTAAAATCTGTTGTGTTGCCATTTTTTACTGAGTTTTACTCCATCCCCAGATCTCAGCCGTTAATGGCAAGGAAAATACTGAAATAGGTAAAAATTCAAAACCACTAAATTACATCCAGGCTGTAAAAAACAGAACCAAACTGTTCTGACTGTTGCCTCCGCCCGTCCAAGGTCCTGCAGCATCTTGGAGTTCAAAGTTAAGAGAGAAGAGCATCTAGTGGCCAACAGCTGAACTACATATGAAGGCATTTAAACTTTGCCTCAGCATCCAGCTGGGGAATTTTTCTTCCTGACTGTCTGAATTTCATTTTCTACTTTGTGCTAATTTAGTGTCAGTCCCCCGTTTCCAGTTGGTTCTCAAAAGACTTTGACAGACATTGTTGATAAATAGGACAAACTACTTTATAACCATTACACTACTAATGTGGGACTGGACACAATCTGGTTTGCTATCTGACAAACATTTTTTTTTGTTTTAAATTATTTTGTCAGTGTTCAAGCCAGTGTGGAAATGGCTTATCTGCATTTTTTTTCAATTGCCACAACAAGTTGTATTAAAAAACAAATGTTGCATTTCTTGTTGCGGGCATGTTTGCCCTGATTGACAGGTTTTCCACAACTGCTCCCAGGCCCTGCCCCAACAAAATGTCCCATCAGAAATAGATGGGTGGCGCTTAGAAACGTTTTCTGACGGGCAATGCCATGTACTCACATTCTCCACAGAGCGAGAGGCGTCTATAGTGCGCACCTTGCCGTCTTTCTCATACAGGTCTATGATTGGCCGCGTAGACTGCAGGTAGGTTTGGATTCTGCAAGAAAAAGAAGCCTGGTTATTGGGGTCAGATGACTCAAGGGACACAAAGGAGACACAAATTAGGTCAAAAACACATATGCAGGTGTCCAACAGTCATCTAAGTGGGTCAGACAAATCTATACTGAAATACAGAAATCCATGCTGTACTTTGTCACACACAGAAAAACACAGTTTAGAAATCAATGGGTGTTTAAAGGCAGCAGTACATACGTCTGGGTTCAGCACTGTTAGAGTCTATGTTGCAGGCTTGTACCTTTTCTCCAAGCTTTCTCTGTTGTCGTCTGTGCGTCCGCTGCTCTTTCCTCTTTCTAGACATCTGTCAATGCAAACCTTTTGACAAAAAGACAGCTCAGTGTAAAATGTTGCTCATGATATCAACTCAGTTGTCCGCTTGTGTCTAAAAACAGCTGGCATGGTTTTAGTTTTCAGTTTCCATGACGCACCTCATTGCTGCAGTCAAAGAAAAGCACAAACTTGACATCTGCTTTTCCTTCCATGACATCGTTCCAACCTTTAAGGTTGTCCTCGTTTCGGGGGAAACCGTCTATGAGGAAACGGAACTTCTTCTCATCTTTCTGCATGGTCTCCTCCATTGCCTGTTCAAAAACAAAAAAAGGAACAGAATTACTTCCTTTCCAATGTGAATTTAATGAAATAGCCATTTCTTTAAATGACAAATCAGAACCTGACTTCTGACAGACCAATCAAAACATACTATATAGCATACACATTTTACTAAATGTGCTCTTTCTGAGATCTAAACAAATAACACACAAGAAATCATTACAGTTCCACAGTGCAGCTGTGATTTTGTTAGTGTTGAAAACTGTTTTAAAACACTTTATAGATCTTCAAACATTAACAATAAATACCCTTTAATTTATTTTCCTTAAATATTCTTACCATTTTTATGTATTGTTCAATCTTTGTCAAAACAGTAATAATTGCCAATCACAAGCTTCCAGTCACAACCCTCATTCCCACCAAACTGTCGTACAATGTATATACAGTATATACAGATTTGTATATAAGTAACTGTATATTTATGAGTTTATATTTATTTCTATTCTTTTATAATTTACATAGTTGTAAATGTGTTCTGTCTGTGTAGTGTGACGGGGCTACGGCTTATCTTCCATTGTGCAACCCTGTGATGTTAAATGATAAATTGCCTTGTGAAGTAAAGTGATATCATCAAATAATTATTATGTTTGACTGACAGTACAAAACCCAAAACATGTCAATGTAGTGAAATGAAACATGAAGAAACAAAATCTCAAAGGTCACATTCATGTGTATAGGAGAGGTTTGTTTTGCATAAATCACTTTATGTATGACTGTAATCAACACATCGACTGTCATTGTTAACTAACCTATTGACTAGTAAATGACTTGGTGGTTTCAGCACAAAAAAAGGACAAGTTCTGCCCAGGTATTATTATGATAAGCCAAGAGCGTATAATCAAAACAGTTTGGGGTTTTAAAAAAAGCCTGTATTTGATGCTTACCTTCTTGAGTAAGTTGATGGTGATCTCCACAGGGACGATTTTGCCCTCCTTGATGAAGTTGGCAATAAGCTGTCCGAAATCGGACTCCTCCCTGGCTCGTTCTGCTCTCAGCAAGTCCCCAGCTGACAAATGGGTGTAGCCATAGTTCTGAGAGACAAACATTTTTTAATGTAATAAGTTAATCTCATGTGGTGAAAATTGCATCTCAAAGCAAAGTCAACTTCTGGTGAGGGGAACGGGATACATGGTCATTTGAAAAATGCTGTGTAGATTTCTATTAATACTGAACATCTGCATTTGAGAAGACGGCCGTTACAGACAAGTTAAGGTCCTCTCACTCACAGCAAGGAAGAAGTCAGTCCTTGTGTGCTGAATGAAAGAAGCCTCTATACATAGCTGCCATTCAGGCCTAACCACCGTACTTGAAGCATGGCAGCCAACACCCAGTAACATCCAAAACAGAAGTAGTTATAAAGTCTCTCTTAACGCAGCGCTCTCTCAGTCAAACATGCAGTTCAAAGCATCCACATTGGCCCCCAGCAGAGCTGCCGCTCCATGACTTTTCATGAGTTTGACTCTTAGACAAACATCAAAGTAGCATCCTTATATAAAGTTCTGGCTCTTCAAACTTTTTGTGTGCTTGTTAAAAATAACTTCTAATTAAACCAATACCATTGGACTGCTGACTCACAGTCCCTTGTGCCGGTATGAGGAGATCAAATAAAAAGTGGAATCAGTCACAAGCTGTTTCTGTTCGTCCAAAGTCAAAGGTGGAGGGACCAAGCCCACTTCTTTCTGACTATTACACAATTTTAACAGCGTCGACGACAATGATAACGTTGCAACATAGAGCAAATGTCAATAGAGTATCTCCTGCTGGCTCTATTTGTACTGTTAAGCAAAAAAGCAAACATCATTTCTGCCTATTAATACGAGAATTTTGACAGCACAACATTAAACAGTAGGGTATGATACTTTGTTTTGTTGTTCCATAATCTAGAACCTAAGTCTTAATAAAAGTTGAATTGAATTTATTTCTATTGCTCAGTGCTCAGAAATGAATCATTCGGATTTTTTGATTTCTAACTATATTTATACGATACTTTGAAGTTCCTATAACTAAGCACAGGCTTGTATATGGCATACACTGTATAAATAAGGTATATGAGCACAATAAACTGTGTATACCCTGTGTTGCTAACTAGCTAGCCGGCTAACACAGGTTCATTTTAGAGGACAACCGGAAGTCAATGAAATATAGATATAACCTCATTATAAGGTCACTATAAAAGGCAAAACCACACTTAAATTGCCTAACTACCATTTTCATCACGACACGCTAATTCCTAACCACCAAAGCTTGTGGTTTTCATTGTCCTTTCTCTCGCCATCTCTCCTACCTCCACGATTTTGGAGCACTGGGTCCCTTTGCCGGCGCCAGGCCCGCCCAGCACGAACACAACCTGCGGCTTCATCATCAGCGACACCCGGTGAAACAAGCTCGGCACCCTCTGAAACACGTTACCGAACAAACGGCCGATCATAAACCAGCACCAGCAGCTACGGACGTAGACGGACAGGGTGGGGACAAGAATAATAAGCCGAGCTGACCGGTGAATGCGTGTCAGTGTCGGTGGGTAGGAAGTCGATGAGCTAAACGACACCACTTCCGCTGTTGACTCCAGCGACCAATGGGGTGCCACGTAAGTGTGACGCAGGCCTGTAGCCACGCCCGCTCGCACTTGTTATTTTTTTCAATGCAGAGGTCGGGTGACGCCCCTCCCCTGCTTCTCTAGCATCAGCACCTCCACACCGAACAAGGCGACCCGCGGCTGGGAAAGGATGCTCTCCGGTCCGCGATGCTCACCAGCTCGAGGAGACATCTCGATGAGAACCGAGAGGCGCTCGAGCGGCTGGGTATAGTCACTGTTTTCTACACGTTTATGCTGCTTCGCTGCCTCCATTCATGATGCACCATTCATGCATCCCCAAGAATGGAAGCACATTGCGAAGAAAACATTAAAATAGCCTGTTATCGCCCTGTTGTCTCGCATTTGAAAGACACATTCTGGCAGGTTTGATGAAGCTTCTTTTCATGTAGGTCAAGGTGATGAAGAGCCCGGTTTTGTCTTTTGAGGGCGCCGCGCGAATGTAGGGCTAATACAGAAAAGCCAAGCAAACAAAAGGCATCCAGCCCCCCTCCTCTGACGCACCTGGCTGCCCTGTCGCCACTTGACATGACAGCGCAGAGCCGGGAGCAGAGCAGCAGGATCAAGGGGCACCGACGTGCAGCCGGACGTGTGGACTCGACAGGGAATAGAGGAGCCTCCGGACGCACGGCGGTGAAGCAGCAGCAGCCCAGGGGAGGCCGGATTGCAGTTTCTGGGGACGAGCGCCAAGGGCAGTGCGGCAGTCAGCAGGCAGACCGGGGGGAGGAGGCTGCGGAGATCTGTGATACTTCCCCCCCAGGCCCCACTGCGCTCTCACCTCCATACCATCCTGAAAATATCATGGTGGACGCTTCTATGTTTGATCAATGGTGACTGTGATACTCCCCATTATTTTCTCTCTCTTTTTTTCCCCTTTCCCAACCAATCAGTGAGGATGGGCAATTAAAATATTAGATCTGCTCTTCAGGCAAGGGTGGACCCCAGAGGGGACTGATGTGCAGACTGGCCAGGTATCATTTGCTCCCTTCTTCTCTGGTTTTGCTCATTTTGCTTGTCGCCTGCACTATGGGCTGTATTCAGAGCATCGCATGCAAGCCCCGCATCAGACGGGAGAACATTGTGGTGTATGAGGTGTCAGCCTCTATTGACCAGTGTCCCACCATCATTGAGGAGAACTCACCGATTGTGCTCCGTTACAAGACGCCTTACTTCAGGGCATCAGCAGGGGTTGTGATGCCACCGGTGCCCCGCAATGAGACCTGGGTGGTGGGCTGGATCCAGGCGTGTACCCAGATGGAGTTCTACAACACTTATGGTGATATTGGCATGTAAGTGTATAGGAGACGTAAAACTTTTTGTCACTGAATGAGCTCAGTATGTGTCTGTTTTTGTGGGTTTATCATTTGGATGTACACAACTCTCTCACAAACTAACATCTAGATCACAACCCTGCACCTGCCACTGCCAAAAAAAGCCTCTCATCCTCTCACTCTGCCCTCTTATGTCCACTGCCGCAGGTCCAGCTGGGAGTTACCAGAACTGCGAGAGGGTCGGGTCAAGGCCATCAGTGACTCAGATGGCGTCAGCTACCCCTGGTACGGCAACACCACCGAAACAGTCACCCTGACCGGACCCACGTCCAAACCGTCCCGTCTCACGGTCAGCATGAACGACAACTTCTACCCCAGCGTGACCTGGGCAGTGCCCATCAGCAACAGCAACACGCCCATGCTGACCCACATCACCAGGGACCAGAGCTTCATCACGTGGCTGGTGGCCATGAACTCCGTCACCAAGGTAGGACAAAAACAAAAAACAGCAGAGAGCAGGACAACATTGGAGATGAAACCGTTTGTTCCCACAGGCATCAAACTCATATCTTAATAATGCTGTTATTTGTTTCGGTGTTTTCTCAGTCACAGATATGTTTTGCCCAGTTTAAAATGAGGAACACTGACTACACAGAGACTGCTCCTGCATTACACATTCAGACTGACTGTGATGTAATCATCCCTGATCCCTGCACTTTTCCTTTCTGGTGTAAAGTTACAAAGTATCTCATCATTGTCTTCAACTCTGCTGAAAAAAGCCCCTGCAATGGCTCATCAGGAGTCAATGTAACTGGAAATGTCTGTCAAAATACTTACAGTTTTATGGTATTGTCTTTGTGGAAGAGTTATATACACGTTAGGTTGTCAGGCCTGTTTTCCTCATTGTTGGCTAATTAGTTTGGATCAAGCAGTGAAGCCAGTGCTATGATGCTACTGCTCACTTGATTTATCACCTTAGTAAACTTTCTCATAATAATTTTATGGTTTCAGTCACTAGTTTCAAGTCTTCCTTAACCATTTCACACAGTGTGTTTTTCAGCTCATGACATCCCTTTTTGGATACTTAATAGTGTCTTGTTAAGATTAAGATCAGTCACTTCTTCAGTCAGATGCACCCTGTTATTGAGTTAGTAAGCTAGTGCTAATGTTAGCTGAAAATGTAGATCTATCCTCCCATTAAATATGGTCCCTTCTGGCTCCAAAAAAACAGGATGGTGACAGCAAAAATGCCAAACTTGAGGCTCAAGTCAAAACACTGTGTTTTAGCCAAACTTTCCTCTGTGATAGTTGAGATAAAAATAATATTATATAGCCAGAAATACATAATTTATTAGGATGTACAGCTAGAAGCCCATTAGCAGTAGAGGAAACATTTCATAAGCACCTTAAGCCTTAACAAAACACTCTCGGTGCTTAAAATAGGCCTGCACTATGTACACACAAACAGTATCGACCATATTAACATTGCTCTCCTCCTCCAGGAGCGCATTGTGCTGCAGACGGTGCGATGGCGGATGCGGGTGGACATTGCTGTGGACCCTGACATGCCTCTGGGCTCTCGGGCCTCGTTGGTGGGTCGTCCCTACCAGGAACAACCGCACATCCTCAACTACCAGGAGCCCATCCCTCCCAACGCGCTGGGGAGGCCGAACGCCAACGACGCCCAAGTGCTAATGTGGAGGCCACGGAGAGGGGCGCCACTAGTAGTCATACCGCCAAAATAAGATCGTCAAATCGTTGCACAGACAAAGGTAAAAATTGTTCCCTCTTGCAGAAAAAAGAGGTTTGAAGGGGATGAAGCCTATCAGAGAAGAGAGAACTGATGGTTTCCCCGCGCTCAAGACGCCAGAGGCTCATTGTCCCCTGAAAGATTTAAGTGGACCATTTTAACAAGACAGAGTGGATATTACATCTTGGATCTGACACAGCGCAGTGTCAGAGTGGAAGTCTACAACAAACTAATGTCAAGCGTCCAGGTTGCATCAAGGCTTTTTGGCCCCGGACAAGTTTTGGACTACATTAAAGAGTTCTGCCTGCTTTTTTAGCAAAGAAGGAACACTGTTTCTAGACGTACCACAGAGGTATTAGACCACCACGAGAACTGCATCCTGCATCCTTATGTAGATCTTATTGCATGAGAGAGTGAGAGAGACAAGAAAAACTGTCCTTGAGAAGTTTAAGAATAGCATTTGTTTTGTATAACTTGATACCTGAAGACATTTTGATTGAAAAGTCAGCCAAAAAAAACCCTGCGGGCTGGTTAAACCTTGTCAGTGCCAACAAAGGCCTTCAGCACACTCAGTACCAGAGTTAAAGGATGTATTCAGAGAATTTTAAAAGAGACAAAGTATTATATGAATCTTTTTAGGTTAAGATGAACTCATACATCGATCAGATTGTATTAAGAGCACCCACCTTGCATAAAAGTCTGGAAGAAAAACAAATCTGCTGTAGTTTTCACTGGAGTTTTGCTAATACACCAAACACCTATTTTCAACAACCATTGTGCAGCTGATATTTTATTCAGACGGGTTACAAGCTATCGGAGAAAGGAGCTGGACCTGTTACCACATTAAATAAATCATGTCAGCTATGCTTTCAATAAGTGCGATGTAAATGACTTGGAATAGTGCCATACAACAAATTTAAAACAAGAGGGTGGTTTAGTAGCTGGAATGGGGCCGAATTGTACTCAGACCTTTGGTAGATCTGATGTGGCACGAATGAGGCCATGTTGCACTACCAAGTTACATAAATCTTACTACAATCAGGGAATCCAAATGTACACTTCATAGTTTCCTTGGTGTGGAATTAAACCAGACTGCATTTTGAAAATGAATGAATTAGTGCCATTATTTAACACTTCTCCTCACATCGTTAAAGAATATGATTTTGCAGCATTCTTCTGCAGATAATAGCAGATGAAGGTTTCCTGTGTCACGGCTGTGGTCTGTCCAGTAGCTCATGCTGGGCTCAGTCCAAGTCGCTGCCTGCCACGCCACGCAGGAGTCACATGACTCATCCTCCATCTGTGCTTCTTTCCAGGTTGACGCCTCACCTTCCCAATCTGCCTGCTCTGTGCTTTCTCCCCTGTCTGTTCACCTCATCACACACACTATCTCAATGCAAACACACCAATTTGCTCTGCAGCTATGCAAAGATGAACTGTAACTGACAAACAATGGAAAAATATAGGAAAAGTGTGTATTTTTGTTCATTTTCCCTCAATTTCTTTTTTTATTTGTCAGGGTCATTGTTGAATAAAAACGGCTGTTGTAAATGTGAAATACTCCGAGAGGTTAAATAGGTTATATTAATTCAGTGTGTCTACATTTGTCGTGGCACCGCAGCTCACTCAGCCATCTGTTGCTATAGAGACTGGTTTGGTTATTCCGAGTGCACTGCAACTGGAACTGAAAAAAAAACAACTGTTCAAAATATTCATGGGTGTGCCTAGCTGTATGTGTGTGAGAGAACGCGCGCACACACACACACACACTTACAGCTCCGATGTATCAATTCGTTTTACTTTGAAGTAAGAAAAAAGATCAAGGCGAAGCTGGTTGTTTGAGCATAAAAGAATCTTTAATTTATTCATTTGTTCTTGCATAAAGACTTTTATTTAGCATTTAAATAACAGCAAAATGAGTGCTTTTGATGTAACTGTGAGCAGCAAGGTCAAAGCAGTCATATCCCATCTTATCTCATCTCTTATTAAAAAAAAAGGACATTCAGCATCTTTGACCAAAGGTAACCCCTCCTCTTTGCAGCAAGTTCGCTCCTCATTCCACCACTAGATGGAAGCTCTGTCGAGGATTTTCCTCTCATTGAGGCTGGCACTGTCAGCACCATTTATGGTCTATTTGTTCAGTAAATAGGCTACATCCCTTTCCCCATATCATATATCATGTAACACATAAAT
Source organism: Serranus cabrilla (assembly GCA_903364295.1). Classification (NCBI taxonomy): domain Eukaryota; kingdom Metazoa; phylum Chordata; class Actinopteri; order Perciformes; family Serranidae; genus Serranus; species Serranus cabrilla. The sequence goes on from CAFUXE010000086.1 coordinate 62,404, forward strand.
ACATATACAGTATGTTGAACTAAAAATATCTGTGTCCACATATCCACGAGGCCACAGTTTCATCATAATCTCCTTGCCCTGTAAACTGCAATGATAGTACGACTCCATGAGATTATTCTCTGATTGCAGTTTATGTAAGTTTCACTGCAATAGTGTCTGCTGGCATTGAATGTTAGCTCCACTGTTATTATTTTACGTGAAAAAACAAATGTATTTCAAATCATCGACCCCCATCTGTTGTGCAAAGCAGCATTTTGCAGAGGAGTGATGGGGCACATTGAGCCCAGCAGCCTCCAGCTGTGGTTGTTTGGCAGTAACATTAACTGCATTCTTAATGTCCAAACTCACTGTCACAGTTCACAGAGTCCCGCTCGGTCTATGTCGGCTGCCTGCCGTCACTTCTGTCAGGTAGCACACTTCATTTATACTTTGATGGCGTTGCCAATGGCAGGTTTGCGCTCGTTGCTGTAAAGAAATGTGGCGGCAATAACCAGCACTGCCCCGAGGAAAAACACTCTGCGGGAAAGGCGGGAACAGGGAACAAAAGAGAGAAAACAAAAGAGGCATTAATAGTCAATTCAAGTCAAAAAAAAACTTTGTGTACTTAGCTCTTGCTCTGCTACCGGCTCTGTGAGGTTACAGTTGTTAATGCTAATATCAACATGCTAACTTGTTCTCAATGATTGTGCTTCCGTATGATGTGTAGCAGGTTTAATGCTTGCCATATTCACCATTTTCTCTATGTCAGCATGCTAAAGTTATCAAAAAGCATAAAACACAAAATACAGCTGAGGATTAGCTGAGAATGCTATTAGGTTTCTGTTAGAAGATCAACACGGCGTCTATGACAGGGACTGACAGAAACTGTCAGAATCTGTCACCAGTCTCATCATCTGTCATCTGTTCATCATCAGAAATGTATAAGAACTTGGGAAGGATGAATGCCCAGATAGAGAGAAGCTCTGGACAGACACAAAATGAGAGATGTATTGAAGAAATTAGCGGTAGATGACGACATATTCGCATTCCCTGTCCTTTCTGTGGGGAACCTCAACATCTGCACAGAGCAGGGGATTATCACAATGATAAGAAAACCATGGATGTCTGTACAAAGTTTCATAGCAATCAATTCATTGAGGTATTTCAGTCTGGATCCAGTAGTAATGAGTCATTCTTTGCTAACTCAAATGAAGCCTTGTGGGAGTATGGATGAGTGTGTTTGTGCTTACCCTGTAGGGTTAAAGTCATCCAACAGGAAATATGAAATGAGTGTGGACACGATGATGGATAGAGAGGTGGCGAATCCCTTGAGGATGTTGTCTGCATATTTAATGACCACTGCTATGACCAACCCGCCCAGAGCCTGCACATAGTAGAGAATTTTGGACAAACTCATAAAACACAGCGACAAATCTGTACAGCAACAAGTTAATGAGCGTGTGCAACAAATGCATTTCAATAGAATGAAGAGGAACATAATGATCAAACCTGTAAGGCAACAACTGTGCAGGTGATGGAGTTGTATCCCTGAAACATTCCCGACTCTCTCACCCTCTTGCCGTCGTACACTATCATCCCTACGAAGCCGAACATAAAGCCGAACAAACCTAGAGGACACAAAGAGAGACAGAGAACTTTAGTCAAAAATAAAAGCTATAGTGTTGTTATAACTGATCTTGTTGAAAGAAAGACAGGAAACATTATGGCAAAAACAAAGGAACCATTTGTTTAAGTACAGTTCACAACCAGTTGTTGTCATTTTTGTCAAATTGTTGCCGGAAGAAGGTGTTTCACTACACTAGAGGTCACTGTATTTATGGTTACAGCTATAGATAATCCACACAATGATCCGGGGCTGAGGAGTGAAAATAATGCCAGTGCGTCTTAAACCTGCATTCTTCCTAATGGCCAGCAGGTGGCGACACCTCAGGCTGCAGAAAGAAGTCTGTTTGTATGAAACAGGTAGTCCCTACTGGTCCCCACCACAGTGCACTGTGTGTTTCCACCTTAGAACATTAAAGTGTGTTTTCACTTCATCAAAGTTAACATTGTAAATATCTTGTTCAGTGTTCGGTTGAACTTAAAGACAACACAAGTGTTTAAGGAGCCTTAAGCTAAGATGGCGACGCCCAAAATGCTGAACTCAAGACTTAAAGCAGCAAACCACTAAGTGACATCACAGAGACTATGTCCACTATTATTATGCAATCTATGGGTAAAACAGAGTATTTCTTAGTATAAGTTTCACACACACACAAATACATACACTAAAAAAATGTCACCAGATTTCCTTCCTGATGTGAGAATATGGTTATTGAGACACAAAGAACCTCAGGTTTTTAGAGGAAGTTAACATTACATTTGCTCTGTTGTCCATACTTTACCATCTAGTCAGTAATTCTCAATAGTAAGCAAATTCAATATCAGCTTTGTAGAAGTTGCTTCTTCTTGTAAGGTAGTCTAGCAGAAGAAGTATAATGCCCTTGTTCCTGAATGTAACAGATACCCCAGTTTCACTGACACGCCTAAACAGGCACAATCCACTGCCAACTTTATATCTACAAAGAACTCGATATGTCCGGCACCAATAAAGGCACCACCCTTGACTCAGCCGGGTCACTCATGTGACATGGCCCCTCATATCTGTTACCTCTGTGAGAGAAAGGCCAGGCCTAGTTTTGGATGGAAAACCTGTTCATCTGGCTTCACGCGTTACATCGGAATACAATTTTGATTAATGATTTCACAACTTTACTATGTCAGGAAATGAGCAACTGTTAACTATTTCACACATCAAACTCATTATTGATCAGCAGACGACTGGATCCCTTTAACTGGTGTTTATGTAAAAGAGTATGTTAGCTGCTTGATACATTTCACCTTTTGAATAAAAATGTAAGTCATTTATTTCTATTCTTTCTAAATACACAAACCCATAGAAACCTATGGGTGACATCACAGAGACTATACCTCCATGCTTAAAATCTATGGGTACAACTTTCTACAACAAGACATGCTTTTAGTATCAAAACACAAAGGCCTCCATTAATGTTAATGAGCCATTCAATAACTCTTAATCGCTCAGTAATATGAGCATTACATCACCACTAGCTTTCACCAGGGACACCTATCCTTTAACACATACACTGGGTATACCTCAGGGTGCTTTTCATGTTCACTTTCAACCCTCACGCCCACATTGCAGCCTCCATATGGTTTTACCGTTAATTTTGCATAGGGAAATCAACACTCTTTGGAGGCCATGTGCTGACAGGGGAATCTTGGTCCTTGGACCTATATTTGGGGGTCTTTAAAGATCTGATGGCACAATTTAATCAACCCCTGCAATATGCATTGAAATAATTACAAGTCAGACAGCTATTGCTCCTATTGGATTTCTCATGATGAGGATGTTTTTAACACCACACACAACTTCAGCAGTCAAATCTTTTTTTTTAAATCCTTTAATCAGGTGGTTGCCTCTGGGAATTAACATGACGCCAATGTGGCTTAGCATGAAGTGCCCAAATGTTTTTCTCAAAAAGCCAAAAAAAATAACCAATAATTAAGATCAACTTTTGGGATGCCAGACTGTGCCTGAAATGGATGCCAGTGATTAATGTCACTGTACTTTCCACAGCTGATCATTTAACTTATCAAATCAGCCGTGTTGTAAGCATGACACTTGCTTTCTGCTGTATGTACAGACTGAGAAAGGTTCACATTTCCTAATGTAAAAGCTGAAAAAAGGATTAACATCACAGCTCGTTTGCATATTTTGGCTTGCTAATCAAAACCACGGACCTGAAATGACTCATTTTTAATTTATACAAACATGAAAGAATGAAATGTTGCATCGCACGGGAGTGCAAGGCAGGAAAATTATGGTTGTAAAATAATGGTTTTCATTTCAGCTAAGAAATAATAAAAAAAGAGTAATAGTTTGAAACCTTACATCTTACACCTTACGTTTGTGTTTGTATATAGAGCATGAATCTGTGCAGGTGTGAGAAGAGGACGGGACAGCTTAGTCTTATTCTAAATAACATTTAAAAAAATGAAATCTTTATAATCTGTTTGAATCACATACACACATAAACATCAATTTTGACTCACCCAGCTGTATGTTCCGCACCCACACACTCTGTTTAGTCTCCTTGAGGATTTTCTCAAAGTAAACTCCAGCGAAGCCGCTCGACACGCAGGCCATCAGCACAGCCATCAGCCCCACAAACTGGGAGCCTGCAGACAGGATCTTCTGCTCAGAGTCGCCCTCCGACTCTGTGGGCCACTGTGGAGGTTCAAACACTAATCATCACATGAAAAGGGACAGGCAGAAAGGGGTGATGGTTCTACTCTCAGCTTCAGCGTCTGCTGGTACCTGCACTAGAGTGACTCCAGCCATGAGGAAGAGCAGCGAGAGCCACTGGTAGGAGCCCAACCTCTTCCCCAGCATGGAGACAGAAAACAGCGCGGTGGTGAGGATCTTTAGCTGGTATGTGACCTGTGAGGAGCACAACACAAACACACTGCTCAAATGAAGGCAGGAACATCAGTGACATCAAACTAAAGGCACCAGAACGAGCCGAGCCAAAGTCCTGCTCAGTTCCATCTGCCTCTCATGGAGGGTTTAAGATCTGAAACATGAGGTTTTTTGTCTAAACTCAAAGATAACTTGTTGTTTGGAGTGGTGAATAAAATGCTCTACCTGAAAAAATAGACCCTTTTCATCAATATTGGCCAACTGTGCTGAACGTAGAGACCATAGAAAAAGTACAAACTATAATAATAATATTCCCCCTGCTTCCAGTCTCTATGCTAAGCTAAGCTAAGCTAACTGGCTGTTGTCAGTAGCTTTAACTGAACAGGCAATCAATTTTTATTTGGCTTAAAAAAAACAATATGTTGTACATATTTAGTGCATTGAACACAAGTGGTGAATATGGTACCATAACAGTGTCATTCAAGACACAATTTCACTGGATATCTGTTTGCTGTAAAAAACCTGTTGCTGTTAAAATCCTTTGTAACAAACAATTAAAGCAGACTGCAGCTTTTCTATGTGACGTGTAAAACTAAATTGGGTTCACTATTTGATAATCGATACTTATATGAGAAAATAATTTGTAATTCCAAAGGCAACTAATTGATTGACTGAGACAGGATTAACAGAAAAAAAACATATTCCTCTGACACATACTGAGCTCTTATAATTCATGGCTAAATCCGAACCATCCAGAAATCTGTTTAATCACACACACACACACAGTGAACTCAAAGCAGCACAGTCATGTGTTACCTGATAGGTGGCTGCGTCCAGGTTGGATAAGGCAACATAGAGCAGATTGTTCTGCAGTGTGTAGATCCCTGCAGGAATGGCCAACTTCATGGTCTCAATGGGTTTGTTCACAATCTCCTCCTTCAGCAGCCGCACACTGAAATCTGGCAGACACAGAGCGTGTTGTCAGTAATTTAATCAAGGGGACCACCCATGGAGTGGAGAGACAAAGAGAGGAGAGAAAGTGGATCTGACACTCTGCTTGGCAGTGAGAAGATTAGGGGCATTTATATGAGATGTTGTACCTTGTAGAGTGAAATATACAAAAGAGAGAGAGAGAAACTACTCACTGTTCTCCATGAAGACGAGGAAGGTGCAGGCGAGGATCTTCAGCACCTCGGCCGACACCACGGCGGATGATGCCAGGTAGCGGGGGCCGTCTTCCTTCAGGGTGCGGGAGTAGCGCATGGTGAGCACCAGCGAGGTGGTCTGCAGCACCAGCACCCCCAGAGACAGATACTTCAGCCTGGAGGAGTGGGGAGAGGACAGCACCATCGTGGAAGACTCTGGGTCCGAGTCAGCAGACAGCAAAGGATTCTGAAGAAAGAGTGAGAATGAATGAGTGAGCCTTAAAGCTCCCACCCCGCTCAGGGACTAATGAAAAGTGTCCTCATGAGGCTTTTCTCTGAAGAGCCTGAGAGAGGAGAGAGTGAGTGTGGAACAATCAGGAATGCTGGTCAGTAGTTAAAGGGTAGTTAAACAGAAAGTCCTGCCCGAGGCAGTGTAGGGCATTCCTGTGACTGACCTGCACATGAACAAAGATCAGAGCAGCAGTCAGAGTAATAAGGACAGGTGAGACAGATGTATTTCACAGTACAGTTCAAAGTTCAAAGCAGCTGTCATCTCCTCTGTACTTGTTATGGAGGTTTGTTCTCCACCAACAGACACAAACTGCTGATTCAGGAAGGAGGGATTAGTGAGTCATTGTCGGTGTAGCTGAAACTTCAAGAACAAACCACAGCCTTCAGCTTCCCTTTATGCAAGATCTGAATTCGACTCTTTGGTTCACCATACACCTAATGGTAGTTTAGCATATTTTAAACATATATGTTGTAAAAAGTGAGATTTCCATGTGTTTTTATTACAGAGCAGGTCTGGGTGCTATATAAATACTGTGAAAAGCTCAAAATGCTCAATTTATGGTAAAATGCTTACAGTTTGTGTTAAAAGTGTGCTGATAAACGAGCTGTCAGGAAAAGCAAAACTGAAATTATTATCATTGTGTAGACCCCTGTTCTACGGGCTGCAAGAAGATTTTTCTCTGCAACATAGTATGTGGCCAATGTAAACAAATCTGCTGTATCTTCATCTATAAAACATCCATGCAGTCATTCCCCGGCTGCAATGATGGTGCAGAGACGCTGAAAGTGCAGACTCGGAAACAGTTTTTTTTACATTAAAGCATACAAGAATGTCTAACAAAAACCCAAAGCATGAACCTGAACTTTAATTAAAGTTCTCTCTAAGAGAGGAGTTCACATGTACTTTGATATCCATCTCACTACAAAGTGAAAGTAAAATCCATTTTAGTATCACATACATCAGATATAATTCAAGCACAAACAACGCAATCAGTAGAAGTAGTAGAGTATTTGTAGCTCCTGTTTTACATAAGCTTGTTCACTAACATTTGGTTATGGGATTATCATTGGGATTTCCCTCCCATCCATCCATGACATTTACACAAAACGCTTCTCCGTCATTAAGGAACCCTCCCACGGATTTCCATCCTGCTGCATCTGGAAAACTGAACCGGAGCATCCAGGCACGATCTTCTATTTATTTATTTAACATTTAATTACATTTACTTAGATTACCTATGTATATTTGCACTCCTTGTAATTACATTTTTCCATTATGTACTGTATGTAGCTGCTTTTTAAAATCTTGTTTGCACAATTTAATTCATTTATGCATAGCACTATATATAGATAGATGACAATAAAGTCTCCTTTTACCATTTTATCTTATGCTTATCACTGGCAGTCAGCCAGTACAACCCTAAATCCAAATAATAAGCACTATTCCTTAGTATCATATATATGTTACGGAGGTAATAGAAGCTAGTATTTCACAAAAGGTGGGAGAAGAAAATGTATACACAATAACAGTAATAACATATAGTTATCACTCACTGGGACTCTATTCTGCAGAACAAATATGTCTTGTTTGATACTTTAAACACATTTTACTGATAATACTTTTAACTTAAGTTTTTTCATCCATCAGCCCTCAGAGGAGCACAGAGTGTTCATTACCAATCACACATTAATGGTGAGAGTAATGACGTCATTATTACCAGTCTTGAAACTACGGTGTCCTGGAGGCTCAACGACCGACATTCTTCATTCACTTGCCTCCCGTTTTCTGACTGAATCATCTCTTCTCTGAACAGCCACTTCCACATTTCTTCATCGTCTCATTCACATGCCCCCGAAGAAGAAAAACTCTTTGCACTTTGAGTGTCCGTCTGCTGAAGTGGGAGGACCTGAGGGTCCTTGGCTCCGTGCAGATGGTTTAGGTGGATTGTTTAAACTAGTCATTAACAAGCCCCAGCGACCACCAACGCCACTGCATCACTAACCACAATTTTGCACACGGATCTGACTCACAATAACGCACTTTTTTCCTTCCTGCAGGTAAATGATTACTCTCTTGTTTCAAGTTCACAAACAAGTTATTCTGTGAAAATAACACAGGAGAGCATGTGAAAATCAGTTTTACTAAGAAGTTAAGAGACGAAGTCCACAGAGCTGTGTCATAAAACGCTCGTTATGGTATGTATCCTGCTTTAATATGTACAACAAGCCATGAAGGCCAGAAAAGTATTGACAGAACAAGAGGTGTGGTGTGTTCAACACACTGACCTCCTTATGTGGCAGCTCCGCTTAGCAGAGGGGCACGGCTGCACAATCCCTCTCTGTTTGTGTGTCAGTGTGTGTGTGTGTCCTTCGACACACACCAAACACACGCTCCTCTCACTCTCTCCGAGCACATTAAGAACACTATCGACTTTCATTTTCAGTTCCCAGTCAAATTCAGACAGCTGTTAGAATAATGAGTATTTATGCTATTGATGGATCAGGTCATTATGACAAGTTTACTGTGTGAGACACGAATTTACCTGCAGTTAGATGGGACAAAAGCCCAGATGTGGTAAGTGCAGTGAAATGGAAAAAAGGGTTATAAGCTTATAATAGTCAAAATGCAAATACATGTAAAACAGGTCACAAGCTGTTTAAACGACACCAGCAGTGGTGGAAAGTATATTTACCCGACCTGTGCTTTAATAATGGTAAATCTGTTCCAGATCACGAATGCTGGAAACAGCTGACATTGTGTCGTAAAAGCTCCTAGCAATAAAATCTAACACTTCTTCTCTGTAGCATCTGTGTTGTTCTCATAACGACTTAAAGCTCCTCAGTGGTACAAAATCAGAACAATGATGTCCCAACTTGGGAAAAATGGGGGCATGTGAATTGGCCTTGGTGGAGGTTTGTGCTCGCTGAAGTACTGTTTTGTTGTAGATTGCTTCTCAAGAACATTCCCATGAATACAGCAGGTATTAAGCTTTAATCACATAGAAGCTCTGACTGCCTCCAGGCATCAGTTAGTCTTTAGCAGACACCATAAAGTTGTTTTTTTTAAAGTTCTGATATCAGTGATTCCCATCCCAAATAAATAGTACAGGTTTTTCCATTTATGCTTTGAATATCAAAAGTGGTTTCTATGTATCCCAGCAGGTTTCTTGTAAGTCGCTCAGGCCATTGTCGAACCCAGATCAAGGAGCACAAGTGCCATACATTGTCTTTTAACAAAGCAGATGTAGCATCAGATAACAGGCTAAGGGCGGGGTTTTATCATTCATCATGCAGGATTAGGTAACAAAACACTACTATGATAAACAGGTCAAACAATGCTGGAATCTTGGACGTGCTGTCTGAATAACATGTGTAATAAGTCATTCACCTGACCCAGCCTGATGCTGCTGACGTGGATCTGTACAGAAATGACCAGGCAGCCAAGCCTCCAAAATGTTTGCTCATTTGTTTTAGTGGGAGTTGACTTGAGCAAATATTGATCATTATTATCTCATCAGGATGTGGATCCGGCAGAGTGGGAACTCCTCCCTGCTTATCCTTCTGTATGAATTAATTAAAGTTTAAACAGTTTGTCTCCAAACCCACATATCTATTTAAATGCTCATCTGAAGGTTATTAGCTGCTTTTAAGTGCTAGTAATAAAGTAGCATTTGTTCAAACTGTCCCTGAAGGCGTCTTGACTGAGAAGAAGCAGAAGAAGCAGCTGGAGGTACAAGCTAACAAACCTGTAACAGATGTCTCAGCAGACAGGAGAAGATAACAAGTCTAACTACTCCCTCCGTGGCTGAAAGAGCTCCTTCTTCCCAAACTCTCCATCATACAGAAACTTACCTGTCGGACTGCAGCTCAGCTGAGGACGTGGATGAAAGTGTGCGGACACTCATTCGCTGGTAGTCTCCTCCTCCCTGCTCTCCTCAAACACTTGTTGAAAGACTCGAAGTTAATCCGATCGCCTCTTCCAGCTCACAGACAACTCTCCCTCCGCTGGAAGATGGAAAATGTTGCGGCGCACTCTGAGTACATACTGCAGGAGGGACAGTCTCTCCCTCTCTGTGCCATGAATGAAGACATGTGCGACCACAAACTCCAAATGTGAAGTGCCTCCTGCTGGAGAGAGAAAATGCTATGGTTATACAATAAAATAAATAAATAAATACACACATAAATAAAACTTAGCATTTTTATTTTTTACTTCTACAAAAAATAGACAAAAAGAAAAAACGCACAATAATAAAATACCTAAAAGTACTTATTATGACACATATATATTGTGTTATTATTCACTGGGGTTTATTTCTCATATGTAACCTTTTTTAATTCTTATTTTTTTCTTTCTCTATAATTACTATTACGTGTGTGATATTTATCCGTCCAATTTTACAATAATTATGGCATACTATTTTTAATTCTCATTTTATGTCAGTGTTTTATAATGATAAAACCAAATTATGTGAACAAAATTAAATTTGTGAATTAAATAAAAACCCTCACATGGATTCATATATATTTCGTTTTCCTTCTGTAAAACCTTTTATTTTATTTTGTGTTTTTCCATATTGGTGTATAGCTCATTGCTAAACTACATTTCGATGGTTCATACTATACTAATGCGTTATTTCCACCAAAATGCTAACGATAAAAGATTTTTTAATGTCTGTTTTTATGCGACCTATATGTTTGTGTGACCTAAATAAATGTCAAAATAATGTATAATATTTCAAGGATATATTTTGAGACATTTGAGACTATTGTTTTTGTATTTGTCCGTGTATTTCTCATTTTCTGTCTCCGACCATCTGTGTGTATGTGCTCGTTAGTGCTGGCAGGTGGCGCTGTAGCCTTAGTCAACTCGACGTTTGACTTTAATTTGTCGCCGAAGAAGAAGAACACGTGTTTCCTGTGTTTGCTTCCGTCCTGCATGGGACCGAGTCCGTTCCGTAAATAAATTGGTTTCAGCTAGCGAAACGTGTAAAAATGGTTCGTAAATTAAAGCACCATGAACAGAAGTTGTTGAAGAAGGTAGACTTCATCAACTGGGAGGTGGACAATAACCTGCACGAGGTCAAAGTGCTGCGGAAGTATCGCATCGAAAAGAGAGAAGACTACACCAAGTAAGCTCCAGCATCTGTGCTGCTTCTGTCAATAAAATGTATCATTCTGCTGCCTGTAAACTGGTCATTTAGCCAAGTTAGGATGAAAACACTATTTCAGAATAAGATGTACCTTTGTTTTTTAAAAGAGAAAAGAAATAATCATTAAACAAGTAATATCTACAGTGTCCTTACCAAAAATAGAAATGCATTATCAATAAAAAAAAATACAATTATTTACTTATGGAAGTATCAGAATCAACATACAATTCCATTACTTCTATATTTATCTTCATCATATTGTCTAGTTGTATTTTTTCATATGAGTATCTTAATATAACATGCACTACAAATATCTAATGTAATAAAACATTTATCATCCATACATTACTATTACACTATATGAAATTGCCAAATTCTAGATATCATATATTGTGAGTCACATTCTAATGGTTAAATGGGAAGCAGCTGGCCAGTGATTAGAATAAACATAGAAAGTCATTTTAGTTTTGTAGCAGTTAAAGCAATAATATTTGTTTGTCCTGCGTCTCAGGTACAACAAGCTGAGCCGTAACATCAGAGATCTCGCCCAGAAGATCAGAGACCTGGATGAGAAAGATGGCTTCAGAGCTCAGAGCACACATCGACTCGTGGAAAAACTGTGAGTTCATCACACACACACACATCTGTCTAATAACCTTCAGTCAACACCTGGGACCTGTATCATGTTGAGTGATAAGTGGGTTTACAGTTTCCTTTAGTCTGCGGATTTCCTGCATCACGACGGTCACTTTTAAATATTAAACCATTTAGAATATTTTCAAAGCTCTACCTTGATGCTTTACCTTTAGATATACCAGCATCAACATACCTCACAAACACACTCATCTCATCTCAAAGTACAGCCCCCTGCACGGACATAATGTGGTGTTTATTTTTAATGTTGTTCTGGACACAAAATCAAAATATCCCACTAATAATTCCATTGTTTCTCTACAAAAGATACAGCCTCGGCCTGATACCCACCAAACAGAATCTGTCCCTCACAGAGAAAGTCACAGCGTCTTCATTCTGCAGGTAAATCCTCCCACTAACATGTTATACACTCACTGACTCCTGGGATGCAATAATCTACCACTTGTCTGTTTTGGCTCAGTTAATCTCCCTGTGTGCCTCCTGCAGGAGGAGGCTGCCAAGCATCATGTTGAGGCTCCGTATGGCTCAGAACCTGAAGACGGCCATCACCTTCATTGAACAAGGACGTATCCTTTATTACTGCAGCTGTTTATCTGTTTTTAGTAAGCCTTTAGTTTTCTTTCTGAGATTGGTTTGTTTTGTCTACGTCCAAGATTGAATATTGTTTTGCAGTTTTGTCCTTGACTAAGTCTCAGATGTGCGTGTTGGCCCAGACATTGTCACAGACCCAGCATTCCTTGTCACAAGGTGAGTGTCCATACTTTGCACAAACCAAACAGCAGCATATACAGACGTGAAAACATCTCTCAAATGAGAAAATATTGACACTAACTGTGACCTTTTCCAGAAATATGGAGGATTTTGTCACCTGGGTGGACTCGTCCAAGATCAAGCAGCATGTCATGAATTATAATGACGAGGTGAGAAACTTTCTGTGTTCGCTCATATATCAACTCAACTGTTTTTTTAAACCTCACTGATGTTTTTTGGAGCTAAAGCTTAATACTGATGTTATACAACTCCTGTGTCTTTTTCAGAGGGATGACTTCGATCTGTTTGCATAAGTCTGCACTCCATCCATCCATCCATCCTGGAGGCCAGGAAAAGGACAAGAACTCTGCTCTTGTAACTGTGGCGCGGATGCCTCTTTGACCCAGGAGCCGAAAGTAACAATCTCTTGTAAACTGTGGGAAGAAAATCAGAACCATCACCTTCTCTAAACCTCTCTTTTGAGGTCGTCAACTCAAATCTGATCGACCGGGGGTTAACTGTTAAACTGGATTAATTGAAGACTGAAATGGTGCCAGTCAGTAGCGGTGCTTCCATTCAAAAGTTTGAATTGAATGGAAACATGGCTACCACCATCTCCACAAGCAGCACAAGAGCCTCAGTTGTTTCCAGCAACACTGTGCAGGTGACTGTGTCTTCTCCTGCAGCTCCCAGTTGTGGCTCTGCATAATGTGTTCTTTGTGTGAACATGAGCTGGCTCCACAGGGTGTGTACTGTATGTATGTGACAGTGGAAATGCTGGTTTGTAAGTGTGTATATACCGTAAAGAGTCCTGCAGCTGTCTGCTCGTGATATTAAAGAGATACTTTGGATTTTTTAAAAGTGTAATAAAACAGCATGCCCACGGTTAAGTTGTATCCATCTGTGCTCTCTTTTTGCTCAAAAACATGAACTAATTTGTGTCATAAATAAATATGAAAAACAGAAATTACAATTTGATAAATATTTAATATTTTCAGCAAGACTTTTTACAATGTAAACTTTGAATAAACATTCTTTCACCACATTTTTAAGACTTTTTACAAAACCTCTGCAGACACATACATGGTTTCTACTTAGTGCTGCAACTCTGAAAGAACCCCTATTTCCAGTTTTTAATACCCTGCTCTTAATATTCCAGTAAACAGAGATAGTTGAACTCACCGTGAAGCATTTGCTTCCATACATAGAGAGGTGCCGTCACGGACTCATGGCTCAGTTTACACTGTAAAGGCGGCAGAAGTCAAAGCTGTGAAGCATCGGAAGAATTTCTACCTTCAGTCGGGAGACACTGTGTGATCCCGTTAAGGCACCCCGGTATATAACTAAATGTAACAGCTTTAGTTTAAACGTTTTTCAGAATAAAACACCCATCAGAGCCACCAGAAACGCACGTAGATGATGAGTGTGATGAAGAACACGGACACTGCAGCCACCTTGGCATATGTGGAGCGGGTGTTGAGGTATTTGGCGTCGCTGCGGTACTTCTTCGATAGGCTGGACAGATTGCTGGCTTTTGTATCTAGAGCTGAGGGAAATAAAAGTATTGATGACAATTGGACATGAACTCAGCAAAGATAATGGATTACATCATGTGTCACAGCACCTAACACTGAGAATAGTAGTGAAACAAGGGATTTAAAATGTTCAGAGACTAGTAACAGAAAAATATTTTCCCTGATTTAGGTGTTATTGGCATTTTGTCCATAGCGCAGGTAACCCTGTCCACCATGTTTTTTTTTTATTACTGTACTTACCAGAAAGAGATTCTCCTCTTTGCAGAACTTCCTCAATATTTGCCACCATAATTCTCTGGACGTCCTGTAGCTCTGTGTTAATGCTGCCAAAGTTCCTCCTGGCCCTGCTGTCGATGTACGACTTCTTTGTTTTCTGGATGTACGTGTCTGGAACAATGTATGTGCGACATAAGCTTGGACAAGGATTTTGTCATTTCTGCAAAAAGTGAAACATGACAAAAAAATCTCACCAAACTCAATGAAAGAGTACGGCCTCGTCACTGTGGGGACTCTTCTTCCATACTGGTCAATGAACTCACTGTGGAGGTCTTCAAGGTATGCAAAAGCCATTTTTTTGGGAAATGAAGCCTCACAGAGGAACAGGTAGCAAACACCCTGTGCTATTAAATAGCTGAAAACAAAAGTTCAGCTCATATGAGTGGTTATTTAAAGGGTCATTACATGCCATCTCACCAGGGTTTCAAAACTTTTCACAGTTCATGTCAGGGATTTTCTCAAAATCTTTAGTGTAAAAACCTCTAGTTAGACGTTTTTTCCTAGGTTAGCTGTATGAAAATGACCCTGTAATGAATATAATGCCTGGTAATACATTTATCAAACTAAACTGAAATGCACATTACTCAACTAACAAGTAGAATTCCTCATTTGAGAATACACTTCTGATGAACAAGAGTAAAAGTGGTAACTTACTGGAAGTTCATGTCCCCGGCCTCCAGGGTACAGCGGTCCGGACTCTGTGCGTTTAGTTTACGGAACAGCTGCTTGGCCTGACTCTGGTACTGCTGGAGGTCTCTTCCTGACTGTCACGGACATGTAAGAAGTCAGAACAACCGCCATGAGTAAAGTTCTATGGACTGCTATTTCAGTCAACATCAAATAAATACATACATCCATACATAAATATGTCTATATAAAATGAAGGCTATAAAGTAAGTACTTGGCCCAGAGGTTAGAGATCCGGATTTGAAATTTGAAGATCGCCGGTTCAAACCCTGGGTTATAACAGGTAATAAGGTCGTGAGCCTTTAGCCTCTAATGAAGTGCTGCCTGCTGCTCTGTAAAGGCCTGTATTTCCCCGTTGTTAGAGTAATATGGGAATATGTTATTACTTCACCCCACAGAGTGGGAGTGAAGTATTTTTTGGGCGGCGGTGTCTGTCTGTCTGTCTGTCTGTCTGTCCGTGTGTCCGTGTGTCCGCTGCATATACATTGTTAGGGTTGGAAAAAATTTGCATTTATCTACACCATGACACTAGTAATAAATGCTGCTTAAAGTATAAACCACACAAGGCCTAAAACACAGATTAAATATTAAATATGTCACACATACCAACAGGTACCAGCACACAGATAACGGAGTTTCAAGACACACAGTACTGAGGGAGGGAGAACGCAACACACACACTTTGATCCAAGAGACACACACAGATAAACAAGCTACAAAGCTACAAACTACATCAAGGTGATAAACCAGGTGAAGATGACCACAAACATGAGACAGAAAAAGGCAAATAAGGG
>CAFUXE010000086.1:78537-89878 GCA_903364295.1 Serranus cabrilla
CGATGGGCGGACTGAGTCTAAATCCACAGTACTGCCCCAACAGTTTAGAGCAATCAGATAGTTGCACATTCTCACTATAAAACTCTGTGTAACAGTAAGTTAGGGACCCTTTTTCTGTGAGGTGGTTGCAGCTAACTGCTTGCAGACTGTGATTTCTGAACAGATAAAGGTCCATGTACATGCTCTCTCTTTCAACGTGTCATATTAAATAGTTAAAAGGATTTTACTCTCCTCTCTTCTGTTCTACAAAACAAACGCGCCCCAACAACATCCTCTGGCCAACAGAGGGCGCTGTGGGGTGAAGTCTGCCATCTCTGATTGCCTTGTTTTATTTACAGCCTCATTCATTTATTACAGGACTCAGTTGATTCCCATATTAATTTGTTTTATTAGGCTTTTTTTACTTACTTACTCAATATTAATGTAAATGGCAATCTATACATAAATGAGATCACTAATATGGTGAGTAAAAATGACTAATGGCATTATTTTGGGAAGGTGACGATATCATGTTTTGGAAACGATTGACCATTTAGAATTTGTGCTTATTAGTAGAAAGAGAAAACCTTTCTTGTAGAGGCTTTACCCATTTACAAAGACTTGATCAACTTTGATCAACATTTTTGTTCATTTTAGCTAAACTTTGATTAGGTTTTTTATTTCCACAAAATATTTTTTTAATTAAAATGATTTACACGGTGACGGGCAGCTGAAGTATGTGTTAACTTCGCAAACCACGTAAATTCTTGTAAACTGTCCATTACAACTACAAAAGTAAGTGTAGTTTTATAGACATAAACCGCTGCCCTATGAATAACCTACCGGTATACCACATTTCCAATATACTACAAAGAAACAAAATCAAGTCTATTGTTCTTGGGAGAACTACATTTAGGTGAGATAAGGTAGCAGTCATTAAATATCACATTTTTTGAATGGGGTTTGGTGTGTAGTTCTCTTCACATACAGAGGCTACGTGCAGAAGCTAACTTCATTCATACCTGTTCATCCTCCTCAATGGACGCAGCCAGCGGCAGTCCGTCCGCCACACGAGCGATCATAGTTAGTGAAGTCATGCTGATGAAGGTCAGTAATCGGCGGCGTCAGCTGTCGGTGTTTTATCAGGGACAGCGAGCTTTACAAACTTTCTGTTTTGCTGTTTACTTTGATGATGCAGAGAGAATGAGCTGGGCGGAAGTTCCTGGTGCGCCGGGAAACAGGCCCGAGTGGAAACTGATGAAACTTCGTAGTCAAATTTCCATCGCATAAAGAGGTAGGGTGCTGAAAAAAATCGTGTGTGGACTTTTTCAGTTTTTGGCTGAAAAATAACAGCAGTTTCTGAAAAAAAATATATTTGTAAATTAACGATTTCTGTTTTTAGACTCGCTTCTTTTTTGTTAATCATTTTGTGCGGTTTTCCACTTTAACAGAGTATGAGGCCATGAGCTCCGACCAGACAGCTGGCAGACGGACTGACTGCATCCCCACTGCTGATGCCTGTACTGAGCCGAGAGGTGCAGATGCGGTTGTCTGGGTCCTCCGTCTGGAGTGAAGCCTCTCTGAACTAAAACAAGAGGGACCATGGACAAACCAGACAGGTAATTCCTCTCGTTTGCTTTATGTTTATTTGCTATTGTTTGTTGAGTTGGCTCCGTATGTGCGGTATCGCCTCGGTGTTTCCTGCTGGCCGAGGAATGGCTGCTCTTTTAGCACCTCTTTTGTTATTATTTGTTTTTAGGAACCCCGATCGGTATTCCCTCTCTGCGATGTTGTGAAACGAGATGCTTAAAATGATGCATTTTAAAGGGAATGCATCTTCCTCACACATCTAATTTCTCATTTTCTTGTATAGCCCGGTAATGCACCATGTATTGGCTGCAGCTTTTATCATTATAAATCACGGATCCCATGATATACATGCAGAGATGTAAGCTGACCGTGAAGAGGATGGGGATGTGCGCAGAGCAGCTGACTCTGCAGCTGGACTCAGCTGTGCGTTAAGGATCAACCATAACATATGGAGATCAATCACTCTGCATTTTCCAGAGGCAGCGCCGAGTGATTGGGTCAAACACACCGTTATGTTAGCCATATTGCTGCGGGTATATAACGACGGCGGTGGGAGCACTTGTGCGCGGTCACAGTTTAATCCTCTGAGCGCCACAGAAAACCTCCCATTCACTAATAGAAATGAGCCGGCGGCTTGGCACGGCGGAGTCCTGACAGCTTGAAAGGCCTTATTGTTGCGGTGCAGCTGGCACGGCCGTGCGCACGTTCTGATTGGTGCTTTCCAGACCGGCGTGTGTATGATTCACAGCCCGGCGAGACCGTCTATTTCACCGACGTTACAGGAATAGATTGGGATGCCCGTGTGTTTTAATCCTAGGGTGGGGCGCTTCATGACTAATTGATTATGAAAAATAAGTGATTCTCCAGCTGGAGTTAAGGGGCTGGATGAAGACTTCCTTCACGTGAAGTGGTTTGCTGCCCTTGATGATAATTAAAGAGACCACACTCCCACTGGATGTCTCTTAATAACAACAGATGCTCTTCAGATGATTTCCCCCGGGACTAAACATTAATCAAGAGGTCAGTCTCTGATCTGAGGCTATCTCGTTGGGGGTCTAAGCTCACGAGATACATCTCTGAACTCCTGACCTACAGATATCTAACCACACGTCCTCTCCTCCTCAGGTGTGTCTGTAATGCTCAGGGGTGAGAAGGAGAGCAGCTGAGGAGGAGGAGATGGGCTGCACCTCTGCCAAGCAGGTGTCTGCCGTGCCCAACGGTGAGGAGGGCCAGAATAAAGCCTACAGCAACGGGGACCTCCTCTCAGGTCAGTCCTGCTTACTGAACACACAGGTCACATCCCTCGGCTCCTCCACATCCTTGCTTAGGCTGGCCTTTTGATAAATGTGAGGTATTTAGTGTCATTCACAATACATGAAAGATGAGGCCACATGGATATTTAAAACAAACAATAAAAATAATCCACTGTTTGGATAATACTAAACTATACGAATAACTATACTAATAATACATTTGCAATACAGTAGTTCAAACATTGTTATCAGTATGCTCTCACATAATGATTGAACCGGTTATTGGTGTTTTATTACAGACAGGCTTTTGATTAAACATGAAAAGGCAACAGTTAGTGCTATATGCTACCAACCTGTCCAGGGCTGCAACTATTAATGTCCTTGTCAATTATTTCAGCTGTAATGGTTTGCTAATTGTTTGCACTATGAAATGTTAAAAAATTCCTATTACAATTCATTAGAGCCCCAAGATATCCTAATTTAAATATGTTGTTTTATCTAAAGCCCCAAGATATTCAGTTTCCAGTGATGTTAAAAAGCTACTGGTTCTCACACTGGAGAAGCTGAAAAATGACTCAAAATGATGCTGTTTAATTTTCTGTTGACATTCAGCCACTTAGATCATTTCAAAATGTATCTATGCATTCATATATATTATTTAAAACACAAATTCCTGTTGATAAAGAAAGATAAAAAAGGTTTCAATGCTGGGCAATATGGCCAAAATCTTCTATCCCAATATATAAGTAATATCATACCATGATAATAATACATATATTTTTCCTAGTAACTCAATAAATAGTCTATATGTAATAACCACATGGTAACACCTATTTTTCTATATAATACTGTGTAAATTAAATACTTTATGAATGAAAAATACTGAATATTTTTTTTATAGTAAAAATAAATATTGCCAGCTATACACTGTGTTTACACACATGCACACACATACACAGTAATGAGATCAAGATGATAGTGAGAGTATTTCATGGGTTGTATTTTCAGGTCTCGTATTAAGTGGAGGCCAAACGGGTCAGAAAAGCTGTCAAAAATGAATTAATAAATAATAATAATAACTGTAAAAATACAGAATTAGTGCTTTATTAATTGCACCTACACACAAATAATTCCACATGTATGTAATCTGTAAGACAAATATCTGTTAGTGTTTAAAGCTGCTGCTGTGGAGGAATAGTAAATGAAAGCTACAATAACAACGTGCGCAGCATTAATCTGACGTGTTATTACTGTCTGGCCCAGGCCGTCTTTACTATGCATCGTAACTGTATTTTCATTTCCTCCCTTCTAAATGCGTGGGAGTGGGTGGAGGAGGGGGCTGTGCAGAGAAAAGATGGAGAGGCAGCAGGGAGAAGAGGAGAATCAGGCTGACAGCTCATGTGTTTGCAGCTTGCCAGCCATTGTTAAGAGAGGATTTAGTCCGGAGCGTGAGAACTCAAGCACATAATTACTTTGCCAAGTACTGAACTGTGAGAACTATCAACCCGGAGGATTGTGCCGATCAGAGCGGCTGTGAGTGGGTCATCCTCTGCTGTCGTGTATTAATAAGAGGAGATGTGCTCGTCTCTGTCTCCCACTCTGTCACAGATGAGTACAAGATGAAAGGAGTGGAGAAAGTCAAGTACATCAGTGGAGAAGAGGGAGGCGTGGACGGCCAGGACAGCACAGTGCGTGATTCTGTTTTACTCTATTCTATCTTACGTCTACAATGGGATATGATCTGGATATGATGACAGCTTCTGTTCATTTGTAATTGAAAGGAGTCATGACATAAACACTGTTTTCACACACTTTCATTAGGAGTTCTGTGCCACCTACATTTTCATGTTACTGAGAAAACTGGATTTTTTTAAACCTCTGTGTATCCTTTTTAAAAACTCCCTCTTGCTGACTTCTATAATGATATTTTTTCTGGTTTTATCTATTTTTTTAAATTCTGATAATTCATTAATTAATGAGTTGTAACCATAGGGTTGTAACCCTTTAAATACCAGTTTGTTGATATAATGCTGCTGTTGTTTTCTATGAAAACAAAAAAAAACAGGAAGCACAAGTGGCAATGGTGTATTTACAAAACATAAACATTCATAATTTAGATATCATGAGGAAAAAATGGATTGGGTTAGTAAATGGTGTTTAGTCACGTGCTGTGCTTTCCATTGTGCTGAATAATGGGACATGAGACAACTTTTGGATCAGATGGCTTACTGTGTGTGTGTGTGTGTGTGTGTGTGTGTGTGTGTGTCCTGCAGGAGAAAAGTGCTCTCCTTGGTAAAGGTCAACACATGGATGAAACAGGGTCAAACGGAAATGGGAAGATCCTGTAAGTGTCACTGACTGATGATAATATTTTTGCTATTATAATGTTAATAAAAAGTATTTTCTAGTCTGGACATTATCACTGTGTTTGTCTGTTTTTTTTTTTCAATCAACATCTAAACTTCTGCTTCTCTCACAGGAGCATCCACTCCTCAGAGAGCCAGCAGGAATTCTTCAGGATGTTGGATGAGAAAATAGCAAAAGTAAGAAATGACAGCACATCATTGGATCATCACATTTTGTTTCTGTGTTTTTGCTGAAAAGCTCCTGCTAAAACACCATAATGGAGGTTAATCCTGTCACTGCAGCAAATCTGCAGCAAGTGAGGACACAGCAAATGACATGAGCATACCTGAAAAAAGCCTCAATCTGTCGTGTCCTCAGCTCGGGCACTTATTTAGAGTAGTATTGTTGGAAACACTGAGTGCTGCAGACTGACCACATCTGGTCGGGAGTGGCTTAGTTAAACTGGGCCACTTTATAAGTTGGACTGTTTTATAGCACAAAGGGGCAGTTAAATGACATCCTGTGTATCAGAGTATACAGCTTCTTTTAACTTTACTTACTGTCATCAAATGCTACGCCACTGAGTTTTTTCAACTAATAATTATCTGTGCATCTAAATCCTGACATGGCTGTTTTTTATGTGACATAATGTGTTATCATCTATGAAAACACATCAGTGAGCTGCAGTGTTGCAGTGGGGGACATGTTCCTTCAGGCACTGTCCTGCTGCGGGAAACACTCACCAGTGCACCAGATGTTTATGCATCTGCTGCTAAAAATAGTCCCCAACAAATGCACTGTTTGTTCCAGTTTTAGAAATGTTGGCTAAAAACAACAGTGGCCAGCTTAATAAATATCTCTGACTTGTTTTTGCAATCAGAAGGAACAAAAATAGGGCTGCAACTAACAATCTGCCCATTATTTTCTCTATCATTGATTAATAATTTGGGTAATTTCCTAGAGCCCATGATGATCCAAAAATCTAAAGCTATTCAGTTTAGTTTTGACAAAGATAAGCATCTAGTTTTCACATTTATGAAGCATGAAATCAGCAAATGTTGACTGAAACAATAATTAGATTATTAAATTATTGCCAGTTAATTTTAGGTCATTCAACGCAACAATTAATCCACTATTTGTTAAAGCTCTAAGGCCACAGACAGGGCAGAGTAAACAGAAGGTATTGATCGATTAACACATTGTTCATCTATGTGAAATATATATATATATATCTATATATATATAGATAGATATATATATGCATAGGTAGAAAATGTCGCCACAGTGCTGTAACAGTCATTCCCCGGCTCTAATGATAGTGAAATGGGATTTTAAATACATTTGCCATACCAAGATCGAGCCAAGCCTTATAGATATACACACAATCAAAAAAAAGACTAAAAATGTAACAAACACTTCCACCTCTGTTGTGTTTACAGGGCCAGGACTACTGCTCAGAGGAGGACGACATGACATAGCACTGTGGTCGTGTCTGTGTCGGTCGCAGTATGAAAAGAAACAGTCATCACAGTGTTACATATGGACCGTACCATGTGATAACATATGGGGGAGGGGGCTGCCCCTTGTATGTACAGTACACGCCTGAGAAAAATGGATTACTGACTTGAATCAAGCACCTTTTTGACCTCCTGTTCACAACCTTAGTTCCTGCTCGTATATCAAGAGAGAAAGGAAATCAAAGATGGTTCATTATTTTTAAGTTTTCAACATTTTCCAAAAGCCATTTCAGGACGACAGTGATCTTGGGATTTTAAGACGCCTGCACCTGCTTTTTCCTCCCTCCTTGGATTAGACCAGTAAGACTGACACACATGGCTGTGACTGAGACAATTCATTTAAACTGTTGCACATGCAGCAGCCGAGTCAACCACTGAAACTGAAAATAATGTCCCTATCTGCATCATTTTCAATAATCCATCCATGAATGCCTCCCTGAAAAGTCAACAGGTTGGAAACTTCCTGCATTCCAAGACACAGTATGAACCTCTTTTCTACAGTATGTTGGCCAGTACAGTGTGTCCGTCTGTCTGTGTCTGTTTCTGCTATGATGTAGAGTATTTATGTTGAATAAGGCTCAGGGTTGAAGTGTTGTAATCTTTGTCTCATGTAGTCAAGTCCTTCCTCTCATTAGGACACTGTTGCACCATTAAAAAGACACTCATGCACTCATACAGCGGGGTCGTCGCTGTCCCCTGCTCCAGTATCTGTCCCTCGTTAATGCAACAGGGTGGACACCGCTACGTCACTTATCAGTCTGATTATGTATTTCGCTCACCAGTGTTATGTTGTTGTGTTCAGTTTCTATGTTGAATTTTTGTTTTTCTAATAAAATAAAAGGTGTTTTCAGTAACTTATCCACAAAGCTGACAATGTTGTGTCACATTTCAGAGAGAAGCCAACAGACAATCTTTCAGATGAATCATACTGCACCATATTATACAGAACTTGCTTTACCATAATGTACTAGAGCTTGAGAAGACACTCACATTGGGTTATGATAGTATTAATGGACAGCTAAATGCAGTTAGTATTAGAGCTGAGGTATCAGAGCTGATGTTGTATATATGCCAGCCGTTAAATAACAAGAAATCAAACTGCAGAAATTAGAAACCATGCCATCCATTACAGTTTGTCCACCAGAGGGCATCAAAATGCTTATTTTAACTACATAATTTGTGTCTGTAGCGCTGTACTAAGAGCTGAAGACAAAGCAGAAGCAGGAAATTAGAGAAGAACTGATACCAACCACGAGGCTGTTACATTACTTAGCTCTTAGCAACACAAAGTTAGCTAACAACAAATACAAATAAACTTAAAATCCTTGCAAACACATTAATTCACAAAGCGTATGTTGCTGCCAGTTTTGACTAAAGCTACTACAGACTGTTTAAAATAGTAAAGTCCTCCTTTGGTTCGTGGACTACCATACGTAGAAGAGACCATATTTGGACAAGAGGACAGAACTGAGGAAGTTACATGTTACCAGCACGGTGCGGCCATGTACCGTTAGCAAAGCAAACACAAAGCTACCAGCTAATGCTAGTGCTAGCTAGTAGCTTGGTTTGGTGCAGCCATAATTTCAGTTAACTGTGATATTATTCAGGATACTTTTTGCATCTTTTAGTACAACCGAACACAGAACAAAACATTGTAGGCAACTAAAATAGCGCGATACACATTAACCGAAAAGGTCAAAGGCGTCACAAGGTCACATTGCTGTTTGGAGCAACACTTCCTGATAGATTTAGCTTTATTTAATGTTTACTTTTCTGGGGTCCTATCAAAATAAAGTACCAAAAAAGAAAACACCAGAAAAGGCAAAACCCCAAAACAAATATGATTTAATTAATATAGCATAAACTCTACATTCATTACACATTAAAAAAAATGTGGCTCTTATGTCTTTAAAAAAAATAGATGTCTTGATGATAATTTTTCTATCTTTCAAACATTGATATAATCAAAAGCTCAGTCAGGCGCTTGCAGTAACATATACATACATGTTTTATACATTATGATGCTGCAGGCCTGTAACCACATACTGTGAAGTGTGTGAGCACGTCCCTGATTGGCAGTCAAAAAATCTGTCAAACATGGCCGGTTTGTGTGTGTTGTGTCACAGTCAGACTTTTGACGGCAGGTCAAAGGTTGGGAACCACTGAACCACTGAACTACTGTACCGCTGTACTTCACTGGTTGGATGTAGTGAGTTGTTTCTTACTGGCAGCACAGTGGTTCAGTGCATTTGTCCTCACTAAACCTTTGACGTTTTTAGGAGCAGCTCACCCTGACAGACGGATAGACCAACCCACGGGCTTCCTGTCTGACTCTACTCCTCTGTGTCTCACCAACGACACCAAGGCGTCTCCTCTCTCCAGCAGGGCTTCAGCAGGGCTTCTGCCGTCTCTTCCGGTGCTGCCGGCGTCCCAAATCCTGGAAGGGCCCAGCAGGAGGGTCCGGTGTCACCAGCCCATCAGTCATCCTCTGGTAGACCAGGGTGGAGTCAGACCCCACAGCACACAGCAGCATGGGAAAGCCTCTGTCCAGCACATGGCGGATGCTGCGTGGCAGAGAGGAGGAAGCTTGTGATAGTAAAAGTCTTAAAACCAAAAGCAGCAGGACAGCCACAGGTTTAAGAGCTTCTCCACTGTCTCATTACCTTCTGTGGCTCAGAGATCGGTGGGCAGGCAGTGGGAGAACTGTCTGGACGGGTGCTCCTTCCTTCTCCCTCCCCTCCAGCAAAACCACCTGCAGCTCAGGACTCTTGACACAGGACACCTCTTTCCACCGACGCACTGCGGACAACAAGAGACAGCAGCCGAACTGAGTCTGTGACTCACTGTAGTGGCTCCTTCAAATGTTAATGAAGCTTTGTAACTTTGTTGTCGAGACAGTCTCGTTCTCCGTCACCACAGAATACTGAGTCAGCCTTTTGTTTCCTGTTTAGAACATGTTTTATCGTTTTATCTGACTGCTGAGACACAAATTAGAGGAGGACAGGTTGATACAGTTTGTTATTTATGTGCATTGATAAGTCACAACTGTGTGCACTTACATGGCAGATAAAGGGTTTAATATAGTGTTGGGATTAAGGAGTTTTAAAAACCATAAGCGGCTATTGGTTTAAAGAAGACTCTATTAGTTTTTGCCCTCAACATATTTGACTTTGAAAGATTAAAAACAAATAAAACAAGGCAATCAGAGATAGCAGACTTCACCCCACAGCGCCCTCTGTTGGCCAGAGGATGTATATGCAACGGACACACAGACAGACAGACAGACAGACAGACACCGCTCAAAACAATACTTCACTCCCACTCCGTGGCCTGAAGTAACAAATACATTTAAAGGGTTCAGAACTCCAGAAGTGAAGCAGCCATCATCATCCCTGTTAAAGCACAACTGATTAATGAGTGACATAAGACACAAAATAAAAAAATCCTTACTATCACCTTGTTAGATGAACTCTTTACCGCATGAAACACACACAAACAGTCAGAAAAACAGTGATGGAAAGGTACTAACATAACACTGTGAAATTACTCCACTACAAATAAAAGTCCTGCATTCAAAACTTACTTAAGTAAAAGGACAAAAGTACCAGCTTCAACATGTACTTAAAGTATCAGAAGTAAAAATACTTGAGAATACTTCTGATACTTGCAGAATGTCCCCACTCAAATTGTTTTATATATAATCCACACATATTATTGTATTTATACAAGCAGCGTTTACATTTTTACTCAATGTAGGGCTCATTTGAACTCCCTTATATAATGTTAGGAGGCTTAATTTTAAATAATTCAAATCACTTTAAATGGATCATGTTTTGTATGTAAACTCCTGACCTGAAAAGTCTGTTGGCTACATGGAGTGAAATAAGAAGTACAATATTTGCCTCTAAAATGTAGTGGAGTAAACGTAGTAACGCAAACTGGAAATACTGAAGTAAATTACGAGTACCTCAGAATTGTACTTAATAGTACTCGAGTAAAAGTACTTAGTTACATTCCATCACTGCAAACCAAACTAATGGCTCCTACCTGATTATTTCTTTGTAATGGTCAAACTCACCCTCAGCAAGATCCATGTAGACGAGGAAAGCAGCGTGTACCTGTGCGCTGTCCTCCACCTCCAGACTCTTCATTTGCAGATACTAAAAGCAGAAAAAACACTGTTTGTTGCGTGATTTATCATCAGACCTGTGAATGCAGCACGGAGGACCTGACTGTTGGACACTGACTGTTGGATGATGAAGGATCCAGTTGGGAGGAGGAGGTTTCTCTGACACTTCTGCTCTGTTTGACGCTTCACACATTTTAATTACTCTTAAACACTGCCAGTAAACACAGTCTAATGTCAGGGCATCCCGCTGCTCTGACGGCATGTGTGAGCTGTGTTTTCAGGTTTGCCGGCGTGCCACACTGAAAATCGTCCGGGTGGAAACTGTTACTAATTTCCCGTTTCCAGTGAAAGCGAGTGAAAGCGTCAGGATCTGCCTTACAGACTGAACTCAGGGCAACGAAAACACAAATGTTGCTGAAATATTTATAGTAAATTATTTAAGTTCTCCTTTCTCTTTGATTACATATGGCATTATTATTATTATTATTATTATTATTATTATTATTATTATTATTATTATTATTATT
>CAFUXE010000086.1:90141-158763 GCA_903364295.1 Serranus cabrilla
CTCTCTCTCTCTCTCTCTCTCTCTCTCTCTCCTGGTGTGTGTGTGTGTGTCTTTGTACCTGTGTGTTTCCATGTGTGTGTGAGTCTGTCTCTCTCTCTCCCTCACTTGCACTAGTTAGAGGCTACAGAGAGCCCTGTTGGAAATATGCCTCTTGGATTTCAGGGATTCAGATTATATTTACTGGTTTTAGCAGGACAGCTCTTCCTGCACACCAGCAGCACAGAGGAGCTGCCAGCTGATCATCTCCTCCAACCGGCCCGACCGGAGTCCTCTGTGCTGAAGCCCACAGTGCTGATCACCATCCTCGCCCGCAACGCACAACACAGCCTCCCTTACTTCTTAGGATGCATCGACAGACTGGACTATCCAAAGGATCGCATTGCAATCTGGTAAAATCACATTTACTTATTGTATTGATCAATTGATATAACACCTTATTATCCTGCACCCTTTTATAAAGAATTGAGGGTTGTTGGCAGTGGGTTTTAGGGGAGAAGGTAGCAGGTAAACAGCAGATGCCACATAGAAGTAGCTGGGAACTAGAAGATTAATGTGATAAGCAGCTCACCATTGTGTGTAGTCATACATCTGTGATAAACATTGTGTTTAGGTTATCTATTGGAATGCATAACATACATACAGAGGCTCTATTGTGTCTCATAAGTTAGTTGCAGTAGTTTTTGGTTGATACCTGTTGTTATGGACCACTCTAGAATAAAAAAAATCCTCCAAAATACCACATTAAAGATATATGCATACTTCTGGACAAAGTGGGAAACTTGCACTTAAGTTTTTGGTTTCTAGAAGATTTCTTTCTGTCAGAAACACAGATGAAAGTGTGCTGATAAGGACGTGAGCACAGCTGTCTGGCCTTTTTAACTGCACTGTGTAAATGTCATTCCTCACATTCTACAGTACTGTTCATTAGTAAGCAAGCCGTTCTCAGATGAGTGAGAACATTGCACAAGCAGAGAAGAAGAAAAGAGGAGTTGCAGCAGAGAGGTGAAGTCAGTGTTTCATATTGTCCCCTGTGATCTCAGGGCAGCCTCTGACCACAGCGTGGACAACAGCACGGCCCTGCTTCAGGAGTGGCTCAGAGGAGTTCAACACCTGTACCACTCGGTGGAGTGGAGGCCTGCAGAGCAACCGAGGTGAAACAAACCACAAAATAAAAAATGCAACTTCATCTTGATACTGTTTGATCACAGAGTGGTATTAACCTGATATCCTCTGATCATCTCTCTCTCAGCTCGTATGCAGATGAGCAGGGTCCCAAACACTGGCCCGACTCCCGGTTCGCCCACCTGATGAAGTTAAAGCAGGCAGCACTCAGAGCTGCCAGACGGCTTTGGACTGACTACATCCTGGTGAGACATTTGGTGAGGAATTATTCACTATCACAGCCTCGTGTGTATCGTATCACCACTCTGTCATCGTTTCTCTCAGTTTGTGGACAGTGACAACCTGCTGACAAACCGCCAGGTGCTCTCTGACCTGATAGCAGAAAATCTGACAATAGCAGCACCCATGTTGGAATCAAAAAGCCTTTATTCCAACTTCTGGTGTGGCGTGACCCCTGAGGTAGGAAATCAAAGACAGAATATATTTGGTGTGTATAATATGAAGGAAAGTGACTGTTCATTGTCTTCTAATACCCACAGGGTTACTACAGGAGGACCCCAGAGTATATTCCCATCCGTAAATGGGAGCGTCAGGGCTGCTTCGCCGTCCCCATGGTGCACTCCACCTACCTGCTGGACCTGAGGCGCAGAGCGAGCCGGGCTGTGGTCTTCCACCCTCCTCACCCCCACTACCCCCACCACCTAGACGACATTATGACCTTCGCTTTCTCTGCACGACAAGCAGGTTTGTCAGATTGTGTTTATTCATACTTACTATTCATACTTTTGTACTTTTACTAAAGTAAGTTTTGAAAGCAGGACTTTTACTTGTAGTGGAGTAAATCCACAGGGTGGTATTATGACTTTTACTTAAATACTTTTTCCACCACTCACCAAATGAAATGTAATTGCATTATAGGTTTGCTAATAGAAACATCACTATAGAAAACAGAAATGTTTTATTATCAGGCTTCATGATAACAGCTGGTCAGACTATGAATTACTTCTATAATAATACTTTTCATACTGCATGCCATGCTAACTATGAGGTGACATCTATCTGCCGCTGTGTGTGAAATAAAGAGACAAATCTCTCTGCAGGGGTTCAGATGTATGTGTGCAACAAGGAGCATTATGGGTATTTACCAGTGCCCCTTAAACAGGACCAGACCCTGCAGGAGGAAGAGGAGAGTTTCAGCCACACGCTGACAGAGGCGCTCAGTAAGCACTTCCTCTAATCCTACATGTAACGCAGTTATAAACTCTATTTAATGAATAACAGACAGAGTTTTATGGCTCTCTATCCTCGGCCTCTGCTTCCTTGTGAGCACATTTGGTCCTTTTTGCTCTCACAGTCCTGACACATGTCTCACCCCTCTGTTAAAGCCCACTGCCTCTCATTTCCTGCTCTCCACCTCTTATTTGACCATTTCACATCATTCAACTCATCTAACAAATCT
Source organism: Serranus cabrilla (assembly GCA_903364295.1). Classification (NCBI taxonomy): domain Eukaryota; kingdom Metazoa; phylum Chordata; class Actinopteri; order Perciformes; family Serranidae; genus Serranus; species Serranus cabrilla. The sequence goes on from CAFUXE010000086.1 coordinate 92,723, forward strand.
CCCTGAAACCAAAAGACTCCGCCACAAAAAGGCAAATTTACTCTTCTTCATGTGAAATGTGAATGTGTAACTTTACTTTCCAGTTTCCTACACCATGGAGCCTTCACAGTATGTGAGCACTGCGGATAAAGAAGCAGGGAAGATTGGCTTCGATGAGGTGCAGATTCACACATAATAACTACAGAAATGTCCTCCTGTCTTGGAGTGCTGTTTAACTGTCATTTTATTCTCCCTCACGTCCAGATCTTCCTGATCAATCTGAGGCGCCGCTCGGACCGACGGGCCCGGATGTTGAGTTCTTTGAATGTCCTCGGCATCAACGCCACGCTGACTGAAGCCGTGGATGGCAAGTAGGACATAAAGTAACAGTCACCATACAGTGATGGAAGAAGCATCACATACTTTATTTACATTACTATAATACTGTGATACAAGGAAAGGTCCAGTAGTCACGTCTTTGACTCACAGTAAAAACGGTCCTAGTATGGCTTTATAGAGGACAATTTAAACAGTAAGGCTGAAAGTGATTTCCCTGATTATTGCAGTGAGATACAGAGTAAAGAAAAAGAAACATTCACAGAGAGATAATAGTGATGACACATTTTTATAGAGGATATTTATCATCGATATGAATACGGGTGTGCCTTGAGATTTTTGCTTCCACGTTGGTCACAAAAAGTTTGAAAAACCACTGGGATAGAAAGTATAGTATGCAATAAGTAGAGTAAATTAGAAAACCAAACGTAATATTTAAGTACTTGTAATGCTCCAATTGAACACTTTTTTTGGGTGAACTGCTGGAAACACTGAAAAGGCTTCACCTCTCAGAGAACTTTAAATGCCTTCCAGCTGGCTGTGAATATGCTGATATGTGTCTGGTTGTGTTGTCCACAGAGCCTTGAACTCCTCTCAGCTGCAGGCTATGGGTATAGACATGCTGCCCGGGTACAAAGATCCATATTCAGAGCGCGTGCTGACTAGAGGGGAGATCGGCTGCTTCCTCAGCCACTACAACATCTGGACACAGGTACAGCCTCGCCTGGTGAAAGCTCTAAAGAAGAGGCTGTCTCACTGCAGTGGGGCTGATGTGGCAGCGTGATGAGGTGTGAAAGTCTGGAGAGGTTGTTAATTACTGCTGTGTGTCTCCCTCTAGGTGGTGCAGCAGGAACTGCAGCAGGTGCTGGTGCTGGAGGACGACGTGAGGTTTGAGCCCAGGTTCTGCAGCAGGCTGGGGGCCATCATGGAGAACGTACAGAGAGCGGGACTTGAGTGGGACCTCATGTTAGTGACTTAATGCAGATTCTTAAGTTTCATTCCAAGCACCACAGATTGCTCACGTCTCTGTCCTCTCAAAGTTATGTAGGCCGTAAGCGGCTGCAGGCGAAGGAGCCCGAGGTCTGGGTGAAGGGAGTCAGGAACCTGGTGCACCCAGGATACTCCTACTGGACCCTGGGTTACGTGCTGTCCCTGAGCGGGGCCCACAAGCTGCTGCAGGCAAAACCTTTAGACAAAATGTTGCCTGTTGATGAGTTCCTACCGGTCATGTTCAACAAGCACCCCAGGTGAGGAAAATAACATGTTTTGAACACTATTTAAAACGTTCTGATTCGGCCTGAGTGATCACGTCTTCCTTCCTGCCCCTTCAGAGACGAGTACATGAAGTATTACGAGCAGAGGGACCTGAGAGCGTTTTCAGCGGAGCCTCTGCTGCTCTTCCCCACTCACTACACCGGAGAGCCAGGCTACTTCAGCGACACAGAGACCTCCACCATCTGGGACGACGAGGCCGTGGAAACAGACTGGGACAGGGACGGAGCCGAACACCGGCGGGACCAGGAAGCTGAGGAGGCAGAGCTTGGACACACTGTGGCTCCTGCTCGTGGGGCGTCTCCTCTGTCTGCCAGCGGACTCAGAGATGAACTCTGAGAAGGACTCCTGTTGCAGACCAAGCAGTCAAAGCACAAGGAAAGGCTGATTTAAAGTTACAAATATATGGGGTTATTTTCCCAAAGATTCAACAAAAACAAATTACTGAGGGCAATGAGGTTAACAGAGTTCAAAGTTCAGAGGTCCAAAAACATAATTATATAAATACACCAGTTTCTTTACTGCATTTGTGTATAGCATCTAATAAAATACAGTATTTGCTTATTGTTATAACATGAAGACTTTCTCATTTAATAAGATCTTTTACATGTTATAACATGTTGGTGTGGCGTTTTTTAATGAAGAACGTATTAAAAACCGTTTTTGTCTACATTTTAAGTTAAAATCTAATAAAGAAATTTAATTGAACATTGAGCATAAGAATGGTTTGTGATAATGTATAAAGGATCTTGATTAAATGAGAGCACCGTAAAAACACTTTTTTGTGTATGTAATGGAGGCAGAAACACACAAATGTAATGTAAGATTTTGTAAAGGACATGGATTAAAACAATGTCTCTGCCGCCATAATATCACTTTTAGTTCAAAAACACTTATTTGCGCCATTTGTTTCGGGTTGAGACCTACAGCTGAGATAAAGCAGCAGCTTCCGTTCATAATCTAATAAGACTGACATTACATTGTGTCCAGATGTGCTTGCTGGAGAAAAACACAAACAGATGAACACATGAATCAACTTAAAGATTTTTATTCTTAAAAAAAGCTCATGTCAAGCAAACAATGGAACCATTTAATAATATTAGTACTGTTCCATATCACAAAATGAGTTATGAAAAGAATAATTAAACCACACAAATGATACATTTTTTTTGGAATAAATTAATCAGCATAACAAAAGAAATAAAACATGCTTGTACTTAGGTGTTGCACGGGAAATATTGAAACTCCAATGCTCAAAATTTAAGACACCTGAGAATATAAATATCAAAACAGCTTGTTGCAGCAATTATTTAGTTCCACAGTTCCTCCTATTTACCTTAACTAAAGCTTTGATAAGAGGATTTTTAAAAAATTACATTAATGTAAAAATCAGGCATCAATTTAAAAAACATCCGTTTCTGTACAATGTGCATATCTGAATTAGTGTGGTGACAAGAGAAATTATCGCAGGTTTTTTTCCTGCAAAAAATCAAATCCAAAGTGGATATCGCTCGTCTGTCATCAAGCCACATTCAGTGATATGAACAAATAGATTTGGACTGAGCTTTTACAATTGAAATCTGCAGTGAAGTGACAGTCTACAGGTAATTTCTTTTTACATGTTAATACCCCGTTTAAGCTTCAGCCCGAGGCAGCAGAGAGTCTTTCCCTTGATAACTAAAACTCCTGCTGGGCTTTAATGATTTATCCCAGAGATTCATTTGCTACTGTCTATTAACAACAGAAGTTCACTGAGGCAGGGAAAAGGAAATTCTGCTGCTACACAGGTAGTAGTGATGTTGCATATAAAGACAAGGTAAGGACAAGGGTACATAGCAGACCATCTAGCTGATAAAAACTAACTTCTGAAATCCAATGGCTTCATAAGACTTTCTGAACAACAGGTTGGATGGATTTTGTAAAGAATCAGTGAGGTATGTTCTTATTGTGATATTATAGCTTTGAGGCCTCCCATCTGTGAGAGGAGACGGAAGGAAAATATTTCCATTTGAAGATGTAAAAAAAAAGTATATTGTGTGTTTCATTGTTAAACAGTCCATGTGTCTGTGGTAGCTGCCAGCAGCCACCAAAAACTCAACAGATCGAACCTCTGAGGAAGGAATGTGTACAAAATTTCAAAGCATTGCATTCACTCCGATGAGTACAGCTCCCATTAAAATGAGAGCAACAGTGAAATGGTATCGGTGGATTGACATATGAATGAGGAAGACATCTGGAGTGTGAACAGTTGACAGATGTGGAAACACGAATGAAGCGCGTTCCATTTAGAAAATAAAAAAAATACAACTTCCACAACAAGAGATGGCCTGGATGACGAAGCAAACTCGAAAAAAGGAAAAAAAAAGAAAAACAACTTCTTGCATCACGCTTTCTAAAGCACTTAGACAAAAAGGCAGTTTTACAAACCATTGGTTATCAACACATCAGCAAAGTTCCACAGTGCTTGCTAGTAGAAGCATAGTAACAGTGCTAGCCATTACACTATTCAGCCAAATACACCTGTAAGAAAAAAGTGCCATATTGCATAATGAGTATCTGTGATGAGCCCGCGGGAGGGCATATATACCTATACAATGATCCGACTGTAAACATGGTGCAAAGTAGTTATGACATAGTTTAAGGCTTTAAGTGTTGTTCACTGAGATAAAGGAATATGTCCGTAAGCTGGACAAGCAGTGTGGAAACAAAAAAAATCAAAGAAAGATTCAACCTTTCTATAACCAGACCTGGATACTGTATATAACACATCTGAGACATCTAAATTGCTTGAGGTTTGCTCATAAATGTTATTTTTCCTGAATATATGAGGATTATTGACTTTTTTTTGTTTGGCATTTTGGAATAATTAGGTGCCGGTTTTCCTCAGCAGGTTCTTTTTAAAAAATCCTCATTTGTTTCTACAATATTTTCTTTATCACAGTGGACATTTTGACTTGTTGAACACATGTGGAACGAATAACTTTATTAATGGCTGCATATTTACAAGTGCTGGTTAGTATTAGAGCTGCAACCATTAGTCAGTGCACAATTCATCTAAATTTGATCAAAACTGCAATATGGACTAGTGCAATTTCAAAACTGAAGGAAAACGAAATATTAGTTAAAGGCAAATTATGTGTCAAAATAGACTTTTAAATTGATTGTTGTGGTGCTGCAGAGTCCCGGCCTGAAAAGATCTTTCAGTACAGATCCTCACAAAAAAATTAAGATATTTTTTGGAGAATGAGACAAAAATATATTGGGAATTTTATCGCAATATCAATCAAAATACCAACTATTCAATTTTTCCAAATAATGCAGCCCTATCACCAACTATAATGATAACTGACTATAAATTAAAGAAAAAAATATCCTAAAAAAATTGGACATTTCCTATTGTTGCTGTTTAATATAGAAATAAACTGAATATCTTTTGGTTTTGGACTGACAATGCAATACATTCAAATACATCACCTGGACTATGAAAAACTGGGCAATTATTAAAGCAGACCTAACAAGTAATTCAGAAAATGATCAACGGATTAATCACTTCTAAAAGTAATTGTTAGTTGCAGCCGAGTGGTGACCTCCGGGCCTGAAGGCCATGCCGAAGTGTTTTCCACCTGCATTATTTCTAATGGACTTTTTAGTTAGAGCTTTTGCTGCATTGACAAGTCAAAATGTGCACCTCAATAAAAGTCTTCTGATATCAGCTTTCCTGAATGGGAGCAGAGTAGTAAGAGTAGTTTTTAAGACCAATTTTAATTGGATTTTTCTTTTCAACACCCCATGTCAGACTACTTTATCTGGCGCTGAATTTAAACACCTGGCAAACCCGATCCTGAAATGTGTTCTGCTGAACACTTTTTACTTTGACAGGCTGAAAGTCTTGTTGGGCCCTAAAATATTTTTGACATCGTCACGTACACTATTCCCAGTTCTGTTGCTAAAAAAAAGTAAATAAAAAACACATACACACCAACACTCACAGGCAATGCCATCCTATCAAGAGTATACTGTTACCCCTAATATAAGGACTACAATTCATCACGTATTAATTCTGCTGCTAGTAGCATTACCATTTATCTACATTAAAAGCTTATATACATTTGCATCAGTATTAGACATAATACTGTGTATTATGTGTTTTATAGGTGATAACTGATCTAGACTTAAGGATGGTGTGCAAACAGCTCTTCTACAGTGAAGTTGATCCACTTTCTGGCAAAAAAAAAAAAAATCAATATTTGATCTAAAGTTAAAAAGGCTATAAAGAAAACATTACAAAATCTCCTCAAAGATGGTTACCAATGCAATAAAATGAAGGAATGCATCATCACTAAATCTTTTATATGGAATCAGCAAAGCTAAAAAAAAGAAAGAAAAAAAAGCTAAAAGGCTTCTATTCACTTCCTCTCTACTTAACATCACAATTTTGTGCTACTCATGGTAAATAAATGGTACTGAAGAGTACAACAACCACCTACAAATTAAAACAAGAAAACAGAGGAGTTTTGGCTGATGATGAATGTGCAGTTTTTACAGAAAATGTGAAAAATCCCTGCAATTTGTGAAAGCGTTTGAGAAAATGAGGTTATTGTTAGGGTTGGGTCTATTTCATCAATTTAAATATGCTTTATGATTCCCATCATAATCGAATCCTGAATGGAAAAAAAAGAAACAATAGTATGTTGAAAGTAAAAACGACATTTATTTTCATACGATTAAGGCTGCCATGAACATGTAAAAAATGACAATGTGTTTTTTGGGGGTTAAAACCTAAAGAAAAATATGAGTAATCTCTGTTGTGACATGAAAACGTTGAATGGTTTTTAATCTTGCTCTGTGAGGCTTTGCAGTCTGGGACTGCTCTATGGCATTATTGGTTACACAGAACTTTTGCATCAATGTGATGAAGTACCATGATTTTCTCTGCATGTAATTGAGTAGATTAACCAAAAAATATGTTCTCATTTGGTCATTTGATTTATAAAAGTGTTTCATTTCATGTCATGATACAGGACATCAAAAACGCTGCATTCTTATACGACTGTGTAATAAATGTGTTTTCATAGCAGACGGACTCTCTTCCCTTGCATGTATTTATTTACATGCAGTGATTACATTTCACTGCATCGTTAAGTCTTTTGTGAAGCCTCACTTTTGAAAGCTAGCTCCAGTTCGTCGTATTGTAAACATTAAACACGTATACGTGTAACTGGCGATGTAAATGAAGTGCAGTTTGCTTTCAGGAAACGATAAGTGGAATCGAAAAGCACATTTAACGAATCCCCACTTCTTAAAGATTTGGCGTGTTCTTGATACCCAACCCTAGTTATTTAGAGCAGGTGGATAGTGGTCACATGACTCATCTGTGTTGATGGAGGAATGAAGCTGATTCCTCCTCACATCCAGCTCTGTGTGTGTTGTGTATGTGTGTGTTATGTGCACATCTTTGAGTACAACACAGCAATGCTAAATCCTAATCAGTGGATCTGATTGTAGCTGGTTAACTTGAAACCACAGTGACCTTCTGTGTTCCTGCCAGGAATCCCCGACCCAAACCATCCTAATGGTGCATGGCCGGGTTGGGAGAGCAGGATGCGCCCTTGTTGCGGCCCAACATAGAGGGCTGGAAGTCGGGATGGCGGCGGGCATGCTTGATCAGGTGGTCGCTGCGCATGAATCGCTTATCGCAAAGTGGGCACAGGAAGCGTTTTTCCCCTGTGTGGGTGCGGGTGTGGCGGGCGAGCTCATCGGAGCGGGCGAACTTCTTCTCACAGTCAGGCCAGGTGCATGGAAAGGGCCTCTCCCCTACAGCGTGGAGACAGAAGACACATTACTTAAGGTTTTATAAGTATTCATACTTATATTCTTGGGAATAATAATGCATATTGGCTGCTCTGTCTAACCAACCAGTGTTGGTATGACAGAGGTCAAATAGCAGCCAATATGCATAATTATTCCCATTAGTGATTAATCTGCAGATTTTCTAGATCCAGTGATTATTGGTTGGTCTTTAAAAAGGTCAAAAGGCAGTGAGAATATAATATGTTACAATTGTTCAAATAGCCGGCTTTGTCCAACTGACAAAAAATATATTCAATTTACGTTCACAGAACACAAAAAAAAGTAATCCAGTAATTGACAAATTGCTTCAGCTACAACATGTGCAGCTGTGCAACAGATCTTACTATTTTATATTTCATACATCAAAGCTTAAATAACTATTTTTTGCAGAACAATATGGCCCAGTGTTTTGTTTAAGCATTTTATAGTCTGCTTTTTTTAATGTTCTTATAAATGTACAGTTAGGAGCAGAACAGGTGTGATTACAATATGTCATTGCACAAACATTACTAAATAAATTCTACAATAAAGTTTACACTGATTACATTAAGTTTAAACAGAGCACATTAAAAACCAAGACACGCAAAAATACATACATTTTATGAAATATGATGTAGAAACAAATATTAATTTCTACGCAGTTAAATACGTGACAAAACATATCTAGGCTTTAGATTTTACGGATTAGTCTTTGCTAAGATACTACTAGCCTTAATCTCCTGCAGGCAACACGAGCAAAACCAGGATAAGCGAGTTGGATGCTCGGTGCCATTTTCAAGATCACAAAGCCAGGCCACGTTGTTGTTGCAGAACTCTTTGTGGGCGTTCCCACCACAGTTTCTTTGAGCCGTTTCCTGTCCTTAATCCGTATGCGCCTGCTCAGTGACCCCGAACACACCAATTCCCCTCGTTTTGCTCAAAATCACATGCGCATTTAACTCAGTACTATAGCTGTTTTTGCTCTATTTCCGACTACATGTAGCTTTTTACATAATGGTCAAACAGTGATTGGAACACGTTATACATTGAAGCGCTATTACCTATCGACTTAATCTTAAAGGGCTATTAAATGTGTTTATTCAAATATAGGGGTGGTGCACATGCCGCTTCTCTGCTGCAAACGTTTTATCAATAATTTACACATTGCAGAGACAACAAAATCGATTTTAACTCGTCAGCAGACGCCAGGAAGAGGAGGTGATGCCCAAAGATAAACTTAACAGCCCAAACATCAGGCACTTGCTGCTGCCATCAACAGGACAGTCTCTGCCCGACAATGAACTCTCTGCTCTCGACGTTAAGGTTTCATCTTACGTTCATTTCATATGCAAATCCAGTCGGGAGGAAGACCTTCGTCACCGGTTTTAACGTCCAGCCCAGTTCTTTTGTTAGTTTACTTCTTTGTCAGAGTCTCTGAGGGGAGTTTTTCTGTCTTTCCCTCTTTGTTTGGCCACGTTATTGTACCAAGTCAGGGGTAAATTGGAAAACATTTTCCAGCACCACGCTGTTAGTTAATCCCATGAAGCACAATAGAGCAAACACTTCCCATATTTCTCTGATCATAATGGGAACAACACTATGGGCGTATATTCAAGGGTTAGCTAGCTATGTATGTACACAACATGTGAAGTGCTGATGCAACTAGACTGTTGTTATCTCCATACCTGTGTGTGTCCGGATGTGTGCCTTCAGGTGGGACGATTTCCCGTAAACTCTGTCGCATCCGTCAAAAGTGCACTGATGTCGCTTCACCGGGGACCGCGGGGGCCCCACGCCTCCTCCCCCCCTCAGCTGCTGCTGTCCGGGGACAGGGGTGGCTGAGGGGGTCATGGTAGGGGTGGTGGGGTCGGACAACGTGGTGTAACCGCTCTCCCCGCCACACGAGGAGTTGCTGCTCTCAGAGTAGGCCGACATGGGGCGGAACTTGCCGTGCAGGTCGGTGAGGATACCAGCCACCGCCATAATGTTCGCCCCCTCAAGCCTCAGTGTCTCCCGCACCTCCCTATCCTCATTAGACCCGTCGGGCTCCCCAGGGAGCAGGCCCACCGTGGCTGGCTGGCTGGCGGGGGCGACTGGGGTGGGTCTGTGCAGGACTGGACCGCTGGATATCGATACCAGACACTCGGCAGCGAAATAATCAGATGAAGCAGTCAACGACATTGTTATCTGCCTTGTTTTGTTGGCTTTATCTAGAAAAAAATAACGAAAAAAATCCGCCAGGAGGGGCTAACGGTAGTCTGAGCCTCACCTCGTTTTCATCAAACTCGACGAACCAACCGTTTCCAGCTGCGCCTTGTAACCGCCATACAGTGTATCAGTAGTTTGAAAAGGGCTAAGCAAATCCAAAAAAGGCACAAATAAGAATAATAACGTGCTAGAACCCTGCCAATTCCTCCGGCCCAACATGCGTGCCCCTCACCATCTGACGGTTCATTGTGTCTGAGCCTCCGAGAAGCCGGTCAAACCTACGCCCCCTGGTCCGGACTAGAGAGGCGTTCAAGACCTTTAAGTAAATACTACTGCTCGGAGCTGTTTATATGTTAAAATTTCTTAATATGCCACACCGGTAATTTCATTTAATCCATACACCTACTTCTTTTTCAGTTTAATAAGCGATATATTTAAGTAAAATCGTAATATTAGAAACAAACAGAAAATCTCGCATTTTATTCTGTTCCTCGAGTGTATTATATATATATATATCCACTGAAGCCCAAGTAGAATTTTATTCTAAGTATAATTATGTAACAAACTAAACTGCCATTGCTAATATTTCATGGCCTACAAGTTTGTGGGAAAGCGGGTTAACGGTATTTTTCAGAAGAGACCCTAAAATACAATTTTCTGTATGTTATTGAACGCAACGTCAGCCGGCAGTACGCAGTGACTGACGTCGCAGCTCGGGCGTGGACCGCGCCGGCGGGTGCATCGTGGAAAGTAGGTGGCAGGCAGCTTGGGTAATGATGGGGGAAGGAGATGGGGATAAAAGGCGTGATGAGTAGTTTAGCTTTATCCCACTAGAAGGCTGAAGAACGTGGCTGCGTGCTGCAGGGCTCTTCATTGTGTGATTTCTGGCAAATCTAGGCCACGACAGCCCCCTATATCTCTACTTGTTTCACGAGTTTTTGTCAATAAACTACAGACACTAGATGTCTCTCTCCCTCTCTCATGCTCACCTCTCTCAACTGTAGTTGTTTGTCTTCAGAGAACTTTATGAATCAGCTTTTAATAGGTTAGAGTCCACACTGGTTATGTGGCTTATTGATTATGGTCATACTGACTGTGTGTATAGGTTCTGCAGACGTGAATAGGCTATTCCTAAATAAACTTGAACATCTACTTCTTCTTCTTCTTCTTCTTCTTCTTCTTCTTTTATTTTATTTTATTTTATTTTATTTTATTTTATTTTATTTTATTTTATTTTATTTTATTTTATTTTATTTTATTTTATTTTATTACAGGTTCTGTTTTGTAGTGCTCTGCTATTGTACTATACAAGATGAATTTGTCCTAGGCTATCTCTGCAGACAGTGTTTAGGCTTTAGCCTAAGAGAGATGTTAGCCAGGGGCTAAAAAAGCTGTAAAGGGCAAATTCAAAAGTGTGCCAACCCCAACTTTTTAGCTAAGGGCATTTCTGGGGGAATGGCCAGCCCCAACCCTCAGGGGTAACCCCATAAAAAAATGACTCAACACCAGGCTAAAAGTTGGCACTTTTAGTTGAAACAGGGCTAAATAAACAATGTAGATCTAGGATATAAACATTAGTCACGTCTTCAGATATTAACCCTGGGGCTAGCAGAAGTACAATGTGAATCAAACCCCACTGGGCTGGCATTAACCCGGGGTTAACAATGTGTGTATGAAAAGGGGTCTAAGTTAGTAGCCCAGGGCTAAGAATAGCCTTGGGCTAAGAATATGCACTGTGAAAAGCCCTAATGTCTCAGACTGTGTATTATGCTGCCAGCCTGCCAGCTTTAAAACTGTTTGACTTTCCTGCTATAAACTGGATTTCCCTCCATATGTGGCTGATGTCTAATGTCCGTCCAAGTTAAGGGGGGGGGACCTCATTGAGCTATTGGCTCGGTGAGTGTTTGTAGCTTCAGCTTGGAAGGTATTTCCTGATTGGTCGCTGTGAGCACCATGGGTCACTGTGGGAGCCCACGTACAAGCGTGGTCATTCAGTGGCTGTGAACAGTGCTTGGTTTTCATCTCGCTTACATGTGGAGGCTTAGAGGCAGTCAGACCTGCAGTGACTTGGCGTTGCTATGGCTATGTCCTTGTTACTCCTCAATTGTCTGCATGTTACATTAATTTTTCTCCTGCTACATGGTGAGTTTTCAGCTTTTCTTGTGCGCTGTAGTCATTTTTGGCACGTTTCATTTAATTTTCCATTGAAAGATGAGCTGACTTAATTATGAGTTACGGTGACATGAGTGTTAAGTATTTGTTTTTAACTGGCTTTTTTTCTGGGAAAACTTATTCCGCCTGAGATTTTTAAACTGATTTTCTTTGCAGTAGGTGATTGCTCTCAGACGGAACAAAATCTCTGTGATTCAAGTTGTGCTGGTGAGAACCTATTTTGTTGCTTACATCTAACATAATTATTGACAAATCCTCAAATTATGAGATTTTTGTAGTGCAAGACTTGCATGACATGTAAGAGATTTTCTGAACTACAAGATATGCTTCAGTGAAATTCTTCTTTTCCTTCTATGATAATTATTTCATGTCTTCAGGGTTTTCTACCTCTGACTTGTCCTATCAGAGAGGGGTGAGGTATACTTACAGGTACAGCACGACAATTACCACAACCCTTCATGGCTCCAGTGCTGGCAGGAATGGACTGGCTTTGGACTGTGTAGTTGATATTGACGTGGTTTCCAAGTGTCACCTAATGATGCAGGTAATGAAAGTCAATAAAATTGAAAATTAATTGAAAGATAAAGTACTGCAAAAACAAACAAACAAAGATTTATACACGTTTGTCCAACAGATTAGGAATCCACAGATAAAGCGGCTTTCTCCTCAGAAAGAACACTCTGTGCAGCGTTTAAAGAGCCTTCGGTAATATTCTCTTTCCTACAAGTTGATGCGTTTTTATCAAGTTAGTAAATTAGTGTTATTTTGCATAAATGCATGTGTCTGCTCTCAGTCTGCAGCTTTCAAAGTGATACGTCCAGATCGTTTTGGAATGCTACAACTGTTTTTCCTATGAATGTGATACTCTGTTCAGATGCTTCACTTGTCTGTGTTTTTGGGTCTCGGGGGGCTCATCTGGTGTTTTTGTTTCCCAGGGAGTCACTGGAGAGAACGCGCCTCAAGTTCTCCCTCCAGGGGGGAAAGGTCACGGCCCTCTGTCTCCAGGAGGGGGAGCAGGTGTGGACCCTCAACATTAAAAGGGCTCTACTGAGCATGCTCCAGACCTCCCGCATGGCCTCCAAACCGGAATCACAAAAGGAGGTGAGGGTTAATGAGGGCTCTTTAATACTCCACTGCGTCTTCTAGTCTGACAAACACCACCTCTGCTCCTGCTACAAATAATAACTGTCATTAACTGCTTAATGCCAAATTATAGTGCATTCACATGGTGATCATCTGACTTTTCTTTCACGCCTCGTTCTCAGACTGATGTGTACGGGACGTGCACCAGCAGGTATGAGAGGAGGGGACCTGTGCTGCTGAAGAGCAGGGATCTAAAACAGTGCCAACAGTCCAGGCTGGACAACTTCTGGCCCCATTCAGTGTCTTTAACTGAAGATACCGTGAGTTTATTCCTCATTCTGCTGAGGCTCTCACCGAGGCCAAGTACTTTTTCTGGAATTTTGGGTCTTGTTTTTGTTGGGAACTTTTTTTTTTAGCAACTTGGGGGGGATTTACATTCTACAGTATAAAACGTACACATGGTGGTTATGTTACAGGCGGCTTAAAATCTGATTAGATGTTAAATATGGCTATTTTTTTAGGTCAAATAAATATATTAATGATTCAATATTTCTTGAAATCAGTGTTATTTCTTGCCATGCTTAAGCCCATCATTTTTTTAAATGAATTAAAATGTAATTAAAAACAACATAGACATGTTGCGTTGCATTGTTCAGGGTTCCTACAGTGGCGTTTCACTGTTTCATTTTCATTTTGTTTAGTTTAAAAAAATGCTTGGACTATTAATAAAGTGCTTTAAATGGCATGGATTTTTGGTTACATAAGAGGTTACAAACAGCTGACGCATTTTGAAACATTAAATGATAACATAACATAATTGGGTAATTTGGGGTTTTTATAGCACAACGAAACCTAATATAAGGTGCATTATATAAACGTGTCATTTACCACAGCTGTAGGGTGCTGGGAAAACGTGAAAATGCACAAAAAGGGCTTGGATTCAACGTAAGACTCACCTTAGTACTTAAAAACACTGGCTATGGCCCTGGTGTTACATTGTGCGTGTGAATTCCTTTTTTTCTACTGTCTGGTATCTGAGTTAGAGGAAAGTGGAAGTTGAAACTTACTTTTATGCACCACTGACTAACAGGATGTCCTTTTTAGCCGACTACGTCAGCAGCTCTGTTCAACAGATGCACTTGATTTATGCCTTTATGACGAGTTGCTTTTGTGGTTTTGTGTTTGTTTGCTAGTCGGTGCAGTCAGAGCTGCGCTGTGTTCAGCGGCACGGCTCTACGGTGATGGAAGAGGTCAACTGTACCGAAGCCGTTTCCATGGCAACGTGGTCCAGGACTGCTGGGCTGGTGAAGACCCAAACGGTGTCCACTCTGCTGCTGCTCAGAGCCCAGCCAGGGGCTCCGTCAGGAGCAGGTCCGCAGTGTCACTGTTGCAGTTGCAAACATACTGTTTGACACACACGGGCCTGATGACTGATCCTCTCTATCCTCACACAGATTCCTTAGGTGTCGGTGTGCTCACTGACCTGCAGTTCGAGGATGAAGGGGCTGCAGGGAAAACCGAAGTGGCAACACCTCAGCAAGCCAGTCACACTGTCAGGATGTTATGTAGCCTCACCTCAGACCCACAACTGGTAGGCCTCTGATCATAAAACTCTATTTATCTGTAAGGAACACTTACTTTATGTTTCAGTTCATCTGCTTTGAGGCCTATTTCCCTTCCATTGCATGTCTTCTTTCAGATTAGTTAAAAAACAAACACCCAAAATACACAATTAGGTGTTTATTTTACTATTTGTGTCTGTAAATTTCTCAAAAAATCCCCCAATTTGCATTGGATATTTAAACATTTGCATATTGAGTTTAGAAAAAATATTTTTATAATCGCAGTAAGCAACTGGGGAAGTTTCATGGTGTTTCCATTAGTTACCTGAAGTGTCGCCCCCTGACACTTATGCTGCAGCTCCTTTTCATCAAATGAAAATGAATCACTTTTGAGTAGCCTGCCCGCTGCCAGACCTCTGTTGGCTTGTTGGTGTTTGTGCCCGCGGTTTAACTTCCCCTGAGGCTTTGCTGTGTATCATTTTATGTCTCCCAGACACAGGAGGCCAGTCAAACCTAATCTGGCAGCCCTCATCACAGTCTGTTTACATGGAGGTGTTTAAAAGAGGCCGTCAGAGGCAGAGCCTGACACGCTCTGTGATATAGTTACTCTGTAGGGATCAGGTGATTGATGGACAGAAAAGGTGTGTTCACAGTCTGCAGGACGATGATTGTATATTTGTTGTTTGCTCCTAGGTATCACAAGAGTTCCTTCAACTGACTTTCCAGCTGAGAGATCTGACTCTCTCTCAACTCAAGACACTTTGGCAAGAAGCATCTTTCAAGTGCCGCAATGACTGGTCAGTACATCCTCAGTGTTTTTTAGTATCTGGTCCCGTCCTGTCACTCCGTTCTTCGTCACTGTCTTCACATGACAGTTTAGGTTTCACATTTCCACATTTTGTTATAGTTAATAAGATATCTAGTGCTTTAACTGCCGGTAAATTGGATTAAAGCTGAAAGGACTTGTGTTTATGGGTTATGATTGGAAGAATACGCAGCCTCTGGCAGAGTCAGCAGGAAAACAAAGGGCAGTCTGTGTGGGACAGTAGCCAATCTAATCAGAGAGTACTTACAGATGACTTACAGGGCCCCTCCTGAGTCCGGAGCCCCCTCCAACTCCCTCAACTCTCCTACATACGAGCAAGACAAGCTGAGTTTTTAGTTGTTGTTGTTCTGTCTAGTTCTAAGTAGCTTGCCCCTTTTTACATAGTGGTAATGAATCTCTTTATCATTTTTCTCTTTGCCTTTTTTAGTCTTTGTGAACTTGTTTTGTGTGTCGCTGTTGTCATTTTGAGTCACTTTGTAGGTGATTGTGTCTCTTTGACACTCTGTCTTTCTGTCTTTTTTATAGTTGTTTTGCCCCGTTTAATAATTATTATGAATCTCTGTAGATGTTTTTTGTCTCTTTGTAGTCGTTTTGTATCTGTTTATGGTTGTTTTCCCCCTTTTAAATAGTTATGAATTTCTTTGTAGTTGCTATGTCTCTGTTTATGGTTGTTTTGCGCCTTTTCCACTGTTGTTGAGTCTCTTTGTGTCTCTCTTCAGCTGTTTTGCATCTGTTTGTAGTCTCTTTGTTGTCATTTTATGATTTTTTTTGTGGTCAGTTTACAGATATTTTACAAGTGAAGCCAGGGGTCCCTGACCCATGCATGAAGGAAAATGTTAAAGAATTAGAACAATTCCAGAAGACTGATAACCTCACATGTTTCTATGCTGAATATGAAGCTACATATAGCAGCTGGTTAGCCTAGCATAAAACTAGAAACCAGAACCCAGCTAACAGCCATTTTTACAACACTGAATCAAACTGTATGACACAGGTTACGCACAGCGGAGGCTGATACTGATGTTGATTTACTGGTTGGACAGGCAGCCCTTACTGGAAGCATTACCAGCCTGTGGATCTGAAAACTGCGTTGTGCTACTGACTGAACTAATGAGGGACAAAGAGCTGGAGGAGGAGCAGGCTAACGCTTTCCTCACCACCATAGCCCTCATCCCTCATCCATCACCACAAATCATCGACTCCATCAATGTAGGGAATCTGTGACATTATTGATGACCTACACCTGTCATATTTCTGTAATCACTCCTCAGATGTGCAGGTCAGATCATAATCATTTATCAAAGCTCTTGTTAAAGCAACACTAAGGCCTTAAATCTGCTGTCTGTCTTAGGCTTTACTGGAGGTCCAAGAGGTGCAGTCCAAGGCGCTGTTAGCTGGATCCTCTCTGGTCTATCAGCTGTGTCAAAGGTCTCAAGCCTCCTGTAGTGAACTTCCTCAAGTACAGACCTTCATGCAGACACTCGAGGACACCCTGAAGGAAGCCTGCAAGAACGAGCAGCCCACTGGAACGAAGGTGCTTTCAAATTGAGGCCGCACTAGATTCATTTCCTGTCATGTATCTGGTGATTTGAACAATTTGACATGAACAATGTCTATATGATTTGTTGCCCCGCAGCTTTTTTATGCACTGAAATCTGTAGGAAACGCTGGTTTGTCTGCTCCGGTCTTCGTTCCTCTGCTAAAGTGCTTCGTGCTCGGCCACTCAACTGCACTGGATTTGAGACTTGTCGCCATCCAAGCCTTCAGACGCTTCCCCTGCTCAGCTGATGTGAGATGATGTTCATTCATTTGCAACATTGACATCAGGAAATGTCTTTTGCACATTCCTTCACATATTGTTATTGGTATTCTGTTGAATTTGTGGAAAAAACAAAATGTCGCTCACTTCCAGCTCGCCCTCCATAGCTATAAATAAACCGACAGGACACTGAACCTGTTTCTATTGATTGATTACTTTAATGCACAGGCCTGGTTACTCAAATCTAAATATAACAGGTCTTCATGTGACAGAGGCTGATGCTCTAATTGATTCATGATGAGTTGAGGTGGAGGTGAAGAGGTGATGAGCAGCCGAACATCAGTGACTGACAGCAGCTTCCTTCCTTCAGAGGTCTGTGCTATTGCAGCTGTACGGCTCCTCCCAGGAGGATCCCGAGGTCAGAATCGCTGCATACCAGCAGCTCCTGCTCTGCCCCGACCAGGACGTGTTTGAAGGGGTGAAGACGACGCTGAGGAGCGAGACCTCCAGCCAAGGTCTGATCTGTAGAAGGATGCTCACAGCAGCTTCTCCCAGAGACGATGATTAGAAATAGATGTTAGTGATGAACTTAGTCCTCTGACGCTCGTTGGCATGTTTCCACTTGCAGCCACTTGATTTCTTTATTTGTAGCTTGGACCAAAAGTCTGTCAACTGGCTACATTTGCATCTTTATTCAAAGCTGGTGGTCCATGATGTTTTTCCAATTATACACCAAATCCACCATGTTTCTTCAAAATACAATAAATATAAAAGGATTTACTTAATTCCAACTCCTTATATACATAATTTTTCTTTATATTTCCACGTATTTTTACATTGATGTTCAGTTTGACAATCCTTTTCTCTTCGGCTTCTCTAGTGGGCTCATATGTGTGGAGTCACCTGACTAATGTCCTGAGGAGCGAGGACCCCATGAAGCAGGCCTTAATCGAGTCACTGCCCGATGACATCATCAGCAGAGACTTTGAAGCAGAGTTTTTGAAATACTCGTCCTATTCAGACCACACTGTTTCATCAGGTCAGGATGGCTTCACTTAGGCTTCAAATTGTCAGAATTTTCCATGATTGGACGAACTAACACTATCATTTGGAAAGCGACTAATGAGCAGGAGGTGGTGACCAGTTAAAAGTGTGGCCTGTGTCTACACTGCATCTTTGTGTGTTTCAGGCCTGGGGATTACAAACGTGGAGACGTCTTTAGTTTTTTCTCCAAAATCATTTCTACCGAGATCTGCCTCTGCCAGCCTGACTGTATATTTTCACGGCAGAGCTCACAACCTTCTGGAAGTGAGTTTGAAATCACCTAGATTCCTAAAAGTATATTAAAGTCTTTCAAAAGGATGTTGAATGGATGCATTTTTTCCCAACTAAGGTGGACCTTCACGTCGAAAATGCTGAACCGCTTTTGAAGAGCGTTTTCGGTCGACCGACCCCCGACTCAGATGGAGAGTCTGTGGCTCAAAGTCGGAAACACGTGCAGCCCAAGGAGGCCCAGAGGAGCCGGAGAAAAACAGATGAGGCTCATCGAGGAGAAAAAGAAACATGTTTATCCAGCACCAACAGCCTTCTGAGCCAGGCCAGGGCCATGGTGAGCTCACTGTGCTGGACGGGTGTGTTCGGTTCATGATAGCTTGGTCAGATTTGATACAAAGACCAGGACTGTTGAACGACACGAAGCAGACCAGCCAATTATATTGCATTTTGGATTTTGACTTGGTCAATATTGTTACCATAGCTGTGCCTTTGTAAAATACTGATATAGTTAAAGTAAATACTTGGATTAAGATTGCAGCTAAAATGACTTATTTTGTCTTAACTTTTAACCTTGATAACGAGCAATTTAAGCAAAAAAGAATAAAGACAGCAAAAAAAAAAAACAGAAAAAGATTTGCAATATAAGGATACTTTTTTTAAAGTTAGAAAAGTTTAATGCCTTGTTGGTGATCTGGATGGGTTTGGTTGGTTGATTTTGACACATATAATTAGGCTGCTTAATCCACCTATTACTCAAACATCCCTATAACCAGACCTGTTAGGACACGTAAAACAGCCGAATTTAACGATTTCACTATCAAGTGAAAAAGGATTTCTTATAAATTGGAAATTAAGAGAAAGACGATTTAGTTCAGGTTCAGTTCGGATCCTATATGATCAATTATATATTTAATTGAGTGAAAATGTGACGTGTTTGTGCTTCGTCTGTGCAGTTGTTTGGAAGGAGAACAGAGGAGAGCCGGCCCAGCTGCTGGCTCGGTGTGAAGGTGTTCGGCAGTGAGATCAGCGTGCTCACATGTGAAGATCTCTACAGTCAAATGGACCAGCTGTCACTGAGCGTGGCAGGACTGGCTGTCAAACTGCTCAAGGTAAACTGGAGGTAGATTGTTCTACAGTCTTCCTCCGTCTCCTCTCTGTCAGTTCACCTCCTCCTGTTGTCTCTCTCGACCCGTCTTCCTTCCTCTGTGTCCTGCAGGGTCATGAGGTGCAGCTGAACCACAGGGCCTTGCTGATGACAGATGAGCTGGTTTTACCGTCTCTGTCTGGTTTACCCGTCAAACTGGGCATCAACATGACCTCGCTGCTGTCGCTGCGTCTGAAGGGCAACGTCAACTACAGGGATACTTCTCACTTCTCCCTGTCTGGATACATCAAACCCAAGTACTTCAATACAAGCACAAATACGAGGCTCTGCACCTCTGACCTTTGGCCTCACCTTCAGTAGAGTGTAACGGCCGTCTTTCTCCTCAGCGCCTATGTGGGGCTGTCTGCCAGGATGGGGGCTGACGGTGCTTTGGGTCAGGCTGCAGTGGAGTGGCTCTCTGAGCTGAGGAGCTCCACCAGTCTGGACGGCAGCGTTCAGATGCAGGAAGGCCGCGATGTCAGGGTCACGCTCAACACACCGGAGGACGTCATGGACATCTTCTCTCTCAGGTGAGTGTGGGCATCAAGCACAAGGATGAAAAAGCAAAAAACTATCAAAAAGTTATAGAGGAAGAAGGTTGTACAAAAGGACTTGTTTTAGCCTCTTTCCTACAGTTCATGTCGGATTAATAACTGTGTTACCATACACATTAATGTACATTTTTTAGCACAATATGTACATTATCATGTACAGAACTTAAATTATTTGGTCTCTTGAAAAGGTCTTCACTGTGTTTAATTTACATCACGTTTATTGCGCATACAGCAGTTATCTTTAGCCAAATTTTACACATATCTTTAACACTTATTCATACATTTTTATTATGATTAGCAGGCTGCACTTTCTTGGAATGCTTATATAGTGATAGTAAAATTCTATTGAATTCAAAACTAAAAAACTAAACTAAACACAGTGTGAGTTACTTGGTGTTTATTTAAGCAACGAGCCACAAGAGGCTGTGATTTAGAGCAGCTAAGGGGAGTTATCAGGCGTGGTGCGTAGCCAAACTTTTTTTTTCAGAGGTGTATAGGATAATGGTTTCTTAGAAAGCGTGTGTTATTTTTGTGTCTACCAGCTCCAGAGTGTTTCAGCTCAGTGGAGACCACAGAGAGGAGATAAAGGGGCCAAAGAGTCGAGTCCAGAAGACCAGCTGCACCCCAAAGACATGTAAGTCCTCAAACACTGTGTATGGTTTTAGAAATGACACACAGAAGGTGTTGGACAGTTTGTATTATCCCTTTAGAGTTATAATTCACTTTTTAAACACCACAGCACAAAGCCGTTCAGTTGCTTTTTTAAATACCGTAGTCTGTGCTGTTGGTAAATGGTAAATGGACTGCACTTATACAGCGCTTTTCTAGTCTTTGCGACCACTCAAAGCTCTTCACAATAATTAATTCAATTAATTCATTGACAGATGAACGCAGCATCGGGAGTAAGTAATCCACTACAGCATTAACCGCTCGGCCTTTACAAAGATGATGTACTTCAGTTTGCACCGACACTGTCAGGGAGGTTTTACTTTAACTACAGGTTTTCTACAACAAGCAGAAAATTTGTAGCTTTGTGATGGTGCATATGACTGGCACAGCATTGAATTGCATTATGTTAAGTGTCCCTGTAATGAAGTGGCTGGTGAGTGTGCATACTGCATATTAATATATACGGTTTTAGCTTGCTTCTTAGTTTGTATCTGTCTAAATAACATTGACTCCTCTGTTTCTGTTCCCAGTCTTTCTAAATATGGATTCAATTATTCTCACAGTATTGTATTTTCTTGCACCTTTTCTTTGTTACAGGCTGACACTGTTGGCCTTTATTTCCCATATTTGCCACCGAGCAGTGTGCTTTTTTCAGTTGGTTTTGATTTCTTTTCTCTGATGTGACATGAAATCATGTAATAATGCATCAGAACTGTGACAGTCCCATGATATTTGCTCTGATTTGTCACCAAACTCTAAACTCTGTTTCCTCACAGGGTCAAAGATGGTCGGCTGGCAGCTGTGCTCCAACGCCTCTTACCCATTAGCTGCCACAGGTGTTTCACTTCCTGCTCCAGGCCCGGTCCACCTCTCCCTCAGGCTGCTGAAGCTGGACAGAGGTCTCCATTACTACCTGCTGGAGGCGGCGTACTCCCTGCTCCCTCAGGTAAAAACAAAGATCTACAGATTACATTTCTCTCTCTTTGTAGTTCCTTTCCTAATGCCTCAAGGTGAAACTTGTGCTTCAGAGAGGCACCTGGCTCCCCAGAGAAGCCTCCATCCACCTCCTCCTGGCTACACCGCAGTCCTCCATCCCGAGGGACATGTCTCTGGATCTGACCTTCAACCCTCACAGACTGCTGCTGCGGATCATCCATCCTCTGAAAACCATCCACATACAAGGTTAGTCACAGAGAGACACCACAGCAAAAACTCAGCCTCTGTCAGGGTTTAATGGTGATGTGTCGTTTTCTCAGGACAACTTGAGCAAGAGAGGAACACAAAGTCTGGAAAGCTGGAGCTGTTGGTCGATGGTGTTCAATATTACATCATGGTAAACGTTTATATTCTCTGTAAAGTGATTTTTCTGTATGATAATGTAAGAATGATTTTCCCGGGATAATGACTTTGTCGTCTTTAGGGTTTGGTCGACTCTCAGACCCTGCTGTCAGAGCAGAGAACACGCTATCACTTTGAAGCCAAAATGGCTGCTAACGGACCTCCCATGATCCTCTCTGCTAATGTTACTCGTGGACTGGGCAGGAAGACCAGCTTCTCGGCCACGGCGAAGAACGTGTTCAGAGAAACGGTATCGCTGTTAGGTATCCAACCGGCACTATGATGCACATTTGTTATCTCTAAAAGCACCAGTTTTATTTAATGTGTAGCAGTGATTCAGCTCTGATGGTCATTTCACACAACAGTGGCTCTGGAGCGCAGGCGTGACGGCAGCAGCAGGCAGTACTCTGTGGAGGCGGAGCTCCTGCTGCCGGGCGTGGTCGGCACCAGGATGCTGGGCCTGATGGAACAGAAGGGCTCACTGTGGAGCTCCGCGCTCAGGCTCAAATATGGTATCGGAGGTGAGTGACTGGAAGACATTTAAAGTTTTGCCTCACGACAGTTTGGGCTGCTGCTCATTGTAGCAGCAAAGTAAGGGAGCAGTTCAGCTAAAAGAAAATACAGACTATGAGACAATAGACACACATGCAAAAAGACCAACCATCCTGTAGGAGCAGGACACTGACTCAGTTTAAAATTGGGTAAACTCAGTAGCAGTGTGTCTCATTTTGACCAAAGCATGCCCAATAACACTCTACCCCAGATCCTGTTCATGGCACTGACATACTGTAACAAGGTTCTTGCAATTTCTTTCTCCTTGGGAAAAAATATGTTCTGCACCACAAATGTCTACAAGCCCGACTGAAATTCCTTTGTGGTATCTCAGTTTATGTCTCACCTTCAGGGAAACTATGTATTTTTCAAATATTTCACAAAACCTCAATTTGTCTTTTGACCTTTGAACCCTCCGCAGGTGATGCCCGTCACCTGCGCCAGGAGTGCTACACGTCTCAGAGACTGAGGAGCGAGAGGGACTCAAACCTCACGTACGTCATGAGAGCAGATCATGAGTTCTACTGCTCCAACACGGCTCAAATCAACCACAAGGTGCCTGCAGACAAGAACCTGCACAGTCACACAGAAATATGTATTATTTTACACAGACTTAATGTAATACTTGGGATTCACGGGACATTAATGAATTCCCAGCTGGGTGAAACTGAGCAGCACAGGTTCTTTCTGTGATGAAGAGATCTTTGGTTTCTCTTCAGATCCACCTCAGGCACGAGGAAAGCCCCAGACACACTAAATCTTCCCTGGACATGAGCTACGGCAAACACTGGGATGAGATCAACAACAAACGCACACTTCTTCTGAGCCAGTCCTTCAAAAACCAGTCCACACAAAATCACACCAGCTACACTCTGGAGGTAAACAGAGCTGCATCTGTTATTGCTCAAAAGCTTTTCATTTCCAACCAGCATACATATAAATCAATAAATACTTTGTCTACTGTGAGATAATCCTTATATTTACATTCTCCAAGCATGTTTTCTTTGTCCAAAATAGAAATGAAATGATCGGCTTTTATGTTATTCCAGTTCAGTCTGCAGGTGCCAGAGAAGAATTTAAACTACAGGACTCAGCTGCTGCACTCTCACCTGAGACACCCCGGGTCTGAGGGCAGCACTCACCTCAAGGTCAACTACAATAACCTGATGCCACTGGTGGCCGGATTACACTGGAAAAGCCCTCCCAAAGACGCCCTGCAGAAAAAATGGGAAGGTAAGATTACCACATTGATATATATAGTTTTTAAAGGGGACATATGATGCTCATTTTCAGGTTGATATTTGTGATTTAGGTTTCTACTAGAACATGTTTACATGCTTTAATATTAAAAAAACACTTAATTTTTCTCATACTGTCCGTCTGAATAAACCTGTATTCACCCTCTGTCTGAAACGCTCTGTTTTAGTGCCTGTCTCTTTAAGTTCCTGAAAAAAACCCCAGTCTGCTCTAATTGGTCAGTTTTTACAGGTCTTTCACATCTGGGCTTTTGGTGCACCATCTTTGCACCTGGAGAATAACTGTAACAGCCCTGTTGGAGCATTTGCTGCTTTTATACTGTATGTAGATTTGCTGTGACATCACAACGTTACAGAAGTCCTGCTGGTAAAGGCACAATTTCTGACCATTGGATGTGCAGATTTCTCTGTGGATTGATTGTTTTGACACATTTACAGTATCTTTATAGCACCATATGGCTCCTTAAAGTTATTATTTGAGTCCACTGAGTCCAAACTGGTGGTGAAGCAGTGGCCGGAATGACATCTCCTCTCTTATAATCATCCAGGCACATTTAACATGGACACGCCGTGGCTGTATGTCTACACTGCCCACAAACTGAGCCAGCAGCAGCGTCACACGCTCCAGCTCACCTCAGAGCTGACAGCCAGCAAGTGGCTGACCATCCGCAACCTCATGCTGGAGGGTTTCTACAGGGACAGGGGCAGAGAGAGGGAGGCCCGTCTGGAGCTCTACACTCCAGCTGCCACCTATATCCAAGTAAGTGAACATTCAGAGTATCATATTAGCAGTGGTGGAAGAAGTATCAGACTAGACCAACTAGGGGAATTGTTTGAAATTGTTTGAACATGTGCATGGCCTTCTGCTCCCTCCCAGGCAGGAGGGTGGGGCGTGGTGGGGAAGCGAAGTGTGAAAGCCTCCGCTTCATTGAGCTCGTTGTGGACTGCACCCTTGAGAGGAGACGTCTCTCTGGAGACCTCTAGATTCAGCCACACCCTGCAGATGGCCTCTACCTACGGCAAGCACAACGCCAGCCTCACTGCTGCCCTCAACACTGTGGAGAAGGTGCCGACACTGTGACGCTGCGCCCAGCAAGCCCGGTTGTGTCCTGTTAAATGTTTTTAACACTTTTTAAATGGCTGTCTTCTCTCTTCTTTTAGAATTTGAAAAAGAGGCAAGCGATACTGAAGATGACCTTCTCAAAGCCAAAGAGTCCGTCCACAGAGCTGGAGTTTGAGGGAGTGGTAGAGGAGCTGAGGAGGGACAAAAAGATGTATCAGAAAGCAGCCATGCTCCAGTTCAGGTCCGTCTGAGTGACTTCAATAGATTTGATGTATTTTAAGATGGTTTGTGATTTAAATCCAATGGAATCGAGAACCCTGCTGACTTTAACAGCGACATCATATCGCACAGACAGCCCTTCCAGACCTTTCCGCAGACTCTCCTCCTGCGGGAGACTTTCACCGTCGACCTCCTCAAAGGACTCTACATCTTGGAGTCCAAAGCTGGTTTCCACAGCAACAGGGAGGTCATCCACACCCTCACCCTCGGCTACCGTCCGCCCAGCCCTTTTGTAAGTTTGGCAGGAGTTGATTTGTTTCCTAAATGCATGATACTTAATCAGAGAGTGAGGACGTGTTTAATTATTATATTCCAAGATTTTGATGCTTTGTGTCTGTCCTCCATGTTTAGGTTTGTTCTGCACTCGTCCATCCCTTCAGCTCTGACACTATTCCATCAGACTCTGAGATCTGTGTGACCGTTACCAGCAACCAGGTACACTGCCAGCCTTCAACTCAAAACACTCTCCTAAAAGAGTTACATGAACTTTATGTTGAAGTCACAGACATGGATACAGAGGAAAGGATTTCATATTCATCTATTTAGCTGCTGATATAAAAACAATGAATCTATCATTTTCCAAGGAGGTAAGCCCAGGAAAAATGTTAAATTCATCTTTAATGTTTAAATTTGTGCTTATTTAAAGAGATTATTTTAGAGAGTAAGAGTTTAGTTACTTTTCAGAAATGTTCTAATCCTTGCAATTATTATTTTTGTGTGTATTTTATACTCTAGTGTTTTAGACACATTTGAGTCTTATTTATGTAACTCCTTTTCAGACACAGAAAGACCTTCACGGCCGGTTACGGGTTGGAAGCAAGGACAGACTTACTTTCTATGGACAAGTTCAGCTGAACCCGTTACAGTCAAATCACCAAGCAATAAAAGTTAGAGCCAACTTCACCCATCAGCTCCAGGTAAACCAGTGTGTCCACTCTGGAAAACGACATTTTACTGATAACACAATTGCAAAGTGCTTATTTGACTGATGTGTGGTGACAGTCAGCCGTGTAACATGTGATGTTAAGTCCACCTCCAGCAGCGTACAGTATAGTTTACAGTAGAAAAGGCCAAACGTGTGACCAGTCGACTGTTATTACTGTGACAGCTGCAGCTCCCCGCCGCCGCCATAGTGGAAGGAAACGTATATTGGAACCCCAAAAACAACAGTGAGTTTGATTATCAGGCCAGAGGGAAACTGAGAATAGAGCGCCAGGAGTGCCAAGTGAGTACAAACCAGCTCAGCGTTTTACTTTTGCTTATTGAATCAGCAGCATTTCTAATGATTTTTCTTTTCTGTCCAGGTTTCTGTACAGCTTAATGGAACGTCAGGAAGAGTCGGTCTTTATTCCTCCCTCAGCCATCCCTTCAAATCAAAGATTCCCAAAACAGTAGAGGTGGGCTGCTCCTGTGTTTTGTCAAATCGTTTAATTCACCGGTCCTTTTATGGTAAAATAAAAAAGTATACCATCAAATTTTGGAAAAATCAATTAGCTATCTTCTATTTTTTTATATTCAGGTAAAGGCCACTGCAGACATCTTTGCAGTCCCTGGAACAGGAAGTAGCTCAGTGCTTGTGAGGGCTGATGGGAAGGACAGGGTGAAGTTAGACGCACAGATGTCTCACTCCTTCCAGAGGGGGGACAGAGCTGTGGGACTGAGGCTGAACGCGTCTCAGAGTCTGTTGCCGTCTGCCACTGACCTGCATGTAAACATGGCAGCCAACATGTCCTCAGACAGGTGTGTGTTTCATCACACTGCCTACATGCATCATTTTGCCACGAGATATACAGTTCAATCATAACTATTTAGAAAGTCTCTTTAATGGACTCATTGGATTAATGTGCCCTGTCTCCTCCAGCATGTCTCTGCATGGCTCCTACATACAGGGGAGTGAGTCTCTGCTGGCTCAGGTCAAAGGGTCGCTGAAAGACTCCAGAGGTCTCCAGCTGGCTGTGTCCGGGGACCTGAGGCACTCCATGACCAACCTTGCTATTTTGCCTCCGGTCCTGGGGCTGGACGGGGTGCTGGGGCGGTCAGACACCCTCACTGAAGGTAGAGTGCCACTTGAAAAATCTAATTTAAGTAGCTTGATATTAAATAATGCCACATAATTTATTTTGGAGCACCACAGACTGTATAAAGTCTATAGTTTTGACATGTCTTTACACAAAAAACAGGTAAATGTGAGTAGTGAGAATCATTTACTTAACTATTTTGCCTGTAGGACAGCTGAGAGTCAGAGTGATAAACACCTTGTACAGTGTGGAGCTCAGGCATCAGGAGGACACTGTAGATTTTTCGGACGGAGGAGAAGAAGAAGGCACGATGGGAAAGAAACTGGCCCGTGATTGGCTGTGTGTCTGGTTGGGGGCGGAGCATTTGTGTGTGAATGCGAGCCGCAGACTGGGCAATAGATGGACTGGTGAGGTGGACAGCAGTCTGTCTCACTCCTTTCACCTGCTCAGTGCTACAGGTAAATCATTACGTTATACAAAACTTGATTAATTTGTTTTACATTATAATCTCTCCTGGTGTCTCAGTCTGTGTGTCCTCTGGATTACAGGTGTTCCTACCAGCAGCAGTGCCCAGGTGAGGTGGGCTCAGGATGGCGGTCGGCTGTCGGTCGTCGCAGAGCTGCAGGCTGGACCAGAACATCTGACAGCTGAGTTTGATGGAGGAAAGGCAGAGCAGGTCACCCAGCGATGGGAGTACTCCTCCAGGCTGCAGCATCAAGTCCAAGCCCTGCTGAGAAGAGGAGTGTCAAGCTCCATACAGGCCAAAGCACATTACCAGGTGCAGGACGACATTCATTTTGACATCTCTAGCAAGTTTATATATAACTAGCTGCATCAGTTTGTTACCGTGTGTGATTTCCATTTGTTTGTTGTTCTTCCCACGGTTAGTTAGAAACAGAAGGTCTGGACACTGGCCTGGTCCTTCACATGGGAGACGAGAGAATCGTTGACATCCTTTTCAATGTTGGATCAAAAAACAGTGCAGCTATATTGGCGGTGTCAGTACGGCAACAGATGAAGCTGCTAGAAGGAGTGATACCCACTTTGTTACAGGTAAATTTCACATAAAATACACACATTCATTTGAATTGAACTGGAAGTTAAGTACTAAAATACCAGGCCTGTGACGGCTTCGTGTTTATTCTATAGACTTGAAAGTAGTATTTTTCCTTTCATGGAAGATTTTCCAAAATATTCCTTCAAAGATGCATGTACAGCAGCACATGATGATCATATGATACTGAATGGACACACAGGCCCAGGGACACAAAGTGTCAGGGGCCATCTGAAAAATGGGACTCAAAATGACCACAAACAAACAAAGAGTGACAAATATGCTAAGAACTATGAAAGGGGACAGAACAACCACAGAGAGAAACAAAATGATGAGAAGCAAAGCCACTAAAAAGCCACAAAATTATTTGACAGACACAAAATGACAAGAGAAACAAAACAACTACAGATAAAGTTCAAAGTTACGTTATAAAGAGAGTCTATTTTACATGTCTGTGCCCATGGATCCAGTGTCTCCTAATCCACCCCTGACGATCAGCAGTATCAAATGAACCAGATGTATTAAAAACATGTTTTCTCTAATAAGGATTTAGATTAGCATGTTGGTGCACCACAACATTTGATGTGGCTGGTCTAAAGGTCAGTAATTCCTCAAAAATTCTTCTGACTCCTCCTTCAGTTTCTCCTTTGGAAAACAAACTTTGCCAACAGGGGGTTTTGTTTTCACAGATGAACTGCACAGGGGACGCCACCGCAGACCGACTCTCAGCCCACTGCTCTGGAAATGTGGCGGGTCGCCCTGTGGAGGTACGAGTCTTTCGCTCCTATAGACCACACAACAGGCTCTGCTACGGCCTGTCGCTCACTGACATTAGCCTCAGCGTTCAAGCTAAAGGCTGTTACAGCTCCAACGGGCAAAAGGAGCTCAGAGCTAACCTCACTCATTCTTCCGTGTTGCTGCGGACGTATCTAGGTGTGCCGACTGAGTCTAGTCTCAGGCTCCTGCTCCGGCCCGGGCCTCACAGGTGGGCCCTGGGGGTCGGTTTGGTTGTTGGCCCTTGGGGAATGGACGTAAATGCGGGACTGAGGTTGGAGAGGCCCGGGCTGTACGGCTGGCATGGGCTTCTTGAGGTCAGGACAGGAAGTGTTACACACAAGGCAGAGATGACAGGTCGGATGAGGCTGGAAAGCTGGTGTCACATCTGGGCTGATGTCAGTGCAGCCTGGGACTCAGTCACCTCCAGCCTGTTGGTGTCTGTCCGGTGTAACGGGGTGGGGAGGCTGATGTGGATGCAGGTTAGAGGAATTGAGGGGGGTGCACCACATAAAACCTCTTTAACCATATATGGACAAGCAGGGAAAGATGGACTCAAAGGGTCTTTGGGTTTAGAGAGTGAGCTGGACTCCTGTCAGTGCCTCCTGTCTGTACTGCTGAAGGGCCTAAAGGCCGAGGTAGCCTGGACCCTCCAGCATCACTGGGCCTCTCTCGCCTCCATCATCCCAAACAAAGTCGACGTCCAGGGCTCAGGTGAGCTCAACGACACCTCCCTCTCTGGAAGAGCTCGGGTCTCTTTCGACAGCCGCTCTGCTCTGATGGACCTGACTGCTGCCTGGGAGCGCTGCAGCTCCTTGGGAGTCAAACTCCAGCAAAACCTGACCACCACTGGTGCACCATGGGAGCTCACTGTTAACATGTCACACAAAGCGGGTCAAGCTGAATTGGAGTTGGAAAGCGATGTGTGCTCCGTGCGCCTCCTGGCCAACCAACACAGGGGAGGAGGGGACAGGAGGACCAGCTGGGACGTTTTTGTCCATCAGAGATGTGTCTTACTGAAGGTTAGAGAGGAAACAAGGAGACAGAAAACTTGTTTCCCAAGAGAAGGAAAGCAAAAGAAACACCTCCACCTTGGAGATGACTTTTCTTTTCTGTTACAGTGCAATTTTCACTTTACACCAAAACTGCATGAGTAGTGTAACATCCTAACTATTGAATGGATTGCCATTAATTCAAGGCATTCATGTTGCTCATCTTTGTGTTTGTACAATCAGAGTTATGACAGTTTTTTGCACCCTACGTAAAATGTAATGCAGTGAATTCTTTGAGCAATGGTCTTGTTTTTCTATTTCAGCATATTTGTACATATATGCCTGTAGCCAGTGTTGGGGAGTAACTAATGACATGCAACAGCATTTTGTATGTAAATAAGAAAACTGTAATCCGTTACAGCTACTTAGTACTTTTTTTTAAATGAAATTAATCAAAAGATTGGCGATCACTCAGGGGGGTAGACAGGAGGAACCAAATGCACGACCCAAAGGCGAAAATGTGAATTACATTAAAAGTTTTTAATAAGTAATGGTCAGGCTTAATTAACAGGACTTTAAAGGTGTAATATCCAGTGAGGTCCCGGAGGCCACCGGACGGGAGCAGACAGGAGGCAGAACACCACACAGAGGGCCCGGTACCAGAGTTCGGCTAGGGTCAGACAGAGGACAGTCAGTTAGGGGAGCAGAGTCAACACCGGGAGAGCAGAGAGAAAGGTACAAAGGGTTAAAGCGAGTGGAGAGTGATACCGTGTGTAAAAGGTCCAAATACAGATAATCCGTCCGATAGGCGAAGGTACAGGCAAGAGCACGGCTGGGTCGGAAGTGAGGAGGCAAACAGGTCAGAACCAGTAACGCTAGTAGGTTTCCATGAAGAAAGACAAACTGGCACTGAGACAAGGGAGACACACGGTATATATACACTCTGGGAGAGGGAATTGACGAGACACAGGTGAAACACATTAGGGCGGGGAGAGGTAATCACACAGACGGGAAAGGAGGGAACACAGGAAGTAAATACACCAGACATGAAACAGGAGGAAGGGCTTCAAACTAAAACAGGAAATGACAAGGCAAAATAAAAGCACTACCAAATTTTCCTCTTTGTGAAATAATTAGTTTTGTCATAATTGTTTTTTTGTGAATAAATGAAATTAAACCTGCCCTTTTGATTTAAAGAATATTTTACAGGGCAAACCTGTGTGTAAATAATAATAATAAAAAAGAATTTAACTATTGGAAATTCTTTCTTTAAGCTTTTTGATCATCTATAGAAATTTAAATGGACCAAAATTACGTGAAATCGCTCTTTTTCTTAGAAAAGTAAGACAAAAGTAATCAAATGCATTAAGTTAAATTACTTATTTCAAATAGTTACATTAGTTACAAGATTTTTAACAACTTGTCTGTAACTTATTACTTTTCAAAAGTTACCATCCCAACACTGCCCGTGGCAGCGTGCATGTGTGTGCTTCAAATTTTTCTGGCAACACAACTTCATGTATGAGCCCCTGTCTCTAATTTGTTTTGTCCCAGTTCTAATCTTTTCTTTTTAATATCTCTTTTTCAGACTCTTCTGCCTTCACAGACTTCAGCCAACATCTCCATCATTCGTTCTGGCTGCTCCACTAACCTCAGCACTGTTCTCCAGGCTGAGGGGGAACACAAAGGCAGCCTCAGTCTGCTGTTTACTTGTCAGCCCCACCTCAGTCTGAAAGCATCAGTGCAGCACTCCATAGAGGCGATGCAGATTCTTGGGCTTCCTGCCCACGGAGCATTAATCCTGAATGTTTCTACTGCACATCTGCCCGGTGTGGAGGTCGGCCTGGAGCTGGGACGCTGTTATTTCAGGGGTCATTTGGGGAAAACGGAGGCTTCACAGACAGAGGAGGAGGAGTCTTCCTACGCTGTGAATGTGACCAACTTCTGTCCGGCTCTACAGGTCAGACAATCAATCAGGTTTGGGTCGGACTGCTTGTGGAAACCTGAATAAACGAATATGTTTAATTTGTAAATATTACCTTTACGTCCAACTGTGACACATGCATACATTTTCATTTCTTTCATCCCAGTGAGAAGACATGTGATTTCTGACATGATTCACCCCTGTCCATGATAACCTTTGAAATACACTTTCCAGCTCATTAGAAGGGCAAGCTACAGTTTATTTATCATAGCAGCAGAGATTAACACAACAAACGATACAGCTGCTAGATTACTATGACTTGCTACCACTGCAGAGAGACTCTTCTCAGACTAACATCCTCCACATGTGTCTGTGCCACAGGGAACGGTCCTCCCAGTGTCCCTGGCTCTTCAGGGCCTCCTGTCAGTCGTCCCCTGCCAGCTTGCCATGAGCTCCTCTCTGAGGGCGGACAACCAGGACGCCTCCCTGCAGCTGACTCAGTCCTGCAGACCTCCACGTCTCTCTGGGACCCTCACACACTCCTTCCTTGGGCTGAGAAGTCGAGGTGTGCCCCAGACGATCAGCTTAGAGGCCTCTGCTCCTGGAGGTCCTGAGCAGGCCGGGGTCCTGTTCCTGAAGGCGGGGACATGTTCCATCAGAGCCAATAGGGTCGTAGAGGCCAAAGGAAGGTCAAAGTGGCTCTGGACTCTGGAGTCAGAGTGCCCAATGTTACAGGTACTGTAGAATAAGACTAGAACAGATAATTCAGCAGGCTGGTTGCTGTGTCTAGTTTAATTTGCTAGCACTACCATTCATTATGACCTGTTCTGTCCTTTCTAGGCTCATTTGAATGGCTCAGTGTGGCAGGACCGTCAGGGTGTCTGGACAGCGACAGTGGACACCGACCTGGAGGGCAAAAGGGGTTTCCTGAGGCTGAATGCAAGGGGCTGGCCTGAGCTGAGTGTCGAGGGTGAGTTCAGTCACAACCTTCCTGCTCTCAAAGATTTACCGCAGCGAAGCACACTGAGAGTCGTCTGCAGGGCCGGGAAACAGCGATATGACAGCGAGGCCGTGATTCAGATGGAGGAGTGTGCTGTCGGAGCCAGAGCAGCTGTGATGTCACAGCCCGGCCTGCAGGGGCTGCTGGTGTACCACAACAACTGCTCTGTGATTCAGGTAGAGGGAACACGCCACATGATAACTGACTGCCTGTTGAATCCGTCTTAACTTCACTGCATCACTTTCTAATCATGTTTGCAGGAGTGGGGCAGTCCGGACAGCATGCAGTCCTCTGCTTTGCTGCTTGTCTCTCCAAACGTTGCAGAGTCTCAGGTCTCCATGGCCGTAGATGATACAGAGTTACAGGCTTCAGTGGCTCTTAAGAAAACGAAGGTGTGTAAATGCCTAAAAAACATTTGGTATTTTTATATTTGTTTATCTTACATTAAAATGCATTTAAAAATTCAATGAAATTCACATTTCCTGTATGTAGCCTTAATCATGGGTGAATTATGAGACAGAGACCCCTGAGCACATACATGCAAATGGCTTCACCATTTCTGTTGCATAGCAGCAAAACACTTTGTGGTTGTTTTGTGTCTCTGTGTAGCCATTTTCTGTCTCGTTGGAGTCATTTTGTTCCTGTTTGTAGTCATTTGACGTCTCTTTGTAGTTGTTTGGCATCTCTTTATAGTCGTTTTGTGTCTCACTGTGGTTATTATGCACATCTTGTGGTCAGTTGAATGACATTTTGCCAGAGAGGCCCCTGGGCCGGATAAGCCAGATCAGTAATCTATTCTTGTCCCTGAAGTAATCTATTTTAGAGACAAAGGATATAATGCAATTTATCATAATTCATTGCTGTTGGTTTTCTCAGGATAAAAATGAAGCATCACTCAATCTAAACCACTCTGTGCTCCTGTTGAAGAAGCTCGGTCTCCCTGTTAGTGCTGCAGTGACAATTAATTCTGGGCGTCATGGCAATGGCTCATACTATTACCTTCTACACAGCAGTGCAGGAAGCCAGAAGGTAGGATGCAGCATTAAAACTCAAACACAGTTTATTTGGAGGTTAAATGCTCTTTTGAGTCACACAGCCATGAAGTCTAGGACCATAGTGATAAACTGTACCTGCATTTATAACCATACCTCCCACTCTGAATGTTTCACAGATAACTCAGGAGATGACAATTTCAAAGATGTCTGAAAAAGTCAGTGTGAAGAGTAATTTCAGACACTCCATGAACTATCTGAAGACACTGGGAGTCCCTGCTAACAACAGCATCCAGGTTAGAAACCATCAACACGGCCTGACAGCTGATGAAGGTGTTTGATCTCTCAGGTGGTTCATCACAGTGACTGTGTGTGCAGGTAGAGTTCGGCTCTGCTGAGGGGACGTTACAGTCCCAGTTTGGAGGACAGCAGGCGGGAGTGAGACTTAAGATGAAATGTCTCCCGATGATGAAGGAGGTGGGAGGAAGCATGTGGCACAGCTGGGCGTGGCTCCAGGACAGAGGACTGCCACTAAATATAGAGGTAACATAAAACACAGGTGTGTTCTTTTTATTTAAGTGGTGTTTATAAGAGTGGTTGACACTTCTCTTGTGATTCTCTTCTCCAAGGGTCAATGTTCCATCCAGGGGGTGTTTTCTCAGCTTCAGTCCAGGGCTCGGCTCACTGTGGACGGACACAAGCTGCTGGTCTCCGGCCTGAATGTGAGTGTGGCTGATGGACGTGTGGCCCTGCGGCTGTCCTTCTCTCCACCAGCTTCCAATCAAACAGGGACACCGCACAGTCTGGACTCTTCTGCTCAGTTCAAAGGTCAGATGGATTTCTCATATAGTATGTAAGACATTCAAAGTTCAAATAATCCGTGCTATCATAGTTGTTGTATTTCTGGTCTGTATTTTCCCTCTCTGTGCCATCATGAGGTTTTTGCCTTTAATCCAACCTTTCAACTGCAGTTTCAACAACTGACCAGCTGATGTCGTCATTTGACGTTTTAGAGTAATGTAAATGAAACTATCAGATAAATACATTTATTAATAAATGTTATTTAAAGTATATAAATAAATATTTACAGAAAATAATGAATAATGAATTTGAAAATGACTGAAAATGCTTATAGTTATTATATGATATATTTAATTGTGGTTATGTTTAAACATTTATTTATGCTATTATTTCTTTCTTTAATGTCTTTACTTTTTCTATACTTATTTTATTATTTATTTTAATTCTCCTTATAACTCCACTGTTTTATTTACTCATTAACTAACTTCTTTTGATTGATTTCTTTTTTTCTTTTTTACAATATTTATCTTTAATTTATTTCTTTTTATATTTACACTTTTTGATTTTCTATTTAATTCCATATTCACACTTTTTTAAAATTT
Organism: Serranus cabrilla; assembly: GCA_903364295.1. Lineage (NCBI taxonomy): Eukaryota > Metazoa > Chordata > Actinopteri > Perciformes > Serranidae > Serranus > Serranus cabrilla. The sequence continues at coordinate 128,036 of CAFUXE010000086.1, forward strand.
ACTTATTTATTGTATTATTTACTCCTCTTTATATTAACAGCTCTGATGTTCTCTGCAGGTCCTCTGCGGAGCGCCTCACTAGACATTCAATCTCACGACTGGAGACTCCGAGTGTTGGGGGATGTGGGAGGCTGGGGGGCACATGGAGGATCCAGGGAGGCTAAAGTGACACTGAAACACACTGTAAGGGGACAAACCAGCCCCGCCTTACAGGTAAGAGAACAACGCACTCATATCTCCCATAGCTCTATACCTCTGTGCTATAATAATCTCTGTGACTGTGGACGTAGGTGGAGGCCTGGGGGAGACTCACAGAGTCACAGCTGAGGTGCTCCATGGCTGTGAACCCTGAACTCAGCACCTCACTGGCTCTCATAGTCCAGGGCCACCATCTGCCTCATAGGTACTGCAAACACACAGAAGCCACAGCCAGAAAATCTCCTGTCAGTCAAACACATGCACACACCCATACATACTATAAGTGACAGGCGTTCTTTTGTCCAGCAAGGACCTGATGGTGAAGGTGGTCCACAATGTCCCCAGGATGTTGATTCACCTGCCCCCTCAGCTCAATGTCCGCTCCCAGGTGGGTTCCTCTTAAATCCTTTAAAAATGAGATGGAAGCAACATCACCTGCATCACCTGTGCTATGCTGTTGTTACGTTACTTGTTTATATGCATTTCTTCTGGCAGTTAAATATTTTATAGGCATGACAGGTCACAACACGTGTTGCCGTCTCTCCTCCCTCTCTGCAGCTGAACCAGTCTCAGTCCAGTGTGGCAGGTTTGGTGGAGGTGTTGTCGGGCAGGAGGAGGCTGTGGGCTCTGGGGGAACTGGCAGCTATAGACAGTGGATACAGACAGGCTGTGGAGCTCAAACACTCATACCCACAGGTATCCCCGAGCTGAATGTTTCTTGACTAGGAATACTGCATATATAGTATAATTTTTATTGAAAGTTAAAATGATAGCTTGGATTTTTGAACTGGGGTTGTGTTTATATTTCTCCATAGTCTGTCTGACTAAGCAATGTACTGCTGTGGATGGGGGCAGCAGTTAAATATATTTTAGCTGCCTAAAAGTGACCCACCTAAAAAGAAAGTAAATATAAATTTAAGAGTACACTATATTTTGAATATTTGTATTATTTTACGTTTCCGCCAGAAATACTGTTCTGACAGGAACTGGAGCCATTAAATCCATCTATGTTCTCTTCAAAGCCACCACACTCCGATACACACTAACGTGCCGGTACTCTTGCCTGTTTCGTCAAAATTGGGTCGTGCTGACCGCCATCTACTGCAGGTAATACACTGACTGTGGATAAGTGTCTCATATAACCCCATTTCAAAAACACTGGCTCTCATAGTCCAGGGTCACCATGGGGATGGAAGATGGATGAACTCATGTGGACCTAAAAAAGTTTCATCGATCACTCTTTAAAATACTTTTTTGTCTTTCGTCCTGCATCATAAATGTTTCCGTGATCTTTGTTCTGCAGTTGAAGCCGCTGCCCAGGACTGTCGCAGTGAGGACCGTTTATGAGGCCAGGAACTGGAGCTACCAGGTTCAGCATGGAGCTGTGTGGGGCAGTCAGGAGCTGATCTTGTCTGGTCTCTACTCTGCACCTCCAGCTCTGGAGATGGGGAACCAGACTCTGAAAGGTAAACTATTGCACATCCACTCTGCAGAGCAATGCATCCACGGATATCCATTTCCATCACATTAACCTGCATCAGGGATAAAATACAGAATGTTGTGGTCGTTTTCTTTTTCCTGACTGCAGTTCAGATTAACTGCATTCCCCGTCGGACTAGTTTGGAGGTGAATCTGGAACGTTCCTTACACGGCAGGCGAGACAGTGTTTTACTGGGCTGGTCGAGGCACAGTCGACTGGAACAGGTCAGACTGCAAAATCTGGTGCAGTTTAATGGAGATACGTGTCTTGGCTTTAAAAACAAATCTTTTTCATTTTCTGTGGTCACAAACGGTTTTCTGTTCATCTCAAGGTCAGAGCTCTGAGCTCGTGGAGACGATCAGAGGAGACAAATGAGACCAAGCTGGAGCTGAAACAGCCCTTCTCCTCCACGCTCAGCCAGATGTCCCTTCACACGCTGTCACACAGCTCACAGAGGGAACAGCGCAGCAGCCACCAAGTAGGCTGCCACACTTTCACCTCTTCATTTCACACTATTAATATATATTATCTCAGTGGGTAATTAAACCCAGAAATAAGTCTCACCATTAACGTTAATTGGTCACTTTAAAAACAGCCCATGTTCTCAAAACACTTGAAACACCTCTTTCACCTCTATTTTTGTTAAGTTGCTGTTTTTCAGGATCTATTATCAAAACATTGATATTGATTGAGACATTTTTGGCTTGTTGATTTTTTTATTACATTTTTTTTTTTACCATTTTGACTGTTATTGCATGTGGCATAAGTTTTGGGAAGGGCTTGGATTGTTTTTTCACTAAAAAAATGTTTTATATTTGGAAAATTCGACCTCTGCTCCTATTATAAATCTGCATGTGCAGCCAAAAAACAGAACAGATCTGAAGGACAACAAAGGTCTCCATCAAAACCCAATAAAACCACAATTTTGGGGGGATGGAAGATGGTTAAAAGGTTTTTCACTGAGTTAAAAGATTTAACTTCTCTTATTGTTTTTATCTTTATAGTCGTCTGCTATTGTCAGAGAACTGAAACTCGTAATTCCTATTTCTGGTTAAAGGATTTATAACTGAATTTAAAGATTTAAACTTTTGTTATTGTTATCTTTGATGTCCATGCAGACCCATCTGTCTTGGGACAGCGCCGTCCCTGTCAATGTCTCCATCAACCTGAACAAACAGTGGCAGAACAGCTCCAGCAGGGGGCAGGCCTGCGCCCTGTTCTCAACGCAGCAGGTCGGGAACCAGGGTCCTCATGTGTGGCACTAAGATGTGTATTATAAGTCTTTTTGAGTTTTTACTTCCTGACTTCTCTCTCTCTCTGTGTAGATGTCAGTTTCTTCTGTCAAAGGTTGTGTTTCGGTTGGTCAGGAGGGAAACACGTATTCACAGAACGCGGAGCTACGATGGGACAACAGGAGCATCAAGCAAGGCATGAAGTACCAGGTGCTCTAAAAGCTAAAACTCATCATTCCTATGACTTACATATTCTGTTTACAGATGCCTGATGTTTGTGTGTCTGTGTTTGTCAGAGGGGTCAGCGGGGAATGCACAGCCTCCAGCTGAATGTTGGCCTAGACAAAGTGTCTCCTGCACCCTGTCCGTCACACTCACTCCTAACAAAGATTCAGACCAACTTCAGGGACCGCCTGGACCACACAGTGCTGCTGGGCCTCTGCCCCCCACAGCCTGTGAGTCCACACAGCTGCAACATTTGTTTCTTGCTACTTCTTCTCATGCAATGATTTATAGTTTGGTTTTGCCACATTCTCACATTTGAAGACATATGGAGATTGTATAGCTGCCCTGTTGGTGTACATGAGTAACGGTTTGCCTGTGTCGGGTTCTGCTGTGATATGTGTGTTGTCTCTTTTCGCACGTCACCATATATGTATATATCTTGTGATTTAAATTACCTTCTTATCTGACGTTTTCTAACTTCCAGGAATCCCCTGTGCCTGGTTCATTTCTTCACTGTTGTATAATCTCTCTGTGCGTCTCTCAGCCATTCTCGTGGTCAGGATCCCACAGGGTGAACTCAGGAGAGGAGCTGTTGTACTCTCAGTCTCGCCTCTCAGTGACAGGACGGCCCCACCAGTGCAGCCTCACCTTCGCCTTGACCAACTCCTCTACGGCTCAGGGCTCCAACGTGTCTCTGCTCTCTGAGGTGAAACGCCCTCTGGGGATTCATTAACAATAACAGGTCTCTCAGTTAGGAAACTTAAGTTATAAAGGTCACGTCATGTCACTTTTATATTACTGGGTATGATGGGTTTATTACATTGCTGCCAGGACTTTTTGTGACAGGCATGATTAGAATTGGATTAAAAAGCTCTTTGTACACAGTGGCTGTTAGTGCTGCTGCTGTGTGTGTGTGTGCTTTGGTCTGTCTGTCTTTGTGAGGACCAGTTTAAATTTGCAGCCAGGACTGTGAGAATAATCAGCCCTCACTTTTCGAAAGGTTAACGCTCGGTCAATTAGTTTGAGGATGTGAGTTACACATGTAGTTGTGATAAATAAAAGGAACAGTTATATATGCTTCCTCACAACAGTAAATATTACAACCATAGAAACAGAATGACCATTTCTATAGACCAATTATTTGTATGCAAACATTGACAATGCACGTGCATGCTGGTTGCAAAAAAACAAAACAAGACCGCCAATAAAACAGACTAAACTAAAACTAAGACAAACAAACTAGCAAAAAAGACTAGTATCCGACAAGATGTTTTCTTAATTTTACTGCTGAAATGCTGCTAAAACAACTTGTCACGCGGGAATAGGCAAGTATAAAAATGTAAATTTATAAAATAATAATGTAATGTATGTATAAAAATGGACTTATGACCAAACAAGCGTTGTAGTTGTAAGAAGCTAACTAAAAAGTCGTCTGCTAGCTAGCTTGCTAGTTCCACAAAGCTTTAATGCTGCACTGGTTACAGGAAATGTCACTTACCGCGACAAGAAGACAACTTCGCCGGCCAGAGAGCAAACTGCGGCTCCCGAGACAGACAAACTAGCTAGCTAAGTAGCTAACCACCTGTCTTCAATGTAGTGAGACAATTTGCAGCCCCACTGACGTGTGCTGTCAAAAAACATGTCAATGTCTGTTCTATTGTTTTTCTATGGCTACAACTGATGCGCTTAGCTGAGCATTAAGACCGGTAACAGGGAGAAACAGCTCGACAGACTCTGTCACTGACTGTTTAATCTGTACAAAAATGTGGATATGAAAAAACAAAATAGTTGTGGTTACCACATGTTGACTGCAAGACTCCAAAAGGTTATGACTCCAAGCCAACAAATGGTCCGATCACATAACCCCCATAAAACCAAAACAATGCCTTTTCTATTATTTATTTTAAAGTTGTGTGTGTGTGTGTGTGTGTGTGTGTGTGTGTACACAGTCTAGGATTGGTAATTGGAGTGTGGAGGTGGGGGGCAGTGCTCTGTATGGGCTCCAGGGTTCTGGTCTCCAGGTGCAGGCCAGACTGGACCGCAGAGAGAAGATCTGGTTGAACTGGACTGCGGAGGGACGGTGCCTTCAGACCGCAGCAGGTTACATGAACGGTAAACACAGAATCATCTCTGCAATATGTAATACAAAAAGAAATGTGGTTAAAAGGAATTCAATTTGGTCATGTCTAGGTCCAGGTGTGAATGAGGACATCACCTTAGTGGGATGTGTCGGAAAAAATCACAGTTTGATGCTGGACGTGCAGAAAAGAGACGGCGGCGGCAAACCTGTAGCTCTTGGCAGTGTGTCTGCGGGGCTGGTTGATCAGAGGCTGATGCTGAGAGCAAGTGGATGTTTGTCAACTCTAACTGAAGTGGAGGTATTAACCAAACCACACGGTGCTAACCACTCACCACAGTATTGCTTCAACTCAGCATGGTCCTCTAGCATACTGCATGTTCTTGCTTTAACAGGCACGGATTCAATTCTTGAGCTCTGAGATACGAAATAAGCTGCTGGAGAGAATCAGGACCGTGCAGAACCTCCTTGTTGAATTCAGGCGGCAGGTAACAAAGGATGCATATGGTTATGTAAGGGATCTGAATTAGGCTTAAATGTGCCTTAAATAGGTTGTTTTTTAATCTCTTCACACTGTCCCTGCAGTCTAGGGACAGCGAGTGGCTCCAGGAGCTGAGTGCGGTGCCCCTTCATGTGTCCCAGCGAGCGCGGGCCCTGCTGGAGCTCAGAGAGCGAGGTCTGCTGGCTCTGTGGCTGAGCAGCACCCCGCGCCGCATCATCACCGACAGCCTGCCGCGCTTCCTCAGCCTGCTGCAGCACGCCTCTCTGCTGGGACAACAGGAACTGAGGAGTGAGTCCAGAGAGATGATACTAATCAAACATGTCAGAAATCAAACATCTTGATGGGGCTCATGCTTTTTGTGTCTTTAAAAGACAATTGGAGAAGTCTGTGGATATTCTCATTCATCCAGGTCATCGTTCTATTCTGGCTAGTGTGGACTAGTGAGCCTTGTTGCGTACGAACTGATGAAGCCCCTTGGATAAGAGGCCAAACGTCTTCCCAGACAAATACAAGTCCAGTTGCCTACGACTCAATTTGCCCAGAATAGAACAATTGGAGAAACAGAAAGATTGAGAGAGCAGATACAGGAGAGAGCCTTCTCTTGTGCTTTCTAATTTCAAGATAATGTGGTACGCTTACTCTAATCTTTAACTTCAGTTTCTACAGATATCTGTGGATGATCAAGTGAGAGATTAAATTTGAAAAAAAATGGTTAAAACAGTGACCTGAGCCTGGTCCTGCTCAAGGTTTCTGCCAACGTTGCTCATGGTGGATCTGTTGGGTTTCTCTCTGTAAATACCTACTTTGAAGAGGAAGGTCTAGACCTGCTCTGCATGAAAAGTGCCTTGAGATAACTTTTGTTGTGAAATGGCGCTATATAAATAAAATTGAATTTGAATTGAAGTCAGATGATGTAATGAGAAATAATACTGCCCCATTTCATCATGGTTATTTATTTATTTAAATGGATCTTAGGACTTCTAACCATGAACCGAAAAGTCTTTGTTTGAGTTTGAAAGACATACGTGTTTAGCATTCAAGAAAAGTTAAATAACAGCTGCTACTGAGTTGCATTATGGGGATTGTATGATACATTGCGTTCGGAGCTTAAAGCATAGTGTAAATACTAAAAGTATTTGTTGTTTTATTTTTGAATGTTCTTTTTAAAGTCTGTTTCTTGTGAGTCCCACAATGTAATGAGAGTACATTGCTAAATTGCTGGAGTGACACTTTAAACATCATAATCCAAACAATTAACAACACTTAAAACAGACGCCGGACTTATTGGCAATTTAATTAAAATAATGATCATTTAAGAACATTTTATGAATTGGAAAGAAGTTAATTTGGGACAGAAAGGAAACTGGTCTTACCTATTGGGATATTTACTCCAATATACCTAAAAAGACTCAAAATAAACTTGAATATACCAACTGTGAAGCAGCTCCTGGTGGGTATTTTCTTTGACAGTGTACAGTTCAGTTGCTGTCAGTATAACCGTGGCCTTTAGTTTTTGAGTGATGGCAGCACAGTCAGCTGCTGCCTTTCCTCACAGGGAGAAATCTAATTTCTTTTCTTTTTTTAAAAACCTCCCAATCACAAACTAATCCTCTCTTCCTCTGCGTCATCATCTGATGACGCAAAGAAAATACAGTAATTTTTTATCAGGATTCTTTGACCCAGTCGATTTGTGTGAGCATGAACTGTGACAAAAACATTTATCTGTTGTTTTTTGTAAAAGAGCCTCTTTCTGTTGTGGTTTTGTAGTTACTTTTATGTCACCTGATCATTGCTTGTTTTTGTGGTTGTTTCCCCCCTATTTGTGTTACATCTCTCAGGGTGTTTTGTGTCTCTAGTTGTTTTGCATCTTTGTAGTTGTAGTTGTTGTGGTCAGTGGGAGTCTCTTTGAGTGACATTTAGTAGCTAAAGGCCAGGGGGGGGGGGGCTGACCCTGTGCCCTGTAAGCCTGTTCAGTAAGCGAACCATGTTGAAAAGGTGCTGTGCTCTGATCCTCAGGGCCCCTGGCTACTCTGGCAGGCGTGTACCAGGATGTGAAGGGCCAGAGGCTGGAGGCGCTGTGGAGGGAGGCTGTTTGGTTGTGGACTGAGGGATTGGTGGAGATCCTCCCTGTGCTGATGGAAAACCCTCAGCTGAGGCCGCTGGCTCAGGCCGGCGTCGCCACCCTCAGCGTGGCTCTGGATGCGGTGAGGAAGCTGCTTGCTGGCGCCTTTTTCTGTAGTGTTGCACCATATTAAAGTAATTGTTATTTCTATTTGGTGTGTAGATATTTCCCCAATGAGTGCATGTCTAGTATCCCACTGATGTTTTGCATGTAAATTACTGCTTTAAAAAATACCTCCTCTCAAATTATTTGGGAATTATACAGCGAAAAAAACAACAAATATAATGAGAAAAGGCTTAATTAAGTAATGCAAATATGAAACCAGCTCACTAACCTGCATGCCATCACACTCACTAATGTTCATTAACAGTTGGTGTTCTGCGTTAACAGGCGGGACAGCATACATTTCACTGGCTGGAGACCAGGTTGGCAATGGCTCTGTCTGGAGTCAGGAAACGACTGGCCTCTGTCTACAAATTCTCCCCCAGGTACTAAATATCTTAGACAAACATGGAGAAAAGCTCTCTGCACCCTACATCCTTTAATTTACAACAACATGTCAAAGGTGGACACCCTTTCTCTATGATAGTAATCCAACCCCTCACAGTAGTGACTAAGGTTAAAAGGTGTCAAGGTAATATATGTGCTAATAGTTGGTTGAGGCACTAAGTTTTTTTTCCTGTCTAGCTTTTATATATTTCAGTCCAGCGTTAAAAACAAGCAACAAACAGCTTTAACTGTTGTCAAAATGCATTTCCTATTAAAAAAAGTTCAACCCAAGGTCAAGAATACATATTGTTCCTCTTACATGTGGAGCAATTTCTCAGTCATGATGGAGCTTTTCGTGCGTGAGCTGTTATAGATATCAGCTGTACAGATATCTGCCTTCCCTAAATATAATGGAACTCGGCTTCTGGTGCCCAAAGCGCACACACACAAAAAAGGTCAACTCAACAGCAATGTCTCTCTCTGGGAATCATGACTCATGTTTACTCAAGATGATCCACAGACATGTTGTGAGCAGCCTCACGGAGGAACTGTTTTCCTTTCGAGTGTAAAATTGGCCGTTTGAACTGTCCCTTTACATTGCCAAGTCAGAAAAAGGAGAAAGATGTTCTGCATCGAGTGCTCTGTTCTCTTATTATCCAGTGAGTGCTCAGTGGTTGTGGCAGTGCCGCTGCCACCGCTTCCCTGGTCCAGGGTGTCCGAGGCCGGACTGGTGGAGATCCTGCTGGAGGAGTGGCTCCTGAGGCCCCTGCAGACCCTCGCCTCCATCAGGCCCACAGCTGAACTTTACCGCCTCAAGAGGAAGATCATGGACAGCCCCTTTACGCGTAAAACTAGTGTTTTCAGCATTAATGCATGATATAGCTTTACTGCAGGACTTGATCTAATTTCCCGCTCTGTTTCTTTTCTTTAGACCAAGCTCTGCTGGTGGCAGATCAGTTTGTGGTGACGTTTGACGGCCACCTGTACGAGCTCCCGGGCTCCTGCCCGCTGCTCCTCGCTCAAGACGTCCACGCCGAGCCTTCATTCACACTGCTGCTCAGTTCAGACTCGGATACCTTCCTTCTGATTGGATTAAATAACAGCACCGTCAACATTCAGCACAATGGACAGGTATGTGTTAACCCTCTGAGACCCCCGGGAGCGCCAGATGACATAATTGTCTTAAGGTGCCTGTATAAGGTTCAGTTTTAATGCCACAGCAAAGATACTGAGGAGGCTAAATAATGCTCCAAAGTTAGGCTAAAGTTTTGCGAGGAAAAAACTACCCCGGTCATTTTCAAAGGAGTGTTTTGACCTCTGACTTCAAGATATCTGGTTGAAAAGGGGCTCTATGGGTACCCACGAGTCTCCCTTTATAGACATGCCCACTTTATGCCAAACCAGCACTGTTTAGGGCTGAAACCATGCAGTTCTTCTCATGCAATACAAATGTGTTATTTTTGCATATTGCATTTGAATATTTCTGCATACTGGGGTCACAAGTCAGTGTTGGAATTGCATAAATTGGGTATGACTAAAGAGCTGAGACTCCAATCTTATTCATTTTTGATGGTGTTTGTGAAAGCATTTTTTAAACTTGACCTCGCTGTATAAAATAACCTGTTGTGACCTCTGGGATGATCCCAGCCTGCAGCACTGCAGCAGTCAGGCCTTTTTCAATGTAACTGGAAAACTAGAGGAAATGTGTGTGTTACAGGTGAAGGCCAACTGCAACGTCATAACTCACACACCCCACAGTGACGGCGGGGTGGCTGTCAGAAGGAGGTCAAACATTGTGCAGATGTCCAATCAGAATGGAGTGACAGTGTCTTGTGACGTGTCGCTTGAGGTGTGCAGCTTCACCCTTGATGGATGGCTGCACGGTGAGACTAAAACTAAAGATGAAACAACAATAAACAAGTCCACGGTCATACATACTGATTCTATTTTTGGTAACAATATGATTAAATGTACACAGGCACGTCCACGGGTCTGTTGGGGACTAACGACAATGATGCAGGGAATGATTTTCCAATGCCTGATGGATCTCAGGCTGAAAACTTGGAGGAATTTTTCTACAGTTGGCAGGTAGGACAAGTAAGAAACTGGCAGAGTATTTTTAGAGCCGCAGCCTTAAAGCCTCCCGGCTCTGCCCGGATCTTTAGTCTATACTTGGCTTTTACAGAAAACTCAAGACAACTGGATAAAGTTGACCTTTTATTGAATGAATAATAACCAGATGTAATGAGCAGCGCTGGACTCTGCAGTGACCAAAACCAGAGCACAATACAGAGTGAAGAACAATCTCTCTTTCCACATTTATCTTCTGAGTTTTAGCCAAAGACCTGTACAATTGGTTGGACTTTTCAATTGGGCAATTTGGGACCCAGCAGCCAACCAGAGCTGGTCACCTTGTGTTAAACTTTCACTACAGAATTTATGGTGTTTATGCAAATGTCTGTTGCTCTGGAATAGCTGTGCAGTCTTATCTAATTCAGGCTCGCTCACAGGAAATTTACAATGTAAACCATTGACTTTTATGACTTGAACTTTACCTCAGGAATGTGGCCTGAAAAATACTGATTTCCCTCCTGATAAATTACTGTATAGTCAGAGCTGTATATCAAATAGATACAGAGGAAAATCCTAAACTTTTCTTCTGCACGTTCGTGGAGGTATCCAGTTTCACCTGCAATCACTGATTCAGAGTATCATGGGCTCCAGAAAGGGAGTCACAATGACACACACGCACAAACAGCTGCAAAGAGACGCACAAACTATACTACGCACAATTACTATAAAAAGGGGCAAAACTGTCATAAAGAGACAACAACAAAAAGACTCAAAATGACAACACAGAGACTGAAACAACCACAAAGAGGCTGATAACAGTGAGCAGAGGGGTTCAGACAACCACAAAGATATGCAAACTAACAACAAAAACAGGCTTCACGACTACAAAGGCTGTTTTGTTTCTATGTAAGAAAGATGGAGTGAAATTTTGCACGTTGGTCCCCAAGGGCCACTTTTCTCATAATTGTCCAACATCTGCAGTTTGATCACTTTTCTCTGTTTCCAGATGAAACCAGAGTGCATTAAACAGCAAGGTGTAACGGAGCACTTTCCCAAAGGCGCCACGAGCCCTGTGAGCTGTGACTTTTTGTTCAGCTCTTCCGATTCCCCGCTGAGTTCCTGTTTCAGGGTGGTGAGTAGAAAAACACTTGTGCGAATGAGCAATTTCTTATCCAGAGTTATTCACACATTGTCTAGGGAGGGTGAACACTCACCGGGCAGACCCGACCTCTCCTGACCCATGAACGTATTTATGACCAAGATAAGAAATTCATCAGTTGATTGGAATAATTCATGTGTGAAAACCTTCTGCACTTACGAGCCTCAGTCAGGGAGCAGGTGAGGTAATGCCCCTCTCTATGAACATATATCATAGAGATGGGCATTACTATGCCAAAAAGAAAATAATGCAAAACAAATGTAGATATTCTCATCGAATATAAAGCTTTTTCAAATCTTGTTTAGGTTTGGAGAGAAACAACATGTTGGACTATAAATATTGCTGTCTGACATGAGCGTGTCATCATTTTGATTTTGATCATCATCATCCGTTTGTGATCGATGGTGAGTTTTATTTTTATAATGTGTTTGTGTTGTCAGGTGGATCCTGATCAGTTCTTGGCCGTTTGTGAGTCGAGCTCTTCCAGAGCACCCTGTAGATTAGCATCTGCGTTTGTTCATCTCTGCCAGCAGAACTACATACCTCTGGAGGTCCCTGTCCAGTGCTGTAAGACCTGCATAGTTTGACTCATACTGTGTTTGAATCTGTGTTGACTGGTCTGTCATGATCTGATGGAGGTTTTTTACATTTTTCTTTGTTTCAGTAAAAGTTTGAAGGAAAGCTGAGCCGACGAAGAGCAATGATGGGTAATAATGACCTCTGTTAGCTGCTACAACTGACAAATTTACACTTTTATACCACTGTTTGTGCTACATTACTTATGTACTAATATTTTATAGAACATTTTGTACTCTATTGTATAGTTACACATTATTTTACCTCATGTAATGTACACATTTGTCCTGTTTAGACATGCAATTATTGTGCCGGTGACGTGAATGTGAACATACTAACTTTAGCAAGAGGCCTCATTTTTATAAGGTCTGTAGTACAAACACAAACTATTTATGTTAGAGCAAGTCCAGTAAGTAATCCTCCCAACCAAACTTGGTCATAAAGAGATAAACAACTGTTTTTGAGATAAAGTGTATTTATTGCCTTGTTTTGTGCTATCTTACAACACTGTGTTTTACATATATTTATGCATTTCATTCAGTTTGTTCCCTGGAAGATGGGTATGTAGTTATTTATCTTGGACTTCTGTCTCTGTGTGACACACTCAGCGATCCAGACGATGTTGCGGCTCTCCTGCTCCTTCAGTTTGATGTAGGCGTAAAACACTCCCAAGTGGAACTGCTGCAGGAAAGCAAGTGTGTTCAGCTTCACCTGAGAAAAGACAAAGTGTACATACAGCTAAGATAGAAAGTGCACATATGAATCAAGTTTATATGTTTGCAGCATTTGCTTTTTTTGACATTAAATCCTTTAGAAGCAAATGATAAAAAATATCTTATATTCAGTTTTTATTCTTTAAAACATATAGTATATAGTGCACATGTGTGTGTATATATAAATATATGTGAATATGAATAGGTATTTATGTACATTTATATGTATGTATTTATAATTTTTAACAGAAGTGTGCCGGTTACATCAATCATGAGACTCCCCTGTTGAGACTCTTACCTCCTGTTCAAAGAATCTGTCTTCTAGGCTCTTAAAACCTGATCCTGGTTCAGGATCATCAAAAATCATTTTATACGCCTGTGGAGAGGTTCAGATAAGTTAACCACATGTATGACTTCAGGCGGTTGCAGTAAACAGAAGCTCTCGTAAAAGCGATCTCTAAGATGTGATCAGACTCACTGGATAACAGTCGGCCACAGCTTTGACCTGCTCGTGGTCCTCCGCCCCGGCCAGCAGCTGCAGGCCTTCAGGGTAAAGTTTGCCACAGCATGGATACAGCTCACTCCTGTCGGCAGAGCTGAGATCCGTCCCAAAGGAATTCACCGTGATGATGAAGGCCCGTCTGTCTGCCTCAAACTGCAGCACACACCAACACACATTTAGAGCTTTCTCAGCAAAAGTTTCCCAACAAATCTAGTGTCAAGTCGAATACTGTAGTACCTCCAGGACGGGACACATGATCTCTTTTGTGGTACCGCCAATGTTCTTGCAGAAAGCGTGAAAAGACTCCAAATATGCCTTTGAAGAAAAGAAAACATTATGATCATACCATACAGGCTTTTATTGTCTGTAATAGAAGTTAAAACCTTGACTTCAACCAAAGAGGAGAGGCACACCATAGTAAAACGTACACTTCAGAATTCATATGAACACATACACTCATATTTTCTAACACAGCCGGCATCGTGGTACATTATGTTAGTCACACCATGCGTCACCCTGCAGTCACCTTGAACAGTTTGTTCCTGAGGATCTCAGCTTCCATTTCGTCCAGGTTGGTCTCGGATACGGCATCCTGGAAAAACTCAGCTATGACAAACACAGTGGGCTTCAGTTTGTATCATTCTGTAACATATAGTACTTTTCATCTTGCAGAACTTCAATACAGGTGATTAAAATAAAAACATGCAAGGTATGTCACCATTCTGACCTACTAAAGAAATTATTAAATGACTTTATTGTCTGAAGAGTACTTGGAGTCCGATGAGGTGCCACCAGAGAGGCTTAATCTACTGTTCGTAGTTATACCTATGAAAAGTAATGTACTGTAATTCGTAGATTACACACGTAGCTATGTGAGACCTCTAGTGGCGGTAGTAATTATTAAGGGAGGGCTGGAGGAAGTGAAGCCAAGTAGAATAAAGGCTGAGAAAGTCAGTTCAGAGCTGATATCAGTGGTACAGGACAGACAGTGTTCATGCTCCATGTGAAAGCAAAAGTCAAGGTTCTTATTTAAAGTTAACTTAAATTAACTTGCACATTTCCGTCAATATATCTTCTTCTACAACATCTGCATACACAATATTGCCAAAAGTCTTCGCCTGCCTGTCTCGACTCGCATATGAATTTAAGTGACATCCCATTCTTAATGCATAGGGTTAATATGACGTTGGTCCACCCTTTGCAGCTATAACAGCTTCAACTCTTCTGGGAAGGCTTTCCACCAAACTTTACACTTGGCACAATGCAGTCAGACAATACCATTCTCTTGGCAACCAGCAAACCCAGACTCGTCCATGTGATTGCAAGATGGAGAAGCACTATTCGTCACTCCTGACAACACGTCTCCACTGCTCTGGAGTGCAGTGGCATCGGGCTTTACACTGCTGCATCCTGCACTTTGCATTGCACTTGGTGATGTATGGTTTGGATGCAGCTGCTCGGCCGTGGAAACCCATGAAGCTCTCTACGCACTGATCCTGAGCTCATCTGAAGGCCACATGAAGTTTGGAGGTCTACAGTGATTGGCAGAAATTTGGCGACCTCTGTGCACTGTGCGCCTCAGCATCCGCTGACCCCGCTCCGTCATTTTACGTGGTCTACCACTTCTTGGCTGAGCTGCTGGTGCTCCCAGTCGCTTCCACTTTAGTTATAATGCCAGTTAACTGTGGAATATTCAGGAGCAATAAAATTTCACGACTGGGCTTGTTACACAGGTGGCCTCCTATCACAGCACCACTCTGGAATTCACTGAGCTCATGTGAGCGACCCGCTCTTCCACAAATGTTTGTAGAAACAGTTTGCATGCAGAGGTGCTTGATTTTGTGCACCTGTGGCCATGGAAGTGATTAGAACACCTGGTTTCACTTATCTGGATGAGTGAGTGAACGCTTTTGCCAATATTATTAAGCTCGGAAGCAGAACAAACCTGATCGTTTTTCCTAGTAGTGGGTTTCCCAACATTAAATATGTTTTAATTAAAACGATACATCATACAAAACATTTATGAGGATAGACTAGAGGGTGACTGCGGGTGGCCTCATGACTCCAAGATCCATGACCTGTGAGACGCTGTGCCACTACAGGAGGGTTGAGGTAACTAAGGGCTGCAACCAGTTAGCAATCCTGCTAGCTCTGTGTGCATTTTCCTTCTTTCAGTGAGTCTTTTTCTGATGGACATGGGGTAAATGTGAGGAGGGGAGAAAACGGCCCAGGACAGAGAAAAAATAAAGCAGCTATGAGAGCTATTGTCACTGACTGGCACAAACCCAGTTGGCTAGCTTATTTAGCGGCAAGCACCTCAGTTACATTAGTTTATAAACTGTTCCTACAGTTATTGAGTCCCCAACCTCCTATAAGCACATATGAAAAGAAATGGATTAACTGCCTCTTTTTGGTGTAAAGAAGGCCAACATTTTGACATACAAACTCTTAGATTTTGATTGATAAGTTGACTGGTGACTGTATTTCCCCCTTTCAAGCGTAAACTACAAAGCTGCAAACCATAAATCTATTGTAACCTGATCACAGTTAATTACCTCTCATGGCATCCAGCGACTTCGACTGAAAGAGTATTTGTACCGTTTACACCAAAATGATTGTCTTTGGGAGTTTAACATAGATTATTTGATGAATCTACCTAGTGGCGTGTCCACCAGGATCGCTGAATAAAGCTCAGTGGGAGTACGAGCGATGCCAACAGCTGCCATCTGGTCAAAAGCTCCCAGTGGGTGGCAGCGTGGCAGGAGCTCCGCTACATCTCTCTGTTTCAGGGCGCCGGTGATCAGCATCACCACGTTGTCAATCATGTAGCTGTAGCTGCGAAACACAGAGAACAGAATTAATGGACGTCCCTTATTGACTGCATGTCATTTATTTAAGTATATGTACCTACACCAAGGTTTCTTCTGGAGATAAGCAAATACATAAACAATTTGTAATCTAGCACATGAAGCGTACGTTATGTAGTCCAGGAAGGTAGACAGCGGAGGAAGGGCGTTGGAGCGAAGACAGCTGAACTCTGTCACCAGGTTCTCCCTCAGCTTGCTGTCCACCAGAGACACGGTCAGGTCCTCCTCAGGAGCAGACAGCATCTTACCGTAGTCTGTGCTCTGCAGATGGAGCTTAATGTCTGAGGAGAGAAGAAAAGGGTACAACATCTAAAAAGACTTGCAAAGTTTGTCCAAGTCAATCTTCTTCTCCTTTCATATTATGGAGCCACTCAATCTGTGTCTTTATATACGTATATCAACAAGAAAAAACTCCTACGGATAACTCATTGACAGAAAATGTATTGCATTCCTCCCACCGGCTTATCTGATTGTGTCCCTTCATCCCTCATCTGCAAATTGGCAAAATCCCAAATGTGCGGGTTCATTCACCCATCCATCACTCAAACCTCCGTCCTCCCCTACAGTCCGACCCGTCTGCTTTAGCAGGAGCTACGTTCCTACAGGATAGACTCTTTATTAAAACCAACACATTTTAAAGAGATAGTTCCTATTTAGGGGTAATATAAGGAACTTGTCCACAGCCTGTGTATTATTACCTACAGGAGACGGCAGTCAGCACAACCCCAGTTTGAGGAAGCAGCACTGACATGGAAGCTGTGTTTTGTTGGTGATGGGAGCAGCAGACAAAAAAGGGCCCGTGTCAACTTAAGTGTAGCGATAATTAGATTACTTTACTTGCTTTACCTTACTGTCAGGCAGCCCTGTTCAAGTTTACACTAAAGGATCTGGAGCTGTTCTTAATGTTCTTGCCAAAATAACCAGACTCCATTGACAAAAGCAATAACTTACTTGCATGACACAGAAGTAGCCTACCTACTGCTGTCTTGATCTGTTAATTAGTTTGTGTTTTTGTGTGACTTTGGTCATTTAAAGAGTTAGTTTGCAATCACCCAAATCACACAATAAGAGTAAAATACTAACCAACCAACTCAGCAACTCCCCTGTTTTTAAAGGTAAAATGTTCTACCAACAGAGTCTGCTGGCCTCGGCATGCCCATATAACTGCTTCAATTCCCCTACGTACACTGAAACAGGGTTTTATGACAGCAAGATTAGGTGCTATGCATAATCATCCACTTTAATAAACCCGAGCTTTGTCGTTAAGTTACAAGACACCCAATTTATGGTGTGTAAAGTCCCTCTTTTTCCTCTCATAGCTTAACTCATGTTTCTTTGCTCTCAAATTCGAGGATTATTACTGCCACGCTCTGGTTTCACTTACAAAACAAACTAAACAGGAACAGGCAAATCATGGTTTCCCACATGGATCTTCTGATCAGCTTGTTAAGACATGACAGCTGGTGATTGCTATCTATTAACACACACCACAGACAGAGATTATATACACAAACAAATATGGTCTTCGAAGTTGTGAGAATAATCTTGAAAAAGAACCACTTACAAACTGACACATCTGGTTAGAGGGAGAATAAACACACCTACATCTCATTCATCTACAGCATCTCTCAGACAGGAATGCCTGGATGGTTCAAACTATCTTCTTGAGAGATGATCCCTGCCAACCACTACGGCACCAAGAGCTCTAAAGAGAGTTCTTTACATTTTTGGGTTATTTGCAATACTAAATGTGTCCAAAAATTACAGCCTTACCCTCTAGTGTGTCACACTGGGCCAGATTCTGATAGTCCATCTGGGTCAGGACTCCGGCCTTCATCCCGCGAACCAGACCTTCCAGATAGCCGTGATCCACGTTGAAACTGAGCTCTGCCATGACGCCAAATGAGCTACCAGCAAGCCTGGGTGCTGTTAAATTGTCCAAATGTGTCTCTTTGGTTTTTTTTAATAGCAACTTCTCCATTCTTCCCTCAGTGACTAACATTCATGCAGTTATTTTCCCTTCCTCTTTGACACCAAAAAATTCCAAAGCCGCCCTTAAAGTGTTCGCAGTTCAGGTTATTCAGGCTCTTTTTGTGTCCTCTACTGTTAACCCGAGGAGAGAGATATCTCTTTTAAAAAATGCATATAAATACCAGACCGTGGTGCTCTGTGGCTCGGCATCATGTTGGAGTAAAACAAACGATTCTAACTCACCTGTTTTGAGACCATAACTGATCCTTCATGGTGAAATGCCCATAAAAAATGATGGTAAATCAATCTCAGTTTTTACACGTGCAAAAGCTGGAAGAACAAGAGAGATGTGTGGTTTGAGAAAATAACATTTTATGTTGATATCATGTTCCCTGGAGACAAACTTACGTCAGACATAACGGCTGACCTTCTGTCCTCGTCCCTATATTTTGAAGTGTGACACAATCAGACACAGTGCATGTGTTCAGCTGGACTTAGGTTGGTTGCTCTATACATTCCTGAAATGTTAATATGGCTCTTTTCATTAACACTTCCCCCTTTGTTGTCTTAGATTCCTCTATGGTCATGGATTTAAGGGCCTACTACACATAAGATAAACTCAATGAAAGAAGTTATCATTCAAGACATAACGGCTACTGTTACATTTAATTAGGTATGGATTTTTGTACATTTTAGCTCACAGCGTAGCAGAAAAGTTATGCTATGGATCACAGAGTGCCTGGGCAGGAGCCAAGAGCTGCAAACTGCTTTATTTTAGGATTCACAGACACAAAATCAACATGTGCCTGAACATCCCACACTCATTATCTTTGGTCTCCATAAAATCTTCGAGCAAAATAACACAAAGCAGCTTTATTCCAGGTTTATCCTGAAGAAAGCTGCTAGAAAACATTTGCTAAAACTTTTGCTTTGTTTTTTGCTGTGTCTCATAATCCTAAATCAAACATGGATTCCAACTGTTAACCAACATAAAATTAGTTTTTATGTTACAATTAGTTAGTTATGCATTTCAGGGCATTTCCTCTGAGAAAATAACAAAAACACAGGCAAGGATCATATTTGCGTGTGATATATTTAATCAATAGCAATAAAAATATAAACTTATTTTAACTTACAAATCCACATATGATTAATTGTTCACTTTGGGGACCTAAACGAGTCTGCTCCCAGAGGCACGGAAACAGTAGATTGGTTTAATAACTGCTGATGACTCATAACTCAAACATATGATTTTACTTCATTTTTTCCACATTAGGTTTGCAGGGCAAAAGGTTTTAAAAGAGAAAGAAAAATATTTGAAAAATGTTTGTTCTGCTAAATATCTGGTTATTGTGAGTCCCCATATGGTTAACATGGCAGGAGAGCAGAAGTGATATTCAGAAGCAGCAATAGTGCAGGAGATACTCAAGATATATTACCGTTAGTTTGCATGGCTTTGTATACACAAACGCAAAAGGAAATGCCACTCATGTGTTACACTGCATGGATATATGGATATTCTGTGAACATTTATGTGAGTATTTTCATAATCATGCTCCAGCAGAGTGAAAGACAGACACACAATCTTCACTCTTTAGTCCCCCCCTTAATAAGTGATGAAGCCACAGAAAATGGAACAAACTAGAATTTTTTTCTTCATTTTCCATATGTTTTTGTTATAATATTCTCTGAACTGCGCCCACAGGCCGCAAGGCAGAGTGTGTGTATATACGTCTATAGGTTGCGTCAGGGTGATGTGCCGTGTCCGTGCGTGTGTGTGTGTCTTTGTGCTTTATCTACGTCTTCTTCAAACACAGCGGGTTCATCCTCCAGCAGTGACAGATGGTGTTGAAGAGTCGACAGCGGCAGGAAGCGCAGGGGTCGCAGCACGGGGCGTGGGCGGAGCAGCTCTCCATCAGGCGGCTGCAGCGACGCGCAGGGGTCATGACATTCGCTTTGTGCTTCTGCAGCAAGACGAAGAATTTATTTATAGAGAGTGTCTCACAATGCAATGGAAAACTATTTAAGATATCTGTGAATGATGGAGATGGTGATGATGATGTGGTTGGGATGAGAAACCACCATTTCAGACACATCAATACACATGTGTAACAGAAACAAAACTCAAACTGCCGGCGGCCTGAATAACGTCGAACGCTTGTCATTTACAAGCATGCCAGACTGAAAAGCATCATTATTCAACATACAAAGACGATTAGAAAAGAACAGAGAATGCTTACGGGAGCATGACTTTCTTGGGGTTGAGTAATCTTTCGCCTCGCAAACAGCCGTCTGTTCTTCCATTGACTCAACACTAGAGTTGGAAATAAGAGAAGAAGAAATGTTTTTGGTTAGACAAACTCTTGCACTGTCTATTGGAATTAACTCTGTGCTGCTTTTCAGAGGGTGAATCAGTTTCCATGAAAAACAAAATCCCGACCAAACTCCAGAGAACTCAAATCTGGACTCACACGAGCGTCTTGTGATTATCCCCCCTCTCTGTGTTCTGTCAGAAAACTAAATATCCCAAGTGGTCTGCCTTTTATTCAGACATTCCCAGAGTACGTCCCCTAATCACATGTGCACACCATTCAGAGAATGTCCTACTGGTAGCTCATACCACAAAGTCCCTGCTGTGGCAGACACGGGTTCAAATCCTGCATGAGATCCGTTAGCTGCATGTCTTTCCCTCCCGTTCTCTCTGTTACTGTCTAAAAACGCCAATAACAATAATAATTTGAAGGTGCACTTGGGACTTTGGTTTGAAAGCAATGCTTTCACTCTGCAATCAATAGACGCTGCAACAACAACAACAAAAACAAACTCTGCAAATCCAGAAGTTTTGCTTTTGAATTCAAAAGACCAATTCTAAATCGCACTGACAGCTTGGCTTCCCCTCCGTCTCCACCAGGGAATTCTTCTCCCATTTGTTAACCGAGGATGTTGCCAAGTTGTCACTTAATTGATGTTGACCAGTCAGAGTATGTCCCGCCCACAAGACTTTTAGAAGCAAAACTTTTGGATTTGTAAAAACAGAACTTAAGAATTTCCAAGACAAATGTTTTTGATTATCAATAATATATATTTATCACAACTTTTTTTGATTGCAGAGTGGAAAACGTTCAAAACATGCTCATGGCAGTCTGAGACATGATGTACCTAGCAGTGTGCATGCCTTCCAACATATAAACCACTCCCTTCAACCCTAAATGATAAAAAGCACTACAGGTGAGAGGAAAAATATGTTTTTTCTCTGTTGGGGAGAACTAAAGAATCAAGTGTATAAGTGGGTTCAGCAAAGCAGACGGACGACTCGGCTACAATGTGTGGAGCGAGAACCACGACAGTGCATATAGATGTTTGTGTTCCTTTGAGCTGAGTGACGAGGTGCAGAAGGTTCAATTTGCTTGGAGGACCCTAAAAACAGGACTATGAATGGAAAAGAAACACCCTGCTGGAGCCCGTGCTGATGACTATTAACACCCATGGGGTAAGGTTGGGGTCACCACCATGTGAGATCACCAGCCACAAGCAACGGGCCAAAGATGAAATACCTCGCTGAGAACTTGGCGTGCTGACACCCGTCTACTGAACATTGGGTTTACATTTGAGGAATTTGGGGCAATGAATGCACATTTTCCTCTAAAAAAGGCATTTTGGACATTGAGAGTAATCTCCACAGGAGTAAGGTCTCGCCTGAGTAACAACAAGTCGAGGGTGATGATACAAAATGCGTCTCGTCGAATCTCTTGACAGGCCGTTGGCAGCAGGATGCAGGATCGGTTTACTTCTCCTCCCTCACATTCTTGCTAGATAACAGTGAGCATCAGATGGATGCTCTTTTGGTTCACACTGAACGATAAATCAGATCTGTTTTGACAGAAGTGAAGTCTTTTCTCAGTATGTTAAAAAGAGAGTTTTTTTTAAGTTGACAGCTCTTCTGTTTTCTCTCCCGGTATTTTACGGATGATGCTTCTCGTTCAAGTCCATTTGAACCATTTACCACTGCTGTTACAGAAAGATTATGGCCTAAAAAAGTGGCTTCAAATTTTACAATTCCACTTACCAACATTTAGTCCAAAATGTAGTGTCCTCTGTATATGGCATGGCCCGTCTGTTTGTGTGTGCTTTAACTTTGTAAAAAATAACCACCCTAATAGCAGGAAAGTGAACAGGAAACCAAGGGTTCCCTAGTTAAACAACTAGTTCTTCAAACAATAAGTGGATGTCTCCCAATTTGTCAGATACAGATGCATTGTCACGGCCCTCAGCACCCTCCACCCTGTGGTGTCTGTGTGAGATGCACCAGGCTTTCTGATGTCTGCAATTTAAAGCCATCAGCTGCAATTACAGATGCTTAGTTGGGTCTAATACAAAGAGCATGGCGGGCCTAGTAGAACGGGTGGAAGTCAACAAGGCGAATAACAGACGATACCAATTTTCAGCAGATATTTTGGTGCATCTCTACAAAGCCCGACTGATATTATCACAAACGCAGAGCAAGGTATCTTGTCTGATGTGCGCCAAAATTACACTTTTTTCACAGCAACAGTGCTTGGGGTCATTTAGAAACTGTGTTAGCTATTCATTTTACATGTTTGAGAAAGCACCCTCTTCTGTAACTTTGCATTATCATATTTGTAAAAGACATTTTCCTCTCCAAAAATCCCAGAGAGTCACTTATGGGATTTTTTCTGTAACTTTCACTCACATCTCAGTTTGTCCTGGTTGTCTACAGGTGACCCAAGAATAGACAGAAATGTCCTTTTTCGGTCATGTGACTGTGTGACTCCATCCTCTCAGGGCGAAGGCAGTCAGAGGACCTTTTTTAAAAACAAACCGCCATGATATTTGCCTTTTTTCAATTATTTTCCCCATTGACAGGCAGCTGAGTCCGACTTGAAATGAAGACGGCTTAAAAACCTGAACTAGATTGCGATCAGTGGTTTTGTTTTGTACATCAAACAGCTGAACACATGAGAGCAGTACATAAAATACATAAAGCAGCGTGTTCCTTCATTCCCAGTTAATTCCTTCATTGTGTCAGATCATCTGAACAGATGGATACAGTTTATTATAATATCAGCTTTGAAGAGATAGCAGCCAATAAAAAAATAGTAGCTAAAACTGTCAGTGTTCCAATGGGAAAAAAGGCTTGGATCAACACCTGCTCTTTGCTCGACACAAACCTTCATCAAAGACAAACTTCTCGTCTCACACAGTAAACTTCAACTCAGAGCAGCAACGTTATAAACTAGATGTTGTGCAACATTTCCAGCTGACTAACCTTTCCCATTTCAGATATCTCAACTTGACAACTTAAAAAGCAGCATTTTCTGGGGAATGAATCTCTCTCTCTTTTCCATCCTGCCTTTGTTTACTTACTACAGGCTTCCAAATAATATGTATGCTTCAACTTCAATTGGTGTTCGTCTCTGTTCTCTCATTATTTAAAGAGACGGTTCCTCACAAAATGAAAAGTACACATTTTTCCTCTCAGCGGTACTATTTAGCAACCTACACTCACCGACCACTTTAAATAAACCATTTTAATAATAAAGTGTCTGTGTGGTCTTCTGCTTCTGTAGCCCGTCTGCTTCAAGGCTGGATGTGTTAAAGCGGATATTTGAGTTACTGTTGAACCAGTCTGAACATTCTCCTCCAACAAGGCACTTTGGTCCAGAAATGTGCCATTCATTGGATATTTACTATCCTGCATATCCTCATCTAATATCTAATGAAGTGACCGGTGAGTGTAGATTGTTTTGGTGTGAGATATCGACTTTGAAGATGTCTGACTTCATTCAAAAATACAGCTGAAAAACGCAACAACAAAACAAAAAACTGTCTTTTTCCACCGGAGAAGCACAAGTGGAATTCCACATGCACAAATCAAATTTTTTGCTGTAGTTGAAAGTTTCCAGTCTGCTGTGCTCTCTTGAACCTACGGTGCACCCTCAGCAAAAACGTATAGCTCCTTAAGCTCTACAGAGCACTTCAGCATCTGTCAGTGTTTTGTGGCTGCAACAACACTGTAACTGTTCACTGTTTGTTTTTCCTCCAAAAGTTATCGACCCGTGAGTGAACACAGTGAGGCTTTTAGTAGCTACACAGTCAGGTAAATGCCTAAAGAGGAGGCTGAGATTGAACACACACAGCTCAAAGGAGAGTAAATATTGGACTTGTAATCAGCGGGGGCGGGCGGACAGATACACAACTCTAACTGAATGCTGATGTAGTTCTGTTTGTTTACAACCATTTGTAGCAGTTTCATTAAATCCTTTTCAAGACATTCAGCTGGTATGAAGTTTACTTAACCCTCCCGACTGTAGACCAGTTTTCGTCTCTTTGGGGGGGTTATATGGTACCACTATCCTCTCTCCAGCTCTCGAGCTGAGTGGGCTGAAAGACAGCGTGCCGCCCGAGGACACTGGCATCCATGAAGAGCAAAAAGACGTCAAAAGGAAACAAGTCCTGCTCCAACTGTAAACAAACATTTCCCAGCACAGACATTCCAAGTTTGAAACTTGCTAACACATCATCATCAAAATGGCTCGCAGGATTTTTGATGCACAATTCAACAGAAGATGATAACAAAATTTAACGTGTGTAGTATTTCAAAGGGTTGTCAACCATGTTTGAAGCGGTGATTTGAACTTATAAAGGGACAGTTTGCCCCCAAAATACAAATGTTTCCTCTTTGGTTTAGAGCTATTTTTCAATATCGAGTGTTTGGTTGTGAGTGTTGAAGATCTTGTCCATAGACATGTCCGCCTTTGCTTGAATACAGTAAAACTACATAACGAATGGAGGAACTTTTATGGTGGAATTGTTTTCTTTCTGGAATAGTTCCTTCAGTGCTTACAAGGTCTGTTGATTATCAGGAGTTACTGGAATATGATTACTGGAAAGTTGCACCACAAATGAAGTGCCATGTGAATTCATTATATTCAAGAGAAGGCAGACATATCCAAATGAATCTAAATTGATGAATATGTATCGGTGACTTGAACTGTCACAGTAATACACCAGAAAATGTGTTTTGTTGAATCAGTAAGCCAATCTATTGTCTTGATACATGTAATTTTCTATGGTTAGACCATAAACCAATGATGGTTTGGGCCTCAAATTGAGGCTCTTCAAATGTCCTGCTCATACTGTGTTTCAAACTAAAATGAAACGACCAAATTAAAGCCATAAAAAAGCCCAAAAGTAAGATGTCACTATCTCAGAATCAACACACGATCATTCAGCTGTTCAATGATTCACTGAGAAACTTTTTCTTTTAAATATTATAAAAATCACACCAGATGTCGGAACATTACAAAAAGATCATATTTTAAATATAAGGCATTTTCCAAGTTTTTTCAAGAACTAAACAATCTTTATTTCAGTAGGGATCTGCTAACTCCTACTGTGATCAAAACACTCGAGATGACATGTATACAGCCGGCAATAAAAGCTGGAAACCGATGACACAGATCACCATATTTCCATCCGCACAGAGCCCGGGTGCTGACAGACTGAGTCCTACAAGAATTATCGGCCCCATAAATGTTAGTATTTGTCGGGGAT
Organism: Serranus cabrilla; assembly: GCA_903364295.1. Classification (NCBI taxonomy): domain Eukaryota; kingdom Metazoa; phylum Chordata; class Actinopteri; order Perciformes; family Serranidae; genus Serranus; species Serranus cabrilla. The sequence continues at coordinate 153,797 of CAFUXE010000086.1, forward strand.
TTTAAACTTTTATTGCAAAACCTCCTGTGCAAGGATTAATAATTGTAACTGTATGTGAGTTTCTGTGTGATTTCAATGAATTTGAGTTGTGGCTTGACAGCTTAATATTAACACTTTTATAAATAAATATGATTTATATCAAAACATGTGGCAACAATAGAAATTTAACACATAAATAAAAAACTGAGGGAACTTGAATCTGCAACAGAGATAGAGGAGGATGATGGAAATGCTTCAACAATCAGACCCCATATTTAGGCTTCATGTATAGTCAGCAATCAGCGACAGTCTATTCATAGAAAATATTGGTAAGGATTTGTGTGATTTTGGCCCTGCAGACCTATTACTTCATATCAGACTGAAACCTACAATCATTTTAAACACTGATTGAACGACAAACAATAAGTCTCTCATTCTTTCAAATGTTTGTTTGATAATTTTATTAACTAGTTTGCAAAACACGCCCACACAAATGACCAATTGAAGACTAAATACTTTGTTTAATTGTACTATATGATACAGAGAGCCCACAGCCACATATATCCACTCATAATGCCTATATATAATGAGCTGCACCTTTTCACGTTCACGTTGTAATTTAACGCATTTTAGCGTCTCGAGACACTTCTTAAAACAAAATAAATCCGCCTAAATAATTTTTAAGTATGTATTTAAAATAAATAAATAAAAGGTTGAGTCCTCACCCGTGTTATTATCAGGCTGCCTCACATCTTTCTTGATGTCTTCTGCCCAGGACAGCGGGAGGGTGAGCAGAAGGAAGCACAACAAGTGTCTGCCGGTGATCTTCCACATGATGAGATCTGTAGACGACACGGTACAATTCAGTCTCACAGGAACTGAATGAATCCACTCTTTCTGCTGCTGTGGGAGCAGAAATAAACAGCGACTCGCGTGGTGTACTTTTTCTCCTTTTAAACCTCACTTTAGCTCCCTCGGCTCTCTGTCTTTCTGTGCAGAGGTATTATCTCTGACTCCAACGCAGGCTGGGTAAATGACAAAGACCTACACGTGGCGCCCCCACGTGACGGGCCTGCAGCACGGCAGGCGATAACTGTTGCCCGGGCAACACTCAACAGGTTTTGGGGGGATGAAGAAATATCTCTGGGCTCCAACCACTTCATAAAGTCCTCTTAGCCTGAACGTATCACACTGTGCAGACATTCTGCAACAAATAATATGTGATGTGATGAGAAACAGCTGCGCTTTTTGTGCTTTTTAGGATAATTCTGTGGAAAAATAATTATAGTGAATGTAATCTTATCATTTAAAATATCTTGTTAAATGATAATAAAAAATATATATTTTAAAGTATTTATTTTTTTTAATAATAATAAAGAAATCCCCAAGGTCCCCTTGCATTTGGGGGCATTAATCCCCTACAATACAATGAATGAATGATGCTAAATGCCGAACATGTTCTGTTGAGTGAATGTGAGTGTTTACAGTTTAGTGAATGGTCACTTTACAAAAATTGTTTTTGAGTCTGAATTATTATTAATGGAGGTTTTATTCCTTTTTATTTGCACTGAAAATAGAGAACTACATTTTGAGCATAGTCATGTTTTAAAATAGCTTTTTTGAAACTTCCATGTGGCAGTATCATGAACTTACACAAAAGAAACATAATTCCATATGTACAACATCACATCTAAATATAAACATATAAATTCACTCTAGAATAAAGACACCAAGGTTAAAATGTATGCCATCAAACTTTAGAAGTCATAAATTAATCACAGCCAAGAAACAGTGAAGTACTAAAGGTATCTCTGTTTGTCAAAAAGTTATATGCGTAAAAGTTGCATTTTTGCAGAATCAAAGGAGTACTCCACCAATTTAGCTTTAAACTTGTTTAACATTCTTCGCAAGAGGCATCCTGTGGGCCTGAGAAGTGAAGCCAACATGGAACTGCCTTGAACTTGCATGTTTTCTAATGACCAGCAGGGGGCGACTCTGCTACTCTCTCTGTTTACATGACAATGCTCACACAAAATTAAAAAATATAAAACCATCCTGCAGAGTTGAAATCTTGATAGCTCTCCACTGTTGCGTTTCCATCTAAAGGGTTGAAAATGCAAAAGTGTGCTGTGATCAGCTCACTCTGGCTTTATGTAACATCCACGTGCAGTCCAGGCAAACGACAAAACAAACATGTTGGACTATTTCCATCCGTCAGACATTCAGGTTGCCCTAGCAGCTCTTATAACTGTCCTGGAGTCATTTCAGGAGTCACGCAGACTTATCACAGATGATATACTGCTGTACTACTAGGAAGAGAAGAACAAGAGAAGTGTTCATGCGTGCGTGAGCACTTGGTGGTGTTGTGTGGCAGTGCTCCACAGTACCAATTGGCCACCTGGCGTGCAAACTACATCGAATTTCACAGACTTTTGCGTCACCGTAAACACGCACAGAACGTAACGCCACTTTTCTGTCCAGATCGTCTTCATCTAAACAGGCCCTGAGGCTTTGAAACAGTAGTCCACAAACCAATGGGTGACATCACGGTGGCTATGTCCACTTCTTTTTACAGTCTATGATTGCTTCTTATAAAAACCCACATTACCCACAGCGCAATTTGACCACTGACAGTTAGTTTGGAGATTCATGTGCTGGTTCCCCTTTAACATAATTACATCTGATAGAAGTGGCAACGTATTCAAAAACAAGACTGCAAGACTGCTTGTTTGACCAGTGAGCCAACTGAGACTGCAGCTTGAGGCATCACTACCGATGTTTTGGGCTCTATGTGCTACTTCAGGAAAAGCTCTAAAGCAACATAGTAAAATGCCATGATGGCAGATGAGGCCCCTGGTGCAGTTCCTGCACAGGTGTTTTCACTTATTCAGGCTAATTGGTTTTCAGCCCATATACTTGGATGAAATTATGTTGTATTTTTTATGTGATGTCACTAACTTACACTTACCTCACAGCATCCAGGAGGAAAAATAAGTGAATACAGATGCTTCATTCCCAGCCAACAATTTTTTGTGGGACCCATGTGGGTACAAAGTGGGCTGAACAACGGGCCCCACGTAGGATTGTCAGATCGCACCCAAATGGGATTGTCCGCGGGTTCTATGTTGGCCCGAAGGCAAGTGCCCATGTGGGTTTAAGGCACGATTACACCAGGTTTTAGATGGGCCCCAGCTGGGCAAAACAGACAAGACCCATCTTGGTCCCCAGCTTCAAGTCCTATGTGGGTCCAACATGGGGACAACATGGCTAAAAGACGGGTGGCAAGTCAGATTTTTTGCGGGTTCTATGTTGGACCCAAGCTAACTGACCATGTGGGTTTAAGGTCCCAGCTTTTAGTCTGTTGTGGGTCCTACATGGGGAAAAATAAGCTGATTGAGGACCAGACCATTTTAGTATTTTCTTAAATAGTTAAAACATTTCCCTTCATAAAACAGCTGATTACTTTTGCATATCAGCCTTGACTTTTAAATAATAAATAAAATGTTGCTTTTTGTCAATTGGGTAGAAAAGAAAAAGTATCTGAAAATCAAATTTTTTGAAAACATTTGCCTTTAATAAAAGCAAAGATATTTAAATCCTCTCGTCACAGGAGAAATGCGATGTAACAAAAAAATGAAGTAACTTTTACTTAAAGTACATTTTTGAACAGGTACTTTCACTTACACTTCAGTAAAATAACAGCACTTTAACTTGAGTAGAATATATTTGTACTTTTGACACCTCTGAACACTGTTTTTGCACATAAAATATGGAGCAATGAATGTTGTCAACAACAACAACAGATTAATAATTCACAAACAACAGACAGGGGGCTGATCTTGGCTATTCTGAAAGCATGTCATTAAGAAACATACTTAAATTTAAAGCAAAGACATTGTGCCCTGAAAAATAATAACTGTTCTATTTTTTAGGAATATTATTTCTTATTCAGTACAGTTTTTAGACAGTATAGTATATACATGATTATATCATTATTATTGTCATTTATATCTATTATTCTTATTTTATTCTTTATTCTTCTTTTTCAATTTTGTACAAAATGGCAAATAATGGACGACAATTTGAAAAGTTACTCATATTTTCTGTCAGCCACCATTTTATAATCAGGTTAGTAATTTATGTAACATGTGTCTTGTTTAAAAACAAACAAACACTAATCCACGTGTTTAATTTTTGCATTGTTTATTATCTAAACTAACACACACACACACACACACACACACAGACTGATTTAATCTCAGTTTGTTAGAAGCCGCCTTTGTTCATGTGCTGGTAGGTCGATGAATTCCACCCACAGCGTACCTGCATCGGGCTGTACTGGACGGGTCAAACACTCAAACGTTGTAACATGATCTCAGAACACGTAATCATTTTGTCAGAGTTGATAGACGAGCACGTCTCTGCAAGCAGAAGATTTAGCTGTCAAGTGCATTCAGTATTGAAAGACAGGCATAAGAACATGACGGTGGATCCGTATAGATTACCGTCACCCCTGTCAGTTTGGGAGAAAACTGAACACATGGGAACAGTTCTCCCAAATCTTCATGACGAGTGGAGCAGACGATATAGAGGGAAAGATAAAAGTAGACCTTTTCAGGAGATAGAGCAAAAGTCAAGGCCATCACAGAGACATACAGAGTACCAGAAGGACAATGTGTGGAAATGGCTACATGAACATAATGACACAGTCAAGAAATTAAAAGTTTCCCTCATAACTGCTCCAGTGCTCAGATTCTTTGGCCCAAAACAAAGCTCATCGTACAGGCTGATGGCCTGGGAGGGGATCTCCTTCAAGAGGATAACCCAATAAACTATTATAATTCTATTTCTATCTTTATTTTACTCATTTATTTATTTTTTTATCTAATCTCAGATATTGTTTTAGTCTTCTTTTCAATTAATGTATATGGAAGTTAAGGTATATGATGGTAGATAGGGATGTCTACTTTTTCATTTTACTATATTTG